>JBAIAA010000864.1:1200000-1720548 GCA_037893245.1 Crossaster papposus
GTGAGGTACGGGTGAGGTACGGGTGAGGTACGGGTGAGGTACGGGTGAGGTACGGGTGAGGTACGGGTGAGGTACGGGTGAGGTACGGGTGAGGTACGGGTGAGGTACGGGTGAGGTACGGGTGAGGTACGGGTGAGGTACGGGTGAGGTACGGGTGAGATACGGGTGAGGTACGGGTGAGGTACGGGTGAGGTACGGGTGAGATACGGGTGAGGTACGGGTGAGGTACGGGTGAGGTACGGGTGAGGTACGGGTGAGGTACGGGTGAGGTACGGGTGAGGTACGGGTGAGGTACGGGTGAGGTACGGGTGAGGTACGGGTGAGGTACGGGTGAGGTACGGGTGAGGTATGGGTGAGGTATGGGTGAGGTACGGGTGAGGTACGGGTGAGGTACGGGTGAGGTATGGGTGGTATTTGGGGCGAGATATTGCGGGAATGGGTGAGGCTTCGTATAGTCCTGGTTCGGAGCGAAGAATCTCTCCCATATCTAAACCTAGTAAGATTCTGGAGCCCGAACAAAGCAGCAGTACAAATAGGGTACTATTAAAACCACCCTCACATGCAAACTCCCATTATTTTTTATTCCGATCCACAGCGGGGGAAAAGCCTCTTCACTAATTGTTCATCTCGCTCTAGCTCGAGCCGTCTGTTGCCATGCAATGCCATTTTGTGTTCTCTTTTTTTTCTTTCTGGTATTCCTTCCATAACCGTCTTTGTCACCATTAGTTACCCATATGTATATACAGTATTACCCAGGTGACTGCGATGAAAGCAATAAAACCCAAATAAGACCATTGTTACAATTTAAACCTTTTTTTACCACTGACCTTAAATTACTTTGACCTCAACACCTCACCTTTGACACGATCACGAGGTTACAACACATACATGCCACATTTTGTGTGATTATGTAACAATTCATAAGAGCGTAAAATAGAAATGTACATGTAGTCGAATTGTTACGAATCCCAAATATTATGGTAGCTGATTGCGGCCTACATTTCAAATTCTTGGCGAAAAAAGAGATGAATTTACACAGTGCACTGGTTATTTTCTACAACTAAGGAACGATTTCGTGAACTTCTTCTGTGAAAGGTATCATACCAATCTATTTCTGTTTTGGTTAAAAAACATGTGAAATTAAGGAGTTGAATTAAATCACCCAAAACATAATCTGATGATAAACAGCATTTACGGGAAGGGTGGTATAATAAACAACAAATTATATTTAGCAAAACCACATCAATTAATTTCTTGCCAACGCGGAGCAATTCATATTTCACCTAGACTGTATATACCATGGCCTATTGTCAAACAGATTTTAAAGGCAGTTTTTTCGAGGGTGGTGTACATCGTACACTATCTGAAACAGTATTCGATTAACACAATTCGGCATCCAAACGAATTTACAGTCATCAAAAACACATTTTCGTGTAATAGTAAATAACCCTGAGGTTTATTTGTTACGATACTTTCACTGACGTCGATCACATTATTTTGTAAAGTGCATTACAGAAGGTGGTTGTCAGTGAATTCTAAAGTACATGAAAATCTGTCAAGAGACAATGCTATACTTTCTGGATGACAGCACCATTTCACAAGTTTAGAGTTGCATCCAGCAAGATGCGATGGCTCCCTCAACCGGGCGACCTACACGCGCTGTGCAGGTGCCCGCAACGTTGTGGAGGTATCAACGGCATTTTCTTATTTAATGGCCCTGTCACACCAGAACATTTTAGGCCAACGCGTGAGTAGCGTGTTGTAATTTTGGCAACACGCTGGCAAACGCTAACCAACGCTAGGCCAGCGTTAGCAACACGATGAGCGCGTTACTCACACGCTGGGACACGCTGTCATACGCTGAGGAAAATTTTTTTCTTCAAAATAGCTACAATTTTCAGCGTTTCCTGGCGGCGCGTTTTAGATTCGTTACTCACGCGTCGAACACGCTAGGCGATCGTTATCAAGCCGCTACTCACACGCTGGCGTACGCCGGCGTACGCTTGCGACACGCTGGTTATGGCCCTGCCACACCAGGACGTTTTAGGCCAATGCATGAGTAGCGCGTTAAAAATAGTTGATACGCTGGCAATTGCTGAACTTTCACAGAAAAAGTCAAGTGGAACCGTGATTTCAGCGTGTTCATACAGGTTGATAACGGGTTCATAGCGTATGCCGGCGCGTAAGTAGCGTGTGAGGAACGCGCTCAGCGTGTAATGAACGCATCACTGATTTATATACAAAATACGACAGCGGGTCGCCAGCGTGAGAGTAGTGGGTTGGTAACGATCGTCTAGCGCGTTCGACGCGTAAGTAACGGCCTTCTTGCGCGCCGCTAGCGGGTGCAGTCACACGCTGGCAAACGCTCAATTGTTTTAGGTATGTTGAAAAACGTATTTTTGTCTCAGCGTGTGACAGCGTGTTTCAGCGTGTGGGTAACGCGCTCAGCGCGTTGCGAACGCTGGCCTAGCGTTGGTCACCGTTTACCCGCGTGTTGCCGAAATTTCAACACGTTGGCCTAAAACGTTCTGGTATGACAGGGCCATTACTGTAGTAGCGCGTCATCTTTTTGTACAACTAATCATGTGTTCGTTGCCGTACGCTGGCGCGCGTTGGACCGCGCTACTCACGCGCTGGGCAGTCGTTCATCAGTCGTCGAGTGCGTTACTAACGCGTTATTCACGCGCTGGCGAACGCTATGAACCCGTTATTAACACGTTATGGACACGCTGAAATCACGGTTCAACTTGACTTTTTCTGTGGAAGTTCAGCGTTTGCCAGCATATCAACTATTTGTAACGCGCTACTCACGCGTTGGCCTAAAACGTTCTAGTGTGACAGGGCCATTAAGAAGGTCAGAGGAGAGCTTCTGCCGCCGGCCGTTGATCGCTGGCCACTCGACAGGCACACTACAGATGCCCATCCGGCCGCCGTACGACCTGTACGAATTGGTTGGCACCCTGCCGGATACCGCAGGGGTATCGCAAGGACATAAGCAGGGCACCGGACGAGTGCCTGCCGGACACCGGCCGATAAACGGGCCAATAATTCGACCCCATTTCCAAGAAAGTCGGCCGATCGCCGGTCGGCGACCCCCCGGGCCCCGTCATGGCAGCGTACGGGGCACTTTTAATTGTGACTGTGACCGCCATATCGCACGATCTTTCGCCGACCTCTACACGCCGGCCGATGCCTAGAAATCGCACACGCCGCCCGGGCTCCGCTTTAATTGTGACTGGGGTATTAGAGACCATAGAAGACGTTGAACTAGGAACAGATTTGTTGGCGGAACAGATCTTTGAAGTAAAGTCCGTACTCGGTAGTTATCATGACGTCCTTACTGATCTGCCCGGAAAAACGGATCTTGGATATCATGATATTAAGGTTACCTCCGAATGTCCAATTCGTAGCAAGCCGTATCCCATCCCTTATGCACTCGTTCAAACTGTAAATGAAGAAATTGAATCAATGCTCCGCACCGATGTGATAGAAAAATCCGAATCTCCATACGCATTGCCTATTGTGCTAATTAAGAAACCAGACGGCACTAACCGATTTTGTATTGACTTTAAAAAGTTAAACAAAGTGACAGTATTTGACGCCGAGCCGATTCCGAACCAAGAGCAAATATTGTCCACCGTAGCTAAGGATCACTACTTCTCGAAAATTGACCTTACTAAAGGGTATTGGCAAGTTCCTATAAAGCTAGAAGCAAGAGCAAAGACTGCTTTCCTTGCACCCAGTGGCTTATATCAATTTAAGAGAATGCCGTTCGGGCTAGTAAATGCTCCGGCGACCTTTAGCCGTATAATGCGATCTCTTACCCATGGTTTAGAACACATTGAGAACTATATTGACGACATATTAATACATACCCAAAGTTGGGAAACGCATGTTCAAACCATAGCAGCACTGTTCAAGAAATTGCGTAAAGCAGGCCTAACCGCGCGACCCAGCAAATGTTCAATCGGCATGAACAGTATAGAGTTCCTAGGGCACAGAATCGGAAAGGGGATGATGACACCTCAGCAAAGAAAGATCGAGAAAATCCAAAATGCGTCGCGACCGATCACGAAAAAGCAAATGCGATCCTTTCTTGGTCTATCTGGGTATTATCGTAAGTTTATCCCAAACTATGCCACCATTGCAGCGCCTCTCACCGATACCACCAAGAGTAAGGAACCGAATAATATAGTGTGGGGGGAAAGTCAACAGCTCGCGTTTGAAAAACTAAAGCGTTGCCTAGCAACAGAACCCATTATAATGCTACCTGATCTTGACAAGCAATTTGTGGTGCGCACAGATGCATCGGACCTCGGGGTAGGCGCCATCTTATTGCAAGAACACGAGGGAACTCTTTTTCCTATTGCATACGCCAGCAGGAAATTACTTAACCGCGAGAGAGCATACTCTTCCATAGAAAAAGAATGTCTAGCGTTGGTTAAGGGTATCCAAAAGTATCAAGCATACTTGTATGGCACTGCATTTATCGTTGAAACAGACCATCAGCCGCTTGCCTACATAAATAAAGCTAAAGTAGCCAATGCACGCATAATGCGCTGGGCGCTCTCGCTACAGCCTTATAGAATGCGCATTGTAGCTATTAAGGGTACCGACAACGTGGGAGCCGACTTCCTCAGTCGACACCAGATAAAAATATAAATCGTGTAAAGAAAAGAAAAAGATAAAAATATGTAATATTTTTTCTTAAATAGGGGCGTCTTGTCACGGTCAATCCTGTTACGCGCCTATAGACGCATGTACATATTTATATACAATGTAACTTGTAGCGAATCAGCACTCTCTAAAGTCCCGCGCACGATAAGGTGTTGTGAATTACTGTAATTTATACGGTGCTGACCTGCATTCGCGAAACGCAGTGTTCGTGTTATATAATATTACGTAAACCAGAAACAGGCCATGGTTATTGTCGTGTTCGTAAATCCTTTGTTACTGGTACTTGTCCGTATGGTACGTTGTGGATGGACTTAAGGAGGGTCAGTTAGTTTTGTTTGAGCCGTGATAGAGTGAGCATGACAGTGCGAGAGTGAACCGGCCGACAGCATACGACCTAGGGGTATGGCCTGGTGTGACAGGCCCGAGGCCGATTCCTTGAATTCAGTTAAGGATCGAGCCCTCCGTCCAGTTTGGCAAATTTCAGTGCCAAAACCCAACATCTATCCTGTCGTCATGTCAGAATTGTCGGTGTACATGTAGCACCATTCAACCTATGGCTGCAGACTCTCGCTCAAGTTCATTCCATCAACAATAACCGTAAGTGTTACAAAATTAAATTATGTTTATAAAGAGTTCAGAGAGATCCAAAGTTTAAGTAGACTTTAACTGATGACAGTTTGTAGAATTTAGTGACAAGGAAATGTTTGATGTTGACAAAATGTAAGCATGCGTTAGCCAAATTGAAATGATGGATTGTGAACTACAAATGAACTTGTGGAAACTCAGTTTTAAAAGCAAGCTGATAATAATGATAAAGAATGAGTATTGTTTAAAGATGTGTCTATTATTGAGTGGAGACACATTGTGTTTAAAGGAAACATAGAGGTTTTAAGAGAATTATGAAAACCACAAAACATTGTATGGATTTTGGATAATTTTTATTGTGGTAGATGGCCGACCCCTTCAACCAGACTTTTGCTTGACCCGCTTTGCCTGGAGTGTTGCGATCTGAGGGATTTCTACTGACAGAGGACAGTTGAGCCTAGCACCAGATCAACCGTCGGGTTCGCTTAACGGCGAGCTACAAGTAACCAAACGGAGTTCCAACGAACACTTGAATAAACGAGAACTTTTTTGGGAAATTAATATACAGAATTGTAATTCTAATCTAAAAGAAATGGAATAAGACCTATTGGTCAGTGATTTTAATTGATGAAACGGTATTGTGTTTATTAGGAAATTAACGCAAGTAAATAATTGTACCGCCATTGAATACTATTTAAAGAATTGTTGAAACCCGCGATTGGGTGAATAATTACTCTGGACTTTAATTAAAATTATCAATATTGTTTGTAAATAAATTGTAAATAAGTTTCTGTAAAAATACTGAAGTTCCAAAGTTTTAGTTATTTTGGTGTAAGATCAAATCCGGGGTCACCAAATACTATTAGTTAAAATAGAGGGTGACAACCAGAAGCAGCAAAATCCTGTTCGGAGCTTCTCCGATGTGGTTGCCAGAAAGGGTGCAGGGGACACTGCAAGTGCGTCAAGGCCGATTTGCAATGCACGTGATTTGCAACTGTGAACACAATGACGTTTAATGATCCTACCAGATGTGATTCCAGACAAGTTAGCCAACTCTTGTTGACTATGAACATGCACAATAATGTATATATTAAATTACCGACAGGAATCAGTTATTTTGTTGTTCCGTATAAAACATCTGGTCTATGATGGTATATTACCTTGTTGGTGTGTTGTAATGTTGGATTTAATCATACAATTGACCATTTCATTAGTTTTGGTGCATTTGATCAATTCAATTGGATTCAGCGTGTATGAAAACATAGAAAACAAACATTTTGTCACAAAGATATGACATTTTATTGGTGGCCATCTTGGATTACTGTTGCTTTAGCAATATCCTACATAATTTTGGATACCTCCATTGTGTTCCTCACATGTGAAAACCTGTGTATCGACAACAAAATCATCTCCCCAGCTTGATTCTGTCAAAAGTTATTGCCGATTTCCCATTTGGCCGTTTATGCACGGCGGCCATCTTGGATTTACGCAAATTAGTGCATTTTATCAATGGGCGTGATCCCTAGACACATGGAATTCTGGTGCTTAGGACTTCTTACTAGCGCCCTAGAACAAATATACTGACAATTTAGGAGATCGCCAACATAGGGCAAGATAGCTCAGTTGGTAGAGCGCCGGTCCGGTATTCTAGAGGGTCAAGTCTCGCCTTGTCAATTGTTGTGTGTTCACTTTGACATTTATGCAAATTTACCTTGTCAGTTTTCCCCGCGGTTTATTTGTATAAGTTAACCAGTTCACGCAGGAATTATTTTCAACGAAACTCGATCCGAGGCGGGTTCAGGCCGATTGTACTAGGGAAACACACCCACGCATTTCCGGCCTTGCTCGTGACGTGTTCATGCGTCATCTGTTTTGAATCTGGGGAAAACTTTGCGTGTATATGGGCAATTCCACCGTGACTGACATTACGTTTTTTACTATTTTTGCATATGAAATCAGCTCTAATGCCTAAACAATTACAGCCAGCTGAACCATGTTTGGTATGGGGGTTACTAGGAACCAAACACACAATATAGTATTGAAACTTTGATGTTCAGCTTTTCCGACTAGGGGATTTGTTTACTGTAGTGACTGACATTACAAAAAGCGACGCAACCAAAAAGTGTGTACCACATTTAAAAAAATTATCTTCAAGTTAAAAGTGCTACAGATCTAAATCCATGTAAACATTATAGCTGATAGGGTAACTTACGCATGTTGTAAGATGGGACAAACTCCAGTTGAATTTGTAAACAAATATGCAAATTAACCTCCGTGACTGACATTACGCATTATATTCATAATGCCTGTTAACAGCAACACTGATTTGACGTGAAAACAATAAATGTTCTGTAAACAAGAGAAGTATCAAACACTTGTTTATGCTATATTTAAAGAAATAATAAGTTTGAGATGTTTAAAGGTTGGGTCATTCATTAAAAGTCACAAAATGTGTAAAACATATAAAAATGCTAAATATACATAATTTATGTATCTTTTTTTGTGTCATTTTGAATTCAGGAGTAGGTTTTCATTAAAGAAAATGAAATGGAAGAGATGGTTACTTCCATTTTAGTAAAATAGTCTTGTCAGTAAAATAACGCATTGCTTTTCACGTGCATCAAAGAATTAAGAGAAGGAAAGATATGTGACCATCAAGCACATCAAAATTAGCAATATGTTGGAAAATGACTTTTTGAGATATGTACATTGTAAAATTGGAAATTCTATAAGCTTTCTAATGATACCCATCATAAGACTGTATCTCATAGTCAATAACTTCTTAGCTACAGGCTTGTGGTAAACATCATTAGAAAGCTTATAGAATTTCCAATCTTACTATGTACATATCCCAAAAGATCATTTTCTGACTTATTCCTGATTTTGATGTGCCGGGTCACATATGTAAAACTTATATTTCTAAATGTGCTAAAAATACCGGTACATGACTACATTTGTGTACAATACTTTCCCATACTAGCCAGTGAGCAACATTCAGCATGGTTTAGGTACATGTATAATATTCTAAGGTTTGCTTTTCAATTTGCAGTACACCATGTGGATATACTGTTGGTAAATAATTTGTTTTAAAGTTTAGTAATTAATCTATAAAAGTTCCTTAGCAACAGTCTAAAGTAGATACCACATGATGTGCAGCAAACTAGGCTTACCACACCCCCCCCCCCAAATCCTACCCTTACCCCTACTCCCCCCTCCACCTACATGTAACACTCCAATTTGTAAATTTACAGCTTGGTGTATACCGGTAATAGCAAATCAGTATTTAAAAAAAAAAAAAATTGTGTGACTGACATTACATAGTCATTAAAGTTATAATGCTCTCGTCGTCTAAAGTTTCTTCTAATCAGTTTCAGATACGGTAGCTACTTCTCTTTTTTATTTTTATTTGGCCTACTTTTTCTTTGTTTCTCTACATTTCTTTTCTTGTACATGTATGCATCATACAATCCCCTTTCTTTCATTTGTTTCCCCTGTACTCAGCCTGTCTCTTTGCTGCTGTCTTTGGCATCCTGCTTACACTCTTGTAAAATGTGTGCAGTGTTTGACTTTTGTAATAATTATGCCAATATTTCAAGAAAAATAAAAATATTGTCTAACATTTCTTTTACCTATAGCACTTGCGTGGAATTGCCCACATACGTCCTCCAGCGCAAACTGGTTAACAAGCAAAATCACTATTGTATAAATACCGATTTTTCTCTATCAACTTTAATAAAAAACTTTGTCAGTAAGGATTTGACAAATTGTCAAATTACCTTGATGAACTTACATAAATGGATATTTGCAAGACTGTGTGGATTTTCAGTTGAGGTGTCTTTTTAAAGGTAGTATACACCATTTGCTTTCGCTGTAATTTTCGAAAATGGACAGGTTACAGATTTATATTTTATAGTAAATATTGAAACGCTGACCTGTTTAAAGTTTTGTATTCATAGAAGCTAGAAAAAACAAAAAAAAAGGTTGTTTTTGAAGGCGCTGGATTATTTTTAATTAGGCGGGTTCAGGCCGATGGTACCGGAAAGCACACCCACGCATTTCCGGCCTTGCTCGTGACGTGTTTATGCATCATGCGTGAAAACTTGTACATGATATACGTCCTCCGGCGCGAACTGGTTAACCCTGCCAGACGAAACGCAGTGCATCAGGTAAAAAAATCTCTGGTGCAGTCTGGTGCACTTTGATGCATTTAGCTGTGAACAACAGTGTATAAATGACCACAGTCTGAGACTATGAGAGCTAATGCCCACTGAACAATCCCAGAGACGGATTCTGCTGCGTTGGGTGACCGCAGACTCTAGAAGCAGTTTGACCTTGAGATTTTGAACCCGGTGGACCTCACGGCACTGAGCAGGGGTTTTTACATTGACAAATGATGCAGTTTGCTGCGTGTGGCAGGTAACTCGCAGAATACCTCGTTAGGGTTAGGGTAAATTCCGAGCCGACTTGGCTAGCTTCACATTCTTTTTCTTCTTCTTCTTGGACGACTCTAAATCCTGACTCTCAGTTTTCTGTTTCTTCTTCTTTGGACCTTCCTTGTCATCGCTGAAACAAAAACACAAACTAATATTAATTAATATTAATTATTCAATTCCTTGCCAAGGTAGAAAGGCTCCTACCACAATGTTACGAACGTTTCAACAAAGTTGAGGTCTTTAATCCTAACCACCCAAATCCTCTAAAATACTCTTTGCAAATTGCAAGATTTTGCAGGATTTAGGTCACTTGAAAGTTGATGCATCGGAGGAATTTGCAGGATTGGGGGCGTTTGGTTTGTTGCCACTGCAGGATAATGCAGGATCCAGGTCGTAATGCCTAAACTAATGCTGGATGATTTTGCAGGATTGAGGTTATTTGGGTATTTATCCAAATTATGTGTCAAGGATAGGAGTCATGTGTGCAGACCCTTGTTGTAATAGGGCACTTAGCAGGTGTTTGTTCCATATTCTAAAAGATCACTGCCAATGGGAATAATATGCTAAGCGTTCTAGCAAAATGAGACAGAACTTGGCAGAGATCGGAATGAGAGTTTTCATGTATTAAGAAAGATAATAAATTTCTCCTCACAATGCTGTTTGTTGAACTTCAATCAGGCATTCCCTTGACAAGTTATGGCAATTTAAAGTTCACATTTATTAATCAGTTTGCGTCAGAACTGATGTTATGTGGAGCAGAAATCTGGTCGAAGCTGCTGATTGGCCAATTCGGCTGCCGTGTATTTTGTAACATAGCAATAGGTAACAGGAGACGCACTATCGCGATGGAAAGCCCCCGCTATTAATGAACAGAATCTTGAGGTCAAGATGCAGTCTTGTTTTGCACAGTTAATCACCAAATCTGCTCGCATATCATAGACGCTCGTCAAAAAAACCGTAAGCACTCTCATCGAGTTTGGTAAAGACGCACGTGGCTTTGGGACACAAGTGCCTCACATTTATGAGTAGCCACGTGCCTTTGCCTAAATGCTCTACATATTCTTGAATCTGAACGATGCCACGAAAGACTTACCTCGGAATGCTAATCATGCTCTTGGCCTTGCCAGACTTCAACGCCTTCTGCCATTCGACATCCTGTCCTTTGATAGCGTACTGACTCATGTCCAGGAGCTGCAATCGTTCCAGTTCCTTCCTCTGTTTAACTTTAATCTCCTTGGACGCTTCCTCCTGTTCAAATGTAATAAACAATCCACAAAATAATGAAAATATACAACATTTGCAAACATTTATCATATACAAATCCTGATGATCTCGTGTACAAAATTTGTGGATTTAAAAATTCTCTTCAAAATGCTCCTATTTCAACCAGGGTTAAAGGTAGGATACATCATTTGCAGATATCAAAACTGTTTACTACCAAATTATTAAGAAATATCTTACTTATTTGAAAGTAAATATGATTGTAGGCAAAATGATTGTGCTAGATATCCTGTAATTGCCCCCAAAAATTGAATTTTATAAACACGATTCTATAATCGGTTCGTGACATCAACGGTCGGGTGCTCGATTCCATAATCTGGAATCGGTTCCTGACATCAACGGTCGGATACTCAATTCTATAATCTGGAATCGGTTCCTGACATCAACGGTCGGATACTCGATTCCATAATCTGGAATCGGTTCCTGACATCAACGGTCGGGTGCTCAATTCCAATTAATCTGGAATCGGTTCCTGACATCAACGGTCGGGTGCTCAATTTCATAATCTGAAATCGGTTCCTGACATCAACGATCGGGTATTCGATTTCATAATCTGGAATCAGTTCCCGACATCAACGATCTGGTACTCAATTCTATGATCTGGAATCGGTTCTTGATATCAACAGTCGGGTTCTCAAGTAGCCAGTTACGGTGCTGTTTCTTACCAACTCCTGGGCCATTGTTTGCCTTGTGGGCTCCATCACCACCTCCTTTTCCGACGCCGTCAGGATCGTACTTTCAACCTCTCTCTCCAAGGTGCCAGTGAACTCTTGGACAACCTTCCGAATGATCCGGTTGAAGAGCGCCAGGATCTGACTCCCCGGCAGGTCCAGGTCCTTGGCAAGGGAGTCTACCGTCTTGTGCTGGAGTCCTAACCCAACCAAGATGGCCTTCAAAAAGGAAAAATGATTCGAGCTGGAATTTTGAATTGCGAAGAACGTGGCTACCCGTGGTCGAGTCGATGGCACGTAAAGGCGCCACTGGCAGCCGGCCATACGACCATACCCGACCACGGAGAACAGCCAAAGATCAAAAATGTTGATTTTCGCAGAGGAAAGAAACTCGGAGAACCCGGAGAAAAATCCTTAAGAGAATCAACGACTAATTTGTGGCATGGCGACTAAAAGGACCGATTTTACCAGCAAATCGTGATTTCCGTGGAGTTTGTCATTGTTCCACTTAAATGACACTCGCAACCTTTTGGTTAAAGTAAAAAAAATATATATTTTATCCATGACATAATTTTCGAAGTGGATGTTTAAACCTGAGAACCTAGGGAATTTTAACAAAAGTTAAATCTGAAAAAACTAAAATTGTCAACTTTGTCCGGGTTTCATTGGAACAGGTAACATATGTAAATATTACATCATTTTAAAGCTGAGAACCTAGAGAATTTAAAAACAGTAAAATCTAAAAGAAAAAAAAATTGTTAACTTTGCCCGGGTTTCGTTGGGAAAGGTCACACATATATAAAGGATACATCATTTTAAAACTGAGAACCTAAAGAATTTAAAAACAGTTAAATCTAAACAGTTAAATCTAAAAAATGTCGACTTTGTCTGGGTTTCGTTAAAACAGGTTACATAATGTAAAGGATACATCACTTTAAAGCTAAGAACCTAGATAATTTGAAAACAAGTTTAATCTAAAAACCCAAAATTGTCAACTTTGTCCGGGTTTTGTTGGAACAGGTCACATGATACCCGGTACATCATATTAAAGCTGAGAACCTAGGGAATTTGAAAAAAAACACAGAGCTGTTTCGAGTGTCTAACATTACTTTCAATATGTGTGTGTAGTGGTCTACATGTATGTGTATGCCAAGTCTGAAGTCGATTGGATTTACACAAGTGCTAAAGATATATTAGTTGAAGAAAAACGTGTAAAAATCGCACTCTTAATGAGACGTCACACGACACCCGATGATGTGATCTTAATTTTCGTCTGTAACACATCCTGGAATACTTGCATACCAAGCTTGACCCCAATCGGGCCTGTACTTCCAGTGATAGAGGGTCCTAAAAACTGTACTTTTAATGTGACGTCACGTGACCCAAGATGACGTCATAATGACGATTTTTCCCCTGGCCCTCCTGGGGATGGTGGTTGAGGTGTGTGCTAAGTCTCAAGTCAATCAAATTTACGAAAGTGTCAAAGTCAATAGTCTAAAGAAAAACGTGTACAAAACCTATGGGGGAAAAATTGAACCTTTAACGTGACCTTTAATGACGCAATCATGCCGAATTTCTTTTAGGAACATCTGGGGGTGGTATTCTAAGTGTATGCCAAGTTTCAAGTCGGTCGGATTTATTAAAGTGTTAAAGTCAATAGTTTGATGAAAAACGTGTACATAACCTATGGGAAAAATTTCACCTTTAACGCGAAGTCACGTGACCTTGAACGACGTAATCGTGACAAATTTCTTCTAGGACCATCTGTGGGTGGTGTTCTAAGTGTATGGCAAGTTTCAAGTTGATCGAATTTACCAAAGTGTCAAAGTGCCCTGTCTGAACAAACGTGTGCAAATCCTATGGAGAAAAGTCTGGAAAAAAAACCGATTACAGGAGCTGTTTCAGTAAAAAACCGAAACAGCTTTAAAAAATAAAAAAATAAAAAAATAAATAAAATAAAATTACGAAAACAAAAGCTGTTTCGGCTGAAATGCCGAAACAGCTAAAAACCAAAAACTGTCAACTTTGTCCGGGTTTTGTTGGAACAGGTCACATAATGTAAATGATACATCATATTAAAGCTGAGAACCTAGGGAATTAAAAAAAAAAGTAAAATCTAAACAATAAAATAACAAAATTGTCAACTTTATCTGGGTTTCTTTGGAGCAGGTCACCACAAATCCTCGTTAGGACAGACTTACTGATTGTACTGCCGATAGGTGAGCCTCTAGCCTATGCAGAGAGTGCAACTTTGCGATTGTAGGCACCAGATCCATGACTAGATGATAATCGGCCATGTTACGCGAGTACAACTCGAGGCGTTGCAGGTCGTACTTGCTGCAATAAGAACTCAACTCGTCCGCTTGAAGTGCTGTTAAAAAAAGAAGAATTCAGATGAATTTATTTTGTTTTCTTTTTTTTCATCACACATCAGTTCACACATGCATAAAAATTCAACTTTTCTGAACAATTACAGGATATCTAGCACAAGCATTTTGCTGGATGCCTACAATCATTATTTACTTTGAAATAAATCAGATATTTTCTAATAACTCGGTACCGTAGTACATTCTTTTTAATATCTGCAAATGGTGTATTCTACATGTACCTTTAACGCCAGCAAGGTTTGATGAAAAACAGCCGAGGCTATGCTCGGATGTGAACCTAATGTTTTATAATTGGAATATAAACGGATTTCTTCCAACTTACGCCGCGTCTGTGGCTTGTAGTCCCTGTGATGTAGGATACTCAGCGCCATGGACGGTCTGAAACCGCGGAATTGATAGGAGCACAAGGCTATGAACCGTCTTCTGAAGTCTGTCATCACAAACACACAACAAAATAAAAAGTTTTCACTTCTGGTCTCGTCAAATGATTCAACAAAACTGATGTAATTTATGGGCTCCATGGATGAACGTTTCAGTTGCTTAAACCTAACCATCCCAAATCCTCTTTGCAAATGGCAGGATTTTGCAAGATTGATGTCACGGGAAAGTTGATACCTTGGAGGAATTTGCAGGATTGAAGGCGTTTGGGGTTTTTGCCACTGGAGAATAATGCAGGATCATAATTTGTTATTTGTTACTTTGTACTTTCACACTGCTCATGCTCTATGCACATTCTCCATAGAGCTTCAGTCAAGGTGTGTCAAGTTATGTGTCAAGGATGTGAAACGTTTGCATACCAAGGGTCACGTGTGCAGACACTTGTTGTAATAGGGCACTTAGCAGCTGTTGGTTCCATGTTTGGCTGCTTTAGAGCCCATTGGTAAACCCACTGCAAGAGTTTGCAGGTATCAGGAAGTGGTCACCAGTCACCAGATAATTGGAGAATTTGTCAGGATTCAGGTTACATGGAGTTTTAACACTTTGAAATTGCAGGATTTTGCAGGATTCAGGTTTGTTTAAAAGAGAAATTGGGTAGGAAGTTAGGGTTTAATCATCTAGAGCCATGGACGTTTTTAGTTTAACGTAACACGACCTTTCTGTAGAATTAAATCTAATGGGAACTCGCGGTAGACTAACATTTCTGTCAACGTATCAGGACGGTGACGTCAAACTACCAGGCCGAAAGTAGTCGCGGAAAGTTTTCGCTCAGCCGCGGTAATTTATCAGGGATGCTGAAAAGTCCAATGATAACAGCCTCGCCCTGTAGAAGTACCGCGACCAACTGCTTTGCCCTTCCTGTATACGTCACAACCCCACAGCAATTTTGAATTGTAGATGCTCTGTGGTGCATTATAAGCAGTTTTAGACCACTTGGATGGAAAGCTGACTGACACATTTCCAGTTTTTTTCATGGCATATTTTTCATTAAAAAATACACAAAGTGATTCAAGTTTATGATTCTTTTTTACCTTTTTATTCTCTGAAGTATAAACCATAGTTGTGGCTAGCTAGTATGGAGTATTTGACGGTTTGCAGAGCACTGAAGGTTTCTACTTGAAGCCTTAAAGACTTGGATTGCATGATATTGTCCCGACAAGATCCATTTTAAAGATCTTAGTAAAACCGACGCTTTAGACTTAACAGTCCTTTTTAATCTCTGGCTCGAGTCTGGTAAGGTGCCCCAATTTTTTTACCAAAAGCGCGAAAATCCGCAGATCCGCGGAAAAGTTGCATGCCTGTTAGACTGTACCAACCTTTAGAGAAGGCCATCAACCAGGACTCTTCAGTGTGCGGCTGATGCGCCATCTCTTCATTTATCCTCTTCAGCATAATACAGGAATGCTCACCAGTCAGGTCATTCTGTGATACAAAATCGAATACTTTATTATCAATAATGTGTACCTCTCTAATCTAATATAGTACAACTTTTATTTCTATATGTTACCTCGAGGTAAACCTTAAAAACCTTGAGTTAAACTTTAAAAACCTTAAGGAAAACATTAAAACCTCAAGGTAAGCCTTGAAAATCTTGAGAACCTCTAAGTAAACCTCAAAACTCAAGGTAAATAAACCTTGAAACCTCTAAGTTGACCTGAAATACTTGAGGTAAACCTTGAAAACCTTGAGGTAAACCTTGAAAACCTCAAGGTAAACCTTAAAAACCTCAAGGTAAACTTTGAAAACCTCGAGGCAAACCTTGAAAACCTTGAGGTAAATCTTGAATCTTTGAGGTAAACCTTGAAACTTTTGAGGTTAACCTTGAAACCCTTGTAGTCCGGTGGCTTAGTGAAAAAATCGTGACCCGCCGGATTAAAGCACCAAACTTGGCACACTTGTTCTATATGACCCACTGAACAATTCTAGAGGGGGGTGCCCGGCTTAGGTGACCTAGGTCAAGGTCAGCATGAGGTCAAAGGTCACGTGGCATGTAATTATGTTTGAATGCGGATATTGATGGCAAAACAAGGTTGAGAAGCAATTTTTTAGACACTAACTTGTGTAGAGTTGTTCTATAGGACCAACAGAACCATTGTAGAAGGGATGCACGGCTTAGGTGACCTAGGTAATGGTCAGCCTGAGGTCAAAGGTTACGTGGCATATAATAATGCTGTTTAAATGCACATTATGATTGCAAATCAAGGTTGACAAGCAATATTTTAGACACTTAATTGTGTAGAGTTGCTCTATAGGGCCAATAGAACCATTGTAGAAGGGGTGTCCGGTTGGGATGACCTTTATCAAGGTCAGGCTGAGGTCAAAGTTTACAAGGCATATAATACTGCATAAATGCAGATCTATGATTGCAAATCAAGGTTGACAATTAAGATAGGCTTTAAATCTTATACTTGTTTTCAAGGACCTAAAGGACTATTCTTGATGGGGTCTCGGTTTGGGTGACCTAGGTCAAGGTCAGGCCAAGGTCAAAGGTCACATGGCATATAAAACTGTATAAATGCAGATATGATTGGTTAAGTGGAAAAAATCAAAGGTTCCACAAACATGGAGATTCTTACAAATTAAGCTACTTAACAATTTAAATCAAAATTTCAAATGTTTATTTGAATAAATCCAAGATGGCGGCCATATATGTTGTAGAGTTTTTAGATTGAAATGTTCAAACAGAATAAGTGATGTTGTTTAAGTGATGGCTTAAAGGCACTGGACAACTTTGATAATTGTCAAAGACCAGAATTCTCACGTTGTTTTTGTGTTTATTGGGAAGCAGCGTAATCATACATGTCAGTCACGTTTTTTTTAATTTTTGGAGCGATTCTCGGTCACCTTGAGGGACATTAACGTGAAGGACGTGTAATACTGGGTTTTGTGGAATTTTCTTTCTTTTTCTGTGAGGCTATTATAATTCTAATGGAGTGCTTTTGCAAGAAGGTATAGCACAGAGAAACCGGTTTATGCAGGCATACTTCAAGGAATGATCAGTTAATTTTTTTGTCTTTTTTTAAATTAATTCTAGAGTTAGCTGCAGTGAATCAGAACTCATTCTATGTGGGAAGGGGAGGGTGTTTGTGGGAAGGGGAGGGTGTTTATGGGAGTTGTCACAAGTCAGAACTTTTTCTCATCGTTTTCGTAATTTTTTTTGGAGATGCTGAAGCAGTTCTGCTGCGTGAAGTATCATTGGATTTTAGGTGGTGGCTTGGTTTGCAGAGATAAATCTGTATAATTTATGCTGTGCTGGTATGCCAGCAGTGTGGTTGCGTAACTATCCCGCCCAGAGCGTAATTCTTAATTTAAGTTTTTTTTCTAGTGATATACGCTTCATGGGAGGTCAGTACAGGCCACATTTTTTTCTGCGAGATTGCCACAGTGGTCCCTTTGTTTTTAGTTCACACAGTGATTGATTATTACCGGTGATAATATGCCGTCCCCTCTTTTTTTTCCTTTTTTGGAAGGGGAGCAGGCCATATTTTCTGTGCTATATCATGCACTTCATCAGCCACCCTCTTATATAATTCATTTTGCTTTCCTTGTTTTTATTTGTGTGTCGGTTTATATGACGCATGGCAAGTACAAGGGGGGGGGGGGGGGGGGTTTGACTTATTTATTTTGTTTTAGTCTTGAGATCCATTTCTTTGATCATTGTTTTGTTCTTTCAATAGTTCCAATAGAATTTGCAGATTCTCCTCATCAAGATTTTGTTCCTCTTGGTTGGATTGTGGAGATGCATGCTTTAGTCCTAGATCGAACAAGTTCATCTTTTATGTTGTTGTGCCGTTTGTATGCCAGGATGGGTTGGGTATCAAATAGCCTTTTCAGATATTCGTTTTCGCTAATCAAGGGCCAGTGTTTGAGGATAGCCCGTTTCAGGGCTGGGTGCGCGACATGTGGGTAGTATGGTAGGACGAACACCAGTGGAATATTGTTTTTGTTTTTTTAACGCTTAGGGTCCGCGGGAGTCTTTCCCCTTTGAGAAAGCTAGGAGAGCTAGGTCTTCGTTTGTGTATCCGCGCTTTTGAAGTTTGTCTTTGAAGAATTCAACCCTCTCCTCAAAGTCTTTTGAATGGGTACATATACGTTTGTATCTGGTCACTTCGCCCTTGATTAATCCGCCAAATACCGACTTAGGGTGTGCTGAATCTCGAGCTAGGTACTGAAATGTATCAGTTTTTTGGGTAGCGACTCGAGTATCCAATATCCCTTCATGTATAAATCGTTCGCCTTTGTAGATAATAAGGTCGAGAAAGGTGACTTGGCGGTGCGAGATCTCAGACGTGAACTTCAGCGTAGGGTGAATTTTATTAAGTGATTGCACTAGGTCAACAGCCTGCTTTTCATTTCCGTTAAAGATTATGAGAACATCGTCTCTATATCTCATGTAGCTCACAATTGAGGGATTGTGAGGGAGGATTTTGTCTTGTTCGTATTTGAATAGAGTTATGTCACAAATCTCCGGACTGCATTCGCTGCCCATGGCCACGCCAATTGTTTGTCTGAAAAACTTGCCATTAAATTCAAACGTGTTTAGACGCATAATGAGTTCAAGGAGACGTCGCGCGTGGTCTGTTGTGGGCTTGGGTATTGCGTATAGTCTGTCATCGGCCATTGCAAGTGCGTCACAAACTGATTCAATTGCCTCATCTTGTGGGCAGTTAGTGTACATGGATACTATATCCAGTGTCATCAATAAGTTATCTTGCTCCAATGTCAGGTTTTTTAGTTTTTCAAGCACATGCCCAGAATCGCGTGTGTATGTGCTTTGCTGTTTGACAATTGGGAGCAAAAAATAGTCTATGTATTTGGATATGGATTGAGTCGGTCCTCCGCAACCACTAATGATTGGCCTCCCCACGAACCGTGTCCCTTCTGGTACTTTTTTGTGAACTTTCGGTAGGAGGTAAAGGCAAGGTGTTTTAATGTCGTGGTTGCGGGGGTTAAGAAACTCCGATATGTCTTTCGATACGAGTCCGTCCACGTAGAGTTGGCGTATGGCTTGAGAGACTAATTCCGCGGTTTCATCGGTCAAGTCCCTGTTAATTTCTTCATAGTGGGGGCCTGTTAATTGTCGTGTCCCTTCACGTATGTAGTCTTGTTTGTTAAGGACGCACACACCGCGGCCTTTATCGAATTGTTTGATGATAATATCCTGTCTTTTCTTAAGGCCAGATAGCGCAACACGTTCTGCTTTTGTTATATTTAGTTTGACATTTTGAATTTTCAGTCTGGATAGTTCCTCCAGAGTGCCTTCAATATATGACTCTAGGTTTAGATTGAAGGTAGGTTGGGGAGTCCAAGTTGAAGGTAGTTTGAACGGGTGTGAGCTTATAGGTCTGACTCTCCCTGCCATTCTTATAACCGTAATCTCATCTTTCTGAAGAAGGATCGGGAATGGCGAAGGATGGTCGACCTTTTTGGTTTTTGGGGGGTCGGGATGAAGTTAAGGCCCCTGCCCAATGCTACCAGTTCAATGTGGGAGAGTTGAGCGTCTGATAGATTTTTCACATAAGGCATACTTTTCTTGGCCCTCACTTTTGGTTAGAGGTGGTATGCACAAAAACTTTGATTTGCAATCATATCTGCATTTCTACAGTAATTTCTTCAGTAATATATGTCATATAAACTTTGACCTGACCTTGACCTAGGTCACCAAAACTGTACACCCCCTCTAGGGTGATTATGTTGGTCTTATAGAACACGTGCAAACAATTTAGTGCCTTCAAATCTAGCTTGGCAGCCTTTATTTGCAATCTTATCTGAATTTATAAAATATTATTTAACATGTGACCTTTGACCTCGGCCTGACCTTGACCTAGGTCACCTAAGCCGGGCACCCCCCTCTAGAATTGTTCAGTGGGTCCTATAGAACAAGTGTGCCAAGTTTGGTGCTTTAATCCGGCGGGTCACGATTTTGCCAAAAATTGGCGCTAAGCCACTGGACTATTGAGGTAAACCTTGAGCCAGTTAAACATTACCTCGCCTACCCTTAGTGATATCAACACGGCTAACGTAAGCAAAACGGGATTGAATGCATGCACTACTCACAGGTGTCTGCCTGAGGTAAATAGGCACAAAGCCAGCCTTCTTCCAAAACCTGACAAGACAAACAAATAAGACACTATGTACTTGCATGTAAATTAGAAAAATATAACCTCAAAGAACCTCATTGCATGAGCGCAATACTTAACAATTGTTGACTGCTGTGATGTGGGATATAACGTTTTGAACACACGAGGTCGTATGCATTATACCTCTGTCTTGAAGCTCAGCAGACATTACGAGGACTGAAGATACGAAACTGTTCAAGTAAATATTTATTTTACAACGCAAATGAAAGGAACTGGAACTTATCACACGTGCTCTAAACAGCTGATTGCCTGCTCGTTCGCTACTCCACTACAGTTTACTATCGTCAACAATTATGGTGTGAAGGTGAAAACTGCTCGCGCTCGTGAAACACAACAAATGTAGTGCACCTGTGTCCCACTCGACCTTTGGCCTTGTGGTATATGGGACACAGAACAGACGCACTACATTTTTCGTGTTCCAGTCGTGCTCGCGGGATAACAAATATTGTACACCAGACATGTGATCATTCTAGACAAATACAAATACAGTATCCAAGAAAGAGGTATAGCAATCACAATTGTTAACCAGTTCGCGCCGGGATTATTTTAATATCACCGAGCCAAGACACAGGATTATTTTTATAACGAAACTCGATCCGAGGCGGTTTCAGGCCGATGGTACCGGAAAACACACCCACGCATTTCCGGCCTTGCTCGATTCTGACAGACATTTCCGGCCTTGCTCGTGACTTGTTTATGCGCCACCCGTTTGAATTCTGGGGAAAACTTTGAGTGTATATATACGTCCTCCGGCGCGAAATGGTTAACCAGTAAATAGAGCAACAGTACTAAATATAGTGGCGGTTTAGCGGTGGGAGGTTTACTTCGGTTTCTGAACGTTAAAGAACTTTTTTAAGAACAAAAAAGGCCACAAAACAGGCAGTTTTCTGAGAGCCTACCTGACAGAGACAAATCTACTTTAAAGCGGTCGATAAGCCTACGCTCGCCATTTATTTTGTCCGAGTAAGTTCTAACGTTCCAACAAAACAGCATCATTGAATACTATTCCTACAGGGATTAATTTTGTTTTGTTTGATTAAGTCTTCAGCCTAATATCAATAACAGAAATAAAAATATTTGATGTTTTTTCGGGGGATCTCGCTATATTACACTTGTCTTCGACTCGTGCAATTTTGTACAGCTCGTGCATATAATTATATACTTTTTGTATCCCCGTCAAATTATATAAATATGTTAGTAAAACCCACCTGAGGAGGTCAGAGGTTACTCCAAACGACACCCCTATGTAGTCCAACTTCTCAGCAGGGCGTTCGTTGAGCTTTGACAGCAAAGGCGGAAGGTTCTTCCTTGGGCCAATCACCTCCTCCATCAAATCAACCTCCTTAAGGCATGTACAAGACATTCAAACAGAGTCAAGTGCAATACATCAATAATAGACCGTATAAGATTTAAATTGTGACCCACTCCACTAAAAAGGTAATATGTGACCTGTCACCACAAAATGAGAGTAAAGTTGGAAATATTGAAATTTGAGATATTGGTATTTTTAAATTCTTCAGAAAGAGAGCTTTCCAATGGTATATAACACTTGGGGGTTTTGCAATAAATACTTTTTACAGCGCTCTAGAAAGTCATGGGTTTCACAAAACGTGTTTGTGAGAAAGCCTACTTTAAACATCTTAAACAAAACACGCAAAAGATTACAAAACAGGACAAGTGAGGTTTGGTTGAGCATAGAAACGACTATGTTCTAATCATTATTTCTTCTTGAAATTTTCAACACAAACAAACTATTGTATACACAACAAATTATCAGAATTTCGAAAACGTGGGATACTTAGGAGGACTTGATTTGCATATTTAATTACCGTGTTAATTAGACTTTAATCTAAACACTAACTACGCAAACACTACGCAAAATCGCCATATTTAAGAGGTTTTTTATAATCTGATCTTACCCCAAAAAATAGGGATATGTAGAGGAGGACTTAGGCTTTCCAAATTTTGCAAAATCTCAAAATTGGCCACCACTTCAAATGTTAACTTTAAATGGCCATATCTCCAAATCACATTGTCCGACTTTACTCTCATTTTGTGGTGACAGGTCACATATGTGACCTGCTCCCACAAAACCAGACATAAGTCATTTTAAAGTGAGATACTGTTATTTCCATTTAGTACACATCTTCAGCTTTCATACCAAAACCGCATACTTCCAATTTTAGGAGGATTTTATTTTGATGTATTTGTGAGATAAATTACCACCTTTAAGACACAGATTGCCTCAATAAATGCATGATTTTTGTACGTTCGGTACAAAAATATGGGTGGATTCGGGGGGTTGTATTTTATAGTAAATATCGTTTAACTGACCTGTTAAAAGGTTTAATAATAATAATAAAACACAGCATTTGTAAGGCGCACTTTCTCTGTATACACATGATTTACATCCATAGATGCCGATAAAAGAACGAAAATTGGCATTCGTTTTTAACCGGCATCAGGCAGTGTTCTTATGTAACTGTATCTTTGGTTTTTTTGCGATCGCTGTCTGGCGATCGCATTTTTCTTTATAAAATTCTATTTTTCGGAATAATTACAGGATATCTAGTGCAATAATTTTGCTGGATACCTAGATTCATTATTTACTTTCAATTGAGTAAGATATTTCTTAATAATTCGGTAGTAAATATTTTCGATATCTGCAAATGGTGTATCCTACCTTTAACGTAACTGAGAATATAATAATAAAATAAAATAAAAATTGATGCCTGCTAGAACTTTCACCCCATTTCAACTTTGACGAGCTGTATATCGAAATAGTCACTTCTATGAAACCCGACATAAGTCGCACACTTATGTCGGGTTTCATAGAAGTGGGTCACATATGTCACATACAAAGTTATGGTTGGAAATCCCACAACGTCAGCTTTCATTTGGTATATGATAGGTTCTGGAGATATGACATGTTTACATTATTGATAACTTCCTTGGAGTTTAAATTACACAACTGAGAAAACAGGCTTTGAAATAGCCGGCTCTTGTAGATGCAAACAAAATGGTGTTGTTTTTTTCCACTTTATTCATCAAAATCAACATTTCTTTGAATGAAACCTGAAACTGGAGATATTAAAGATGTCATTCATGACAAAAAAATTAAAATCACATTTTGATGAAATACCCTCTTAACGTCGAGTCTGCCATTACACGATAACGCACAGCTCAATTTAATACCCTTTTTTGTGGAGCCGGTCACAATTGGTCAACATACCCCTGTAGGTCACGTGTACACGTTTCACCTCTGCTTTTCTATGCGCACGTGCAGATTTTCCCCGATGTGGCTCAAACAAGAACATTTTCTCTAGCATGTTCATTTCATAATGTTCGGAAGGCACTGTTCGACTACAACCAAAACGACACCGTCGTACGCATATGGCTTTGGTTGTCATTTTGGTTGCTCCCCTTAATAAGGTAGGGTACACCATTTGCAGACCTCGAAAATATTCACTACCGAATTATAACAAAATATTGTACCCATTTGAAAGTAAATAATGATTGTAGGCATCCAGCAAAATGATTGCGCTAGATATCCTGTAATTGTTCCGAAAAATTGAATTTGATAAAAATTGAATAACGATCGCCAGACAGCAATTGCGAAAAAAACACCAAAACACTGCCAAAACTTTGGACAGGTCAGTTAAACGATATTTACTATAAAATACAACCCCATTCATGATAATTCAGGCAATAACCAAAGGTGTATCCTACCTTTAGGTGCTTTTCACGAAATTTATGGATGTTCAATTCGTTGTAACAAAAACAACGCTAAGCTCTAAAAGAGCCGTTGTTTAACGTACTAAACAAATCTATGCATTTTATTGTTTATAATTATTTATTGCTTATAATCCAATTAATGTATAAAACAAATTAATTTGGTAACTGTTAATTGTATCACTATTTAGCTAATTTACTGTATATTTGTCGAAGAAATGTAAACATAAATATTTTCTGCGAACGCAGAAACAGTGATATTATGAAACAACCGTCTTTTCTGAGATGTCGTTTGTTTACAAAAAAGAGAAAGGGGTGGGGGACATGTTTATGCTGGGTATACCTACCTCACTTTCTACAGTGGTGAATCCTGATGCTAGATTTGTCTCCCCAAGATTGGGGAATTGTCCCTCATAGTACTTCTGAAGTAACATCAAAGCCCTGGACCCATAACCCATCTAAACACATGACACATTAACAATCAAATGGCTTGTCTCGATTACGAGGAGAAAACAAATAAAGTACATAACCTGCTCCTAGTAATTCAACTTAAGGTTCATCTGTGAACAAATTTAAAAGAAGCTAATTTCAACTGATTTGGGTAGGTATGGGTATGGACAACTACCAAAAAAGGAAGGAAGGATCGAGGTTGGGGAATTTTTTTAATTAGAGGTCAAAGGTCATTGACCTCTGCCTAAATCACTAAAACAAGTATTTCAGCAACAAAATATGGTATATAGAAGATCTTGGTGTCAAAATGCACAGGATTATGAAAGAAGATGGCATAGAATAACTTACCCTTAGAATAAAATCCTGACCTCCGAAAAAGAGGTCAAAGGTCAAAAATAGACGTATCACTAAAATGTCTTTTTTGTAACAGGAAAATTACCATATTATATACAAATGAGCACAAACAAATCAAAGAGGCTAATTTCAACTTATTGTGGCGGGTTTGGGGGTTATTATTTATTCCAAGAGCAGAGAGGGAGGGGGAAATGTCCTTTCTGAGGGTCAAAGGTCTTTGACCCTGCACTAAAACACTATAAATTGTATCTCAGCAGCAGCATGTTTTTCATAGGCCTAGATGACCTTGGTGTCAAAATGCACAGAATTATACTAGGAGACCAACACAATATGAAATGGATTCTTCACCACAAAAATACGAGGTTAAAGGTCAAAATAAGCAATTGGGGGGCGGGGGGCGGTTAAAGTTCATTAGTGTCAAATAGTTTGTGTATGTAAAGTATATGTGCAGTTATAATCATGTTTGGTGTTTATTGGGAAGGAGCGTAATCATACATGCAGCCTACGTTGTTTTTTTAATTATTAAAACGATTCTCGGTCACATGGGAAGGACATTAAATTGAAGGACGTCGGTTTATGCAGGCATACTTCAAGGAATGATCACTTTATTTGTTGTTTGTTTGAACAATCCCAGAGTTAGCTGCAGTGAATCAGAACTCATTCTACTATGGGAAGGGGGGGGGGTGTTTATGGGAGTTGTCACAAGTCAGAACTATTTCTCATCGTTTACCTTATTTTTTTGGAGATGCTGCAACAGTTCTGCTGCGTGAAGTATCATAGGATTTTATGTTTGTTGCTGGTCTGCAGAGATAAATCTGTATATTTATGATTTGCTGGTATGCCAGCAGTGTGGTTGCATAACTATATTGCCCAGAGCGTAATTCTTAATATAAGATTTTTTCTTAGTGATATACGCTTCTGGGAGGTCAGTTCTGGCCACATTTTTTCTGCGAGATCGCAGTCGGTAGGAATGAGGCATAATTGTACGTTATCTAGTGGGTTTGCTCGGTATGCCAGAGAGTGGTTGTTTGACTGGCCTCTCCAGAGCGTAATTCTTAACTCTTTTTATTCTTTTTTGTGTAAGACACGCATCTGGGGGGGGGGGGGGGGGGTCAGTTCTAGCCACATTATCTCTGCTAGATGACAGTCAGTGGTTGGAGTTCGTGGACGGGAAAATACATCAAACGTCTGCAGGCCAATTGGGTTAGACATTCCCTAAAAGCGGGAGTTTCAAACCCTGTCTCTAGTTTTGGCGACGCGATGACTGGTTTGTGTATTGTAACAGTGGTGCTTTGTTTTTAGTTCACTCAGTGATTGATTATTACCGGTAATAATATGGCGTCCTCGTTTTTTCTCCTTTTTTGGAAGGGAAGCAGGGCATATTTTCTGTGCTATATTATGCACTTCATCAGTCACCATTCTTTTAGTTTACTTTTCTTTTTCCTTGTTTTTATTTGTGGAGTGTCGTGGCCGAGTGGTTAAGAGCGTGTGTTTTCTGTTCCACAGAGCTCGAGTTCGAATCCCGGCCGTCGACACGTGTGTCCTTAAGCAAGGCAATTAAACCACTATTGCTTCGTCCTTCGGATGGGACGTAAAGCCGTTGGTCCCGTGTATGTGGATTGTGTATATATTGAACCTGGACACGCACGTAAAAGAACCCAGTCACGCTTATCGCTAAGAGAAGGGGTTCGCCCCGGTGTTTCTGGCATTTCGTTCATCCTCCTTCAGGTTTTCTCAGGCTTACGAGCTTACAGTGCCTTGGGTGCTTTTTGAGGAATCCTCGGTTTCATTGCCGAAAAGAAATAATAATAATAATAATAATAATAATTATATAACAGATGGCAAGGACAAATACCGGCTTTTTGGAGGTATTGTTCGAAAGGACGGTATCTTGACTTATTTATTTTGTTTTAGTCTTGAGATCCATTTCTTTGATCATTGTTTTGTTCTTCCAATAGTTTCAATAGGATTTGCACATTCTCCTCATCCAGATTGTTTTCCTCTTGGTTGGATTGTGGAGATGCTTTAGTCCTAGATCGAACAAGTTCATTTTTTATGTTTTTGTGCCGTTTGTATGCCAAGTGGGTTGGGTATCAAATAGCCTACATGTATTTAGGTATTCGTTTTCACTAATCCAGTGCCAGTGTTTGAGGAGGACCTGTTTGAGAGCTGGGTGCGCGACTCATGGGTAGTAAGGTAGAACGAACACCAGTGGGGTATTGTTTTTTTGTTTTTTTCTCACGTTTAGAGTCCGCGGGAGTCTCGCCCCTTTAAGGAAAGAGGGCTAGGTCTTCGTTTGTGTATTCGCGCTTTTGAAGTTTGTCTTTGAAGAATTCAACCCTCTCCTCAAAGTCTTGATTAAGCCGCCAAATACCGAATTAGGGTGTGCTGAATCTCTCTGCTGTATACAAGAATCTCCTTAATAATAGGAGACTTTTGGGACATCTCACTTCACTGGGGTAACTAGTCAAGGTACATGTAGGCTAACTAGGTTTTATGAGTAATCACTCCTTAAACAAAGACATCATTCATGTTGTTTTATGTTATATGTATATCTCTGGGGTGGTGTTTTGCGGATTCAATATGGGGCTTCGAATAATGACCTTTGAGGTCGTATGTGGCGGTCAATTTGTTATCCTACATGTATATCACAAGAATTTACATTTTTCTACTTCCAGTGTAATTATGAGCATTTTGACACCAAGATCATACAAGTACCATATGTTGTAGCCGAGATACAATTTATAGTGTTTTAGTCTAGGGTCAATGACCTTTGGCCTCTGCTCTAAGAATAAATAACTCCCATACCGCCACGTAAGTTAAAATTAGCCTCTTCGATTTGTTTGTGCTCATTTTTATTTAAAGGTAATTTTCCCGTTATAAATATGACATTTTAGTAATACAATTGTTTTTTTGACCTTTGACCTCATTTTCGGAGGTCAGGATTTGGTCCCAAGGGTCACAAATTATTTGATGTCATCTTCTTTTGTAATTCTGTGCATTTTGACACCAAGATCATCTATATACCATAATTTGTTGCTGAAATATAATTTGTAGTAATTTAGGCAGGGGTCAATGACCTTTGACCTCTATTAACAAAAATTCCCTAACCCCTATCTCTCCTTTTTTTGGTAGTTGTCCATACTCATACCCACCAAAATCTGTTGAAATTAGCTTCTTTTAAATTTTGTCACAGATTGGCTCAATATATGGCTAATTTAGGGTTACTATCCAACGAAACCGTGACGAAATTTACAATGTTTGTTTTTTAGATTGTGTTAATTCTTCAAGTTCTCAGCTTTAAAATGATGTATCATTTACATATGTATCCCCACCCTATCTCTCCTGGAGATATTTAGTGATACAACCCTGACAACATAATTATGAGATAAACAGCTTTAAAGTTTGGAAAAGGGTATTATTTCTATACACAACTGCTTCACAAAATCGACCCAAAAATTTGTTCTGAGTGACGGATTATGTTCAAATTGGGGAAGATTGTAAATTAATAGTTCGTGATTCAGAAAACCTCAAAATAGTAAAATCCACCCCGAAATGACTTCACGAGTACATTGTAATAAAACACATTGTGCAACTTGTGTACAGGTTTCGTTTGAACAGGTCACATATATATGGTGCAGTGCCCGTTTACAATGTGCAGCATGTATGCAGCGCATGGCCGGGTGGTACCTCCACGTTTGCGGGTCAAGGCCCCTGGTATTGCTGCCTTTAGGAGAACTTTAAACCTAACATTCTTGGGTCCTGAGCAATACACCCGCCAATTTTCAACTCCATACTGTGCACGGTTCTGAGATAATCAAATTACGGACAGAGAAACTGACACACACAGATTCCTGAGCCCAATTTCATCAAACTCTTTGTGACTTACGATGTATCGCAGCGCTGCAACACGTCGTATTTCTACGATGCGTCACAGCTGCGACGAGTTATAAAATCCATTTCTTGGAACACATCGTACGTGCGACGCGTCGTAGGAGTATTTTTAGCACAAAATGTCAAATGTTATATACGGTATGTACTTATTCAATGTGCATTAAATAGTTTATTGATATTCAGCAAAGTGTCCTCGAATCTTTTTTTAGAAAGTTTACAAAACGTAAATCAAAATGACCGACGTATGATGCAGTAACAAAATTTAAAACGCTTGCTGTGGACCTCTAGCTAATTTGAAATTTCAAGTACAATATTCAAGGTTTGTAATAATAGACTACGATGAATGTTCCATTTACAACTTCCCACACATTGCCCGAGTATTCTAGTTTCGTTTATTACATTTTTATGGCGTAAATATGGCTATTAACAAACGCATCTTATTTTACCACGACCCAAAGACACGTCGTAACTTACGACATGTTTTAAAACGTTAAGAAATTGCGATGTGTTTAATCGATCGCAAATTTCATAAAATGGATTGTAAGATGCGTCGCGATATGCAACGATTTACACGTCGTAAATCGTGTTACGACGCGTCGCAGAGATTTATGAAATCGGGTGCAGGAATTTTAGTATTATGACATAAGTTTTTCTAAAGATAAATCTAAAACATGCTTACCCCTTGGTAGTCAGGGTGAGTGGCTATCCGCACCACCCGAGCACCAGATAAACTTGGAAAATCATTGTCTTGAAACTAAAAGTAAAAAAGAACACTATTTATCAAAACCCAGATGTGTTTTCAGGATGCTAATGTCAAATGATCATGCTTTTCCCCTTTTAACTAGTTCATGCCAGGATTATTTTGACATTGATTGGGCCCAGGCGCGGAGATGAGTTCAGGGCAGCATCTGTGGGTAGCACACCTTGATATTTTCCCAGCCTCGCTCGCTGCAAGCCGGTCTCTGACAGATATATCCGGCCTTGCTCGTGACGTGTATCCATCATTCGTTTTAAATTCCGGAAAAAAGAATTGCGTGTATACACGGCATCCGAAACAAACTGGTTAAACACATTTTTGACAACCCTATTAATCCGACCGAGTACTTTCCGAGAACTTTCTAAGTATTTCTGCCCAAAAACTTTGAGTAAAAATTATCTTTATATGGATTCAAAGTCCCAAGTTAATTTCTTTCTCCAACACTGACTTTATTTGTTGTCTACTGTCAATGTTTGTCTCGTTTTGTTTGCAACAAACAGCTCAATATTTGATACTAAAAGAAGTACTTGGAAAGTTCTCACCTACAACATTGGTAAGTATATTGGGCAGCTTTGCAACCAAATTGTTGCGCAACTCCTACGCATGGTGAAAGCTACCAATGATGAAAGGCTCATAACCTGGTCTTGGTCTCGAGACCGCCTTGAAACCTTTTTATTAGGTCTCATCTACTGTAGGTCTCGTCCAAGCAAAGTTTGGGGTCTCGTCCAAGCAAAGTTTGGGGTCTCGGAGGGCTGGTCTCAGTCTCAGATGCCACGGTCTCAGGTTTAACCCTTCGAGACCCGTCAAGACCAAAGCAACAATACGTTGCGCCACACAAATCTAGTTTTCATTTTGAACATAAACGATGCTGTACGACACTACGTAGAGAGAAAGTAAATTAACTCAAATCTGTTCGATGTTAGTTTTCATGAAGTTGTCCTGTTACACTATATGTCGGCCATAGACTGGTTCCGGTATTTAGATTTGGTAATGACCTAAAAGCCGTACATTTGTATTCATTTTTTTCTCGATTATGATTTTGGTCTCAATCTCGGACTGCAAAAGTCTGGGTCTCGGAAGTGTCGGTCTCGGACATAAGCGTCTCGACTAGCAGGTCACCACAACTCAATGTTTCTGATATTTTGCTGCTGTTTGGTTGTGTAAGATGTTACCTGTTGTAAGATCGTCCATGGAATGAGGTCACCTGACGCCCTTTTGCCTCGTGATAGGCTAGACATGATCGTCTGCTTGGAGATTTGGCCTTCTAAGCACACCTGATACGAAACATAACCAGGCATCAGGGTTGCCGATGAAACGCAAACATAACGGAGGGTCTCAGATATAAAGTATACCGGTTTCACATGATACCGTTAGCCGGGTAATCTCGGGGTTGACAACAAATAAACTCTTGATATTACCTGGGTAATTTGGAGCGTTCACACTACACTTCTCGGGGTTAAGAATTCTTGAGGTTAAGTGCCTCAAAACCCACTCAACCTGGGTAATTTCTAACCCTACTCCGTGAAGCGGAGGAAGGTAGTCGAGCTGACCTACATCGAGGAACCAGTAATATACAAATGCAGTTTGGTTTGAGAGGAAGTAGTGGTAATAACTGGTCCCGAGGTGTAGGTCAACTTGACTGCCTCCAGACGCGAGGGAGAGTGAGGTAGTCGAGCTGACCTACACCGAGGGACCAGTAATATACAAATACAGCTTGGTTTAAGAGGAAGTAGTGGGAATTAATGGTCCCGAGGTGCAGGTCAGCTCGACTACCTCTCGACGCGAAGCAGAGGGAGGTAGTCGAGCTGACCTACACCGAGAACTAGTAATTCCCACTATTGTTCCAGACATAAACCATGCTGTATTTGTTTTACTACACCTCATAAATATTCATATTAACAGCCTTTGTAGATTTTGCATCTTCATTCAGCAGAAGATATTCAAGTTCTTCGTCAGTCTAGCCAATGACGTAAATCTAGCAACGTTACTGAGACTGGTTCTGTAAAGATTACATGCCACAGACTACATGTCTACGAGGCGGGTTCCAGAGGAATATTTAGTGCTACCAGAAAATAATACTGCACGGCAGCGAGCTGGATACTCACCGGGATGACGTCACCTGGCAGCGTATCATTTTTACTTCCCGGACGCCCGGCAAAATCTGCCAATGACGCGCTCCAATTTGCTCATGAATATTTATGAGGTGTAGTAATACTGCCTGTGAAAACTCAAGTTTCATGCTTCTGCGAGGTTTACCAAATGATTTACACGACAAAGGAGAAATGGAAACTTAGTTTTGAACACGACTTACCTGTAATACACAGAGAATCTCAGGCAATGTATTCTGTGTTGGGTCGACTGGTCCCAGCAAGCAAAAGATATGATGGGCTGGAGCATCGGACAGTAGCTGCAAATCATTGGGTGTATTTTGCCAAAAGAAACCAATCCACAAAAGATTAGAGGTTATCACGGACAAAACGTTTGGGTACAGTCCTGTTATAACGGTCTCCCACAACATTTATTCTAGACCAACATTCCTTATTAATTAAAAAAAATACAAATAAAATGTAGACTCACTAAAAAATGTAATAAATTGGGGGCAGTGTTCAAAAATTGATATCAAAAATTGATACAAACTTCAACTTTTTTGGGGAAAACTACAGCCCCCCAGATGCCGTGATTTCACAGGATGAAATTTTTGAAAATGGCGTATACTACCTGTACTGCCCAAATATAGTTTTTTAGATTTTGCTTTTTTCAAATTCAATTTTTGTTCAAAGAGAAAACAAAAATAAAGTACATACGTGACCTGCTTGAACGTGACTTTTTTTCAAATTCTCTAGGTTCTCAGCTTCAAAATGATGAATCATTTACATTATGTACCCACATCCTATCTCCTCTGGGAGAAGAATTTAGTGAAAAAAATCTAACAACCTAATTTTGAGAAAAACAGCTTTGAAGTTCAGAAAAGCGTATTATTTCTATACACAATTGTTTCACAAAATCGACAAAAAAAACACCCACTTCTGGGTGATGGATTATGTTCAAACCTCAAAATGGTAAAATCCACCCTGAAATGACCTCACGAGTACATTGTAATAAATCATTTTCTGCGACTTTGTTCGTGTTTCGTTGGAACAGGTCACATATAAGGCTACAAAATGAGAGTATTTCTGACCACCTTGTAATGTGCTGCTACATATATAGACATCAGACGTTGCAGAAAGACCTCAGATGCCTTGTGAAAACTGAACAAGGTATCGCGATTGATGTAGTACGTGTTCATTGGTCAGGGAATAACAGTTCACTCAGAAAACTCTTGTTAACTCTCGTTAACTCTAGTCTAAAAGTGGAGTGCCGTGGCCTAGCGTTTTGGAGTATTACATTTGTAGTCTGCAGGTAATTCTGCAGGTTAGGGGTTCGAGTCCTGATGCAGGCCTATGGTATACCTGTGCCCTTGAGCAAGGCACTTTATCACTCATTGCTTCTCTCCAACGAGGAGTATGGGTACCTGTGAGGGCAGAGATGGTTATTGTGGTTGATTTAGCTGCTTTGCGCCGAAATGGCAGCATCAAGCTGTATACTCCCCAGGGAGCTGAGATGGTATTTGGAATGTTTCATAAGCCCAATTTCCAGGGTAATAATGACACGTGACCCCCAGGGTCCAGGAGAAGGTGATATCAGTTGAGCTATGCATTGATGAATAATGGCCTGTTAAAGTTGAGATAGTGACATTTTTTTGTCAACAATTGATTTACATTTTTTGTCTTAACCAGTTCGCGCCGGGATTATTTTAACATTACCGAGCCCAGGGGCGGATTATTCTTTACAAAACTCGATCTGAAGCGGGTTCAGGCCGATAGTGCCGGGAAGCACACCTACGCATTTCCGGCCTTGTTCGCTGCTGACAGACATTTTCGGCCTTGCTCGTGGCGTGTTTATGCGCCATCCGTTTGAATCTGGGGAAAACTGTGTGTTTATATACGTCATCCGGCACGAACTGGTTAAAGGTGTTAACTGCAAATTTACGAGCATCATCAATTTGAAATATATTCAATTTGTTCAATGAATTCGCCCATAACAAGGTCAAAGGTCACTCGAGGTACTAGTTACAGAGGAAAGTGTGGAAGAACCAGCCCCTCACACTGAAACAAGACAATCTGATCTCTTCACAGTACGAATTGGGTTGGGATGGGTAACTAGTCCACAGCAAGACATTAATGATGCCTCTACCCACATTAAATATGTAGCCTGGTTTCATTTTAAACATTCCCAACAAATTACATTGACAAACTTTTATTTTCATTGTCTGAACAATTACTATGTGACCCGCTCCTACAAAACCCGACATAAGTTGCACAGGCTATTTCGAGATACAGCTCGTCAAAGTTGAAATGGGGTGAACAATCTGGCGGACTTTGATTTTAGTTTTTTGTTATTTGTTTAATCTTTAATATGTATACTTTACCCTTAAGTTAGGTTAAACAAAATCAACTTTATTAATGAGAAAGTACACTTATTGCGGCAAACTGTGTCCTAAAAGTGGTAATTTATCTGTCAAATACATCGAAATAAAATTCTCATAAAATTTAAAGGATGTTTCGTAAAAAGGTGGTTTTAGTACCAAATGGGTGATTCTATAAATCAGGGTTCCAAACTTGTGACATTTTGGTGTCTAATGTTCATAGTTTTTTCCAGCATCTATGAACACTAATAATGAATATGAATCCCCTATTCCATCCATTTTCGAAAAATGCATAAGGCCAAATGAAAAAAAAATCATGTTTAGCATCCGAACCTGCTTCTTTTTTTAGGCTGTCTTCTTTTTTTCTTATATTTTTCTTTTAAAAAAAACGGAAAAAATGATCAATTTTATTATCTTTTTGATAAAAAAAATTAATAAAATAAGATTGTATTTTTTTTACTTTAGCATCACTGTCAGTGGCGTACCTGGCATACCTCGTCAGAGGGGGAAAGCGATTTGGACGAGCAAGGGGGAGGATGTGTGGCTGTGGAAAACTGGAAATGGGTGAAGGGGTAATAGGGGGTGTCCCAATAACACAGTAGGGATTTTGTTGATATTAGTATTTGCGATAGGGTGATTGTATATCTTTGGTCTATTTTGATTTAAAAGAAGGAATTACCATTTTAAAAAAATGTTAAATGTATTGAATTTTGACAAAATCAGTGGTTAACTTATCACTGGTAATGACAATGTTTCTATTAACCTACTTCTATTATTCCTTTTTGAAGAAGCTTTTGACATATTATGTTCCCAATTCTGCATATTTGGAGATGTAAAAAAGTGTATTTGACAATGAATTGAATTGTATTGATTTGCATTTGTTTCATTTCCACATGCACAATTAAAATTTTAAAAGAATATTCAGAATATGCATCTATTCACTCATTGAAAATAAATGTAGTAATAAAAAGTAAGAAAAAATTGAAACAGTAAAATGATATATCGCTAGATATAAGAGGAATCACTCACTGGGAGGAATGTCAGAAGGTTGAGGGGTGGGGTCCGGGGCCCGCTTAAGGGCCCGGGAAAATTTTTGATTCTATATGCTTTGCGGTGCAATCTGAGGCGATTGCTGGCCACTTTCCTGCAAGTTTTTTTGCAAAAATGTAAAATAAATATATGAAGATAAAATGGAAAATTATGGAGATTATAATAGAGAATGTATATATTTATAAATATATATTACATATACGTTTTGTGAGGAATGTGGGGCACACCCCAAATTTGAAAATGTGAGCGCGGGGCGCGAAGCCTTTTCGGCGTGGGGTCCGGGGCCCGCTTAAGGGCCCCGGGAAATTTTGGATTCTATTATGCTTTGTGGTGCAATCTGAGGCGATTCCTGGCCTCTTTCCTCGGATTGTTTCAGCAAAAGTTTTTAAGATTATATGGAGATAAAATGAAGAATTACGGAGATTATAAGTATATTATAAATATATGAATGTGGGCCACACCCAAAACTAGAACATGCGAGAAAATAAATATATTTAGCAAAACTGTCGCCAAAAAGATGAGCTTTAATTCGGACAATGTCCTAGCTTGGGTTAGACAAACCATAGCTCCATGGACAAACCAACCAACTAACATTTTTACACAAGGTCATTAACAACATAAACATTCATCCAGATATACTGCAATAAAAGGGTAATTGGCAATTAGGGGACATTACTGCCAATTCAATGACCACATGTCCACCAGGTGCGGGGTTATTTATCGAACCTCGATGCCAGGTAGTCCGAGTATCATACATTGGTTAACGGAGCCACCTCTGATACCAACGAGCGGCTAGATGCGCGCCAGGCCTTCAGGTTGTCTTCTGCGGATAACACCAATGTCCAGCCTCCTCGACCTCTGCGAGTAGAGACCCTGAGAGGGCTTCATGATATGTGCATGGAGTAATTGAACGGGTGCGGGTCGCAAACTGGGGTTCCATGGATTGATAACCATTTTTTGTCAGTATTATTTTATGCCAAAAATTAGACACAGCAGATCATCCGATCCGATCCTCCTCCTTTCCTTTCCCCTCACCTCCCCCTCTTTACCCCACCCGGCCCGTTTTTTGTATTACTCATTTCACCCGGGGGGCACGTGCCCCCCCCCCCCCCCCCCCCCCCCCTCAATGGAGGCCCTAAGTTCTTTGCTTTTCTTTGCTTTTTTCCCCGGATTTTCAATAGCACTTATTATAGGTCCCGTTATACCCAAAATCAAAGAACTGCTATTAACTTATACACTATAAAGAACTGGTACAGTTTGTTTCCTAGTTCCTTGACCTGGTTTTGAAAATGGCACATGCGCACAACCTTATGTCGCTTTACACAATGGCAGAAACAGCGGTGAAATTGCGCGCCACTAGACAGTTCGCATGCCGATTTTCATCATTTTTGTAGCGCTGAAAGTCAAAATTGTGTGTGAAATTACAGTGAATGCCCGTTCTGAAAATAAATGCATATGGCCTACCTATTCCAAACGCCGTTAACAGTTAACTGTCGATTGGTTATTGGTAGAAAGTGGGGGGGCAAAATAGATACCTTTTCAAAAGTGGGGGGCAACGGCCCCCCGGCCGCCCCGGTTCCGCCGCCCTTGGATGGTGCTTATTTTTCATTGACTATTTTTGGATTGTAAGTTTATTGTGGGATGAGTTTAATTTGAGGGGAAGCAAGGTTCTAAGAACCTAAGTATCTTCCATTCAGTGGGGTCTAGACATGCCCAGTTATTATAATTGGCCTTTACCATGCTGGGAAAAAAATCACGCCGGCCGGCTGGCCGGCCTACGAATCCTAGCGCGCGCCGCTCCTGACCGGGGGCGGGGCGGCGCAGCCTAGCGTAGGCCCCGCGCTCATAACATTGTAGGCGTCTGTATGCAGGTCGTTGTACTAGCAATCGACGATCTCGTGCTGGCGTACTACGTATGAAGCTTGAAGTACATAGTTCATGCAAAATGATGCAACCCCCCTTCCCCTCCGTCAGTTTGGTGTTTGCTTGTGATAGTGATTACCTTTTTTTTAATTTATATTTCATTTTTTTGCTTGTCAATCAGACGTTGAGACATTGGTCTACCTTTCAGCCATGGCGATGATGAGTTGATGACCCTTTTTGTATTGAAATTGCTCTTACGAGGATTTTTTTTGGAAGTCTTTTTTTTTTTTTTTTTTTTTGGCTTGCTTGCTTGCTTGCTTGCTTGTCACTCGTCAGGGGGGGCAGACTGCCCCCCCTGCCCCCCCCCCCCCCCCCCCGTAGGTACGCTACTGATCACTATGTACATGCTGTGGAAATAGTCTATTAGTACGTACGTCTGTTGGAGACTATCTTCAAAAGTAGCCCGGCAGGTTGTCTTGAAAAATGTGTCAGGCGGCCATTTTGTAAAAACAATTTAAACAAAAAAGTGCCTCCTCTTTTCTTTTTTTAAAGGCAGGATGCTAATAAACATGTTTTTTTGTTTAACTACTTTTAACGTCATCAAGTAAATATGTGACCTGCTCTGCAAAAATGAGTCTGATGTCGGAAAATACATTTTTACGTAAAGGGCTGTTTATTGTCTCGGAGGTGATTTTTTTTTTACAAATAATATTTTAGTTTTAAGGCATTTTAGTTTCTCCAACACCTATATTTTCAGATCTGATCCAATGAAAAGATTGTTTTGATCCCTAAATTAAATTAAATACAGGTTTTGTCACTCTCTTACCATAGCATCTGATGAAGCATTACAATTGTAAATCTTCATTTCTCTCAAAGACATTTTGAGTATAACTGAGAAAAAGCAAATTTCCCAAAATTGTAAAAGACCAATGCATTACACTACAGCGTTGTGCCATATATCAAATGAAAGCTTATTTCCTGCTTTTCCTGACCAACTGTACAATTTAATTTGTTTTTTTTAACACATCAGACTAATTTTTGCAGAGTGGGTCACATATTTCAATAAATATTCAGTGAAACCTACCTGATAGTCTAATGCGTCAAATCCTTTGAAGACAAATTCAAAGAGAGTTCGTAGATTCTCAGGGCTTGGAGCAGTCACAAAGATGTTGGAATATCTACAATGATGACAAATGAGCAATCAAATTGCAAGTTCAATCAAGGAGAGTTAGTTCAACTAACTCTGATCGAACACGTGCTAGTCGATAAATAGACTAGTCTAGTCGATGAATAGACTAGTATAGTCGACTATTCACGACCAACCGCAGTAACTCTAGTTATTAACCAGTTCGCGCCGGCGAATGTATATACATGCAAAAGTTTCCCCAGATTCAAAACGGATGACGCATAAACACGTCACAAGCAAGGCCAGAAATGTCTGTCAGCAGCAAGCACGGCTGGAAATGTAACGGGTGTGCTTTCCGGTATCATCGGCCTGAACCTGCCTCGGATCGAGTTTTGTTAAAAATAATCCCGCGCCTCGGCTCGGTGATGCTAAAATAATCCCGGCTCGAAGTGGTTAATAACAATATTTTCATTAGATATTGCAGAAAAAGTTGAGCAGATCGAGGGAATATTTAGGAGAATTGTGCCTTTGATATTTGGACGAAGGGCCATCGCAAATTTGTCCTTAGACAGAATAACAAGCAATTAAACTAAAATTCAAAAAGGTCAAATCTGCGATAGCCCTATAGCCAAATATCTTTCTCGTGACATACTCGGACTGTGTGCCAAATTCCATGCTTCTGTCATCAAAGGCACAATCTCATCACCTACATGCATCTGCAGTACTAGAAACATTACGACAGACAAAAACAATTTTGCCGTGAAAAATGACGTATTTGTATCCCACATTAGTACGATAAAAACGGCGGTTATGTAAGATATCCTAAACTACCGGTAGGCAATAACTATTATGGTGAAAATGAACGGAAACATTGTGTTGAAATATTGTGTTGAAATTAGGGAGTGTGTTCGAGAGGTTTTAATCACTCTGTTTAATACCGCTTGGAGTCTGGGTGCTGATAATTACCCGAGCCGAAGGCGAGGGTAATTATTAGTCTTGGTGCCAGACTTTCTTGTTGAGTTAGTAAAACCATAAAACCATAGGGCCTATGCACTCAACAACACTATACGCGTCGCGACTATTCCACCGATAGAGGGCGTATTCTGGAAGCCGCGAATCTGTCAAGAAGAACGTCTTTGCCAACTCGTTCAATCTGCCCGAAAAATTCCGGGCAGATTCCTTGCATACCTGTGAATATCTAATTTGCATAAACAGTTTATGTATTGCAGAACACGTGACGAGTCTTGTACCCACACGACTTTGACTCTGACCATTGATGGTGTGCATTGATGATCTCTGTGTACATATAGTAATACATGTACAATGTACCAGTCTGTCAGCTCATTATGCAGCGTACTTGTGCGCTTGCGTATTTTCAATATGACCTTTGTTGAATATGCAATAGAGGTCACATTTGGTTATGTCACGTGAGACGAGACGAAATCACCAAGACGTTGTTCTGATATGTGTGTGGTGGTTTTCTGGAAGTTTCCCAACAGCGCCCTCTATTGTTAGTTGCGAGATCGCGATAGTTGCGTGATAATGAACAACAACGTATTTACTATGAACCAGACTATTACTCCCATTGGCAACCTCGTTCCAGGGTGTCGAGCTGTACGCGCCCAACACTACCCGTTCGTACTATTGGAGACGATGTACGGTTGGAAATAAAGTGAGCCCTGGGGACGAGTATAATGCGACAACGCGTGACGTGTTTTGTTACCAGCTGATTTTAAACACTTCCAGCCATGTCTTTATCGTCCGTTTAATACCGGCCACGTGACGGGCTCTCGACCAATATGAATGCCTAAACTGTCCCAGGTATTTATGAATATAGGGATAATGCAGGATCCAGGTCATAAGGCCTAAACTAATGCTGAATGATTTTGCAGGATTGAGGTTACTTGGGTGTTTATCCAAATGAGGATTTTGTAGGATTGAGGTTATTTGTTACTTTGTACTTTCACACTGCTCATGCTCTATGCACATTATACTCAGACTTATTAACAACCAAGGAAACAATTCTTGAGTTTATGGCCACAGCCTGAGATAACGTTTATCAGGCAAGCACCCCAATGGGGACGAGCAATGTACATTGTACTTCAACACGCAGACATTTATAAAGGAAACCATTATATAGCCTCATGACACCTGCGAGCACTATATTGGAAAATTCCATTATGCTGTGTGGTTGAAATGAATGGGGGGGGGGGGGATTTGGGGATGAACGAAATTGTGTCTGTGCACAAAGGATGGCTGCGACAGAGTGACTGTATATTTACAGCCAGCCGCACGCCCAAAGACCCGACGCACGGCCGGATAATCTCATTGGTTAAAAGTTTAATCAGCGCAATTAGCATATCAGTGACCTTTCACACTTTGCATAATTATCCCTTATAAGGTAACAACCTTGCCGGGCCTATAATCATTTTAACGCCTACAACACCAGACGGCCAAAAGTTTGATGACCGTGAGATGTTGGTCTTGTTGACAAACTGTTTGCAAGATTGATTTATAAGGGCTGTAGCTGAGTATAATGCCTTTTACCTTGCAAGGGTAAAGGCATTATCCATAGAGCTTCAGTCAGGGTTTAAGTTATGTGTCAAGGATAGGAATTGTTTGCATACAAAGGGTCATGTGTGCATACCCTTGTTGTAATAGGGCACTTTAGCAGGTGTTTGTTCCATGTTTGGCTGCTTTATAGCTCAATGGTAAACCCACTGCAGTATTTTGCAGGATTCAGGCAGTGGTCACCAGTAATAGATAATTGGAGGATTTTTCAGGATTCAGGTTACAGAGAGTTACATTAACACTTTGGAATTGCAAGATTTTGCAGGATTCAGGTTATGTGTAAAAAAATTGGGTAGGAAGTTAGGGTTTAATCATCTAGAGCCATGGACTTTTTTAGTTTAACGTAACACGACCTTTCTGTAGATTTAAATCCATTGGGAACGCCAGACGTAAAACTACCAGGCCGAATGTACAATAAATAAACAGAAACAAGGTGGAAGTCCTCGACACGGTGTATGTTTGTGTATCAGGGAGAAAGGAAAACAGACGGCCGCTGTGCATGTATATCAAGTATGTACATAATTAATCGCGAACATAAACACAACATGAACATATAGTGCAAATATTTTGTTAACAACAATTTGCTTTTATTTTTAGAACCCGAGTCTTATTAACCATTAACCAAAACGAATGACGCATAAACACGTCACAAGCAAGGCCGGAAATGTCTGTCAGCAGCGTGCAAGGTCGGAATTGCGTTGGTGTGCTTCCTGGTACCATCGGCCTGAACCCGCCTCAGATCGAATTTTGTTAAAAATAATCCCGTGCCTCGGCTCGGTGATGTTAAAATAATTCCGGCGCGAACTGGTTAACATTCACTCGAGTTGAGTTGAGTCATTCCTATGAGGGACACAAGTCGAGTCGAGTCACCAACAATTGTGACTCAAGTTGAGTCATTACACTTGAGTCTATAAAACTCGGGTACCTACCCAAAGGCAACAGCGGTAGCCATAGCCAAACCCAAGGCAGCCGATTTGCCTCTGCCTCTAGCGGCCGTCATACACACAGTGCTACGCAGTGTCTTCTCAGATATGGCTTCGACAAACTTGAGTAATGCCTTAGCTTGATCGAGCGTCTTGGTACGGTTCACTAATGCCCCTACGGGCTGCGTGTCTTGTAAGGAGGCTTTCAGGTCCCTCAATTCGGTTTCATTTGGGCTCAAAGTGTCATCCTGTAAAAGTAAAAAAATGGAAACTTGATAGTCGGGTTCGGGTTCAACTTCAATAAATGGATTCGATTTATGTGTGAAATGCTTCTCAGATTTAACCAGTTCGCGCCGGGATATTTTAACATAACCAAGCCGAGGCGCGGGATTATTTTTAATGAAACTTAATCCGAGGTGGGTTCAGGCCGATGGTACCAGGAAGCACACCCACACATTGTTTATGAGTCATCTGTTTCGAATCTGGAGAAAACTTTGCATTTATATGCGTCATCTGGCGCGAACTGGTTAAGAGGGTTTCTGCATGCACAGGTTTAGTTTGACCTTGACTGAGCTTTTAGGTGATTCGATTCCAAACTTGAGATCGGAATCGTGATTCCACTTTTTTTCAAAATTTAATTTTCTGAATTGTTTGAACGAGACCGAGACCTCCATCACTGTTATTATTAATAAGTAACTTTAAGTAAACTTGAAGTAACACTAAACAGGAAGTTAGGGTTAATGTTGCAAGTGGTGTAATTAACCAGTTCGCTCCAGATGGCGTTTGCATAAAGGTAGGATACACCATTTGCAGATATCAAAAATATTTACTACCGGATTATTAGGAAATATCTTACTCATTTAAAAGTAAGTATTGATTCTAGGCATACAGCAAAATGAATGCGCTAGATATCCTGTAATTATTCCGAAAAATCTAAAAATTTGAAGAACAAATTTGCGATCGCTGTCGCAACTGTTAAACGATATTTACTAAGGGAATAAATGTGTGTTCGAGAGGTTTTAATCACTCTGTTTAATACCGCTTGGAGTCTGGGTGCTGATAATTACCCGAGCCGAATACCGACCGAACACACATTTATTCCCATTCATAAATACTTTTTTGTAAAATTCAGCCAAAAAAGCCCTGAAAATCCCGAAAAATTGTCGCAAGTAATACATTTTGGTGTTTCGCCATTCTGTGCGTGTCAAATGACATGTTTCCGCCTCTGTCGCTCTACACAATACATGCAATAAAGCGTATTTACTACGAACCAGACTATTACTGCCATTGGCAACTTCGTTCCCAGGGTGTCGAGCTGTATGCGCCCAACACTACCCGCTCTTACTATTGGAGACGAGGTACGGTTGGAAAATTGAGCCCTGGGGACGGGTATAATGCGACATCGCTTTGTTGCCAGCTGGTTTTAAACACTTCCAGCCATGTCTTTATTGTCCGTTTAATACCAGCCACGTGACGGGCTCTCGACCAATAGAAACTGTCCCAGGTATTTATGAATATAAAATACAACCCCCCAAATCTATTCATGATAATTCAAGCAATTACCAATGGTATATTATACCTTTAATATCCTTGTTTGTGGAGCCGGTCACATTGGGTGTGTACAGTTGAATTTTAATTTAACCAATGCAGATAATGTATAATGTAAATTCAATTTCTTGAGCTTACCATAGTTTTTGGCAGTACGGGTTGGATGGCCAGGATATGAGATGAGAGAGGTAGAATGTTGAGCTTATCGTCAATCACCATACAACGTCTGCACGTTGCAAGAGATAGGAGAAACCTGTAACGGGATATGAGATGAGAGAGGTAGAATGTTGAGCTTATCGTCAATCACCATACAACGTCTGCACGTTGCAAGAGATAGGAGAAACCTGCAACGGGATATGAGATGAGAGAGGTAGAATGTTGAGCTTATCGTCAATCACCATACAACGTCTGCACGTTGCAAGAGATAGAAGAAACCTGCAACGGGATATGAGATGAGAGAGGTGGAAGGTTGAGCTTATCGTCAATCACCATACAACGTCTGCACGTTGCAAGAGATAGAAGAAAACTGCAACGGGATATGAGATGAGAGAGGTAGAATGTTGAGCTTATCGTCAATCACCATACAACGTCTGCACGTTGCAAGAGATAGAAGAAACCTGCAACGGGATATGAGATGAGAGAGGTGGAATGTTGAGCTTATCGCTAACCACCATACAACATCAGGGGAGTCAGGTTGGCGTAGCGGTTCTTTCCTCGCCTTCAACTGCTGTGACCCAAGTTCTAATCACGCCTGGGCCAATATGTGGATTGGGTTTTCCCCAGGATATTCCCCCAGGGTGTTCCTTCTACCGGTACCTCTAAAATCGGAACCTTCTTCTCATTGTCTTCTCTCTACATGTTTCTTTAGGCTTATGAGCTACAGTGCCTAGGGCACTTTTGAGGGATCCTTGGTTGCAATATCACAAAGAATTAATAATTAATCATAATAACATCTGCGCGTTGCATCTATTCACAATGCACCATGCATTCTAACACTGTCATTATTCTATTGCGTCTGAACCCTAACCCTCCTTAATCCTTCAAAATCCTCCTTGCAGTTTGAGGATTTTTGAGAATTGAGGATGAATGGCAAAAAGTGACAGTTGATTTTGGAGGATGGGTCAAAGTCAATGGGTCAAAGTCGTAGGCTGTACCCAGCATTATTTATGTTAAGCCATGCTTAATGCAACCCGTTATGCTCATTACAACCTGCACTGCTAAATGTCATTGGCACCGACTCAACCCATAGCATTGATTAAATGAGGATTTTGGGAGATTGAGGCAGTGGTCACCCCTCCACTGAACAAATGCAAGAAATAACGGATGATTTGAGGATCGAGGATGAATCTAATTTTTACATACTGGTAATACATTGTATGTGAACTGCTTCCACGAAATCAGAGTAAAGTTGACATTTTGAGATTTTGGTATTTTCAGATTCCTTGAATTCTTAGCTTTAAAATAATATATAATTTATTGGGTAGGATATTAAAAAAAATTATAATATTGAGCAAAACCAGCGGTCATTACACACATCTAATTAGGAATAGTCAAGAATTATTTCGCTACATTTTACTTCATGGGTACGCTCAGTAAAATCAAATTTATATTTTCTTCTGCTAATCTTTTGAAAAAAATACTTTGACGAAAAAATGTGGGAATGGTAACATGCAAAAAAACAAAAAACGTTCCCCCGCTGTCAAATCGGGTATTTTCAATCATAACTCAAAATAGCATAGCACGACTTTATGCAGTTTTTGTTGAAGCAGGTCACATATGTTTTTTGAGGATTGAGGATGGTTCCTAGCAAAAAGGGCCTAGGGGGTTAGGGTTAATAATAGTAATTTTAAGTAATTTCAAATGTCAAACCTTTCGTTGAATCGGCCTACGACATCCTGGTGAGCCTCTGTACGATATCGCGAATGAACATCCATAGATAACGTATACAGTTGCTTCAGGCATGCCATTGTGCGGAGAAGTATCACGATAATGCCACCCCCCTCTACTGTCTCAATGGTACGGGCTAAGAGGTTAGGGGTCATAGCTTCAAAGTCCTAAAATATACAAAAAATATAAAAAATATAAAAAAAATAAAAAAAGGATTTATTAACAATTTTTCTTTTCAAAGTTAACCAGTTCGCACCTGGATTATTTTAACATCATCGAGCCGAGGCGCAGGATTATTTTTAACGATTCCGGTCCGGACGGGTTCAGGCAAATAGTATCGGGAAGCACACCCACGTATTTTTCAGCCTTGCTCGTGACGCTCTACCAACTGAGCTATCTAATGCCCTATGTTGGCGGTCTCCCGAATTGTCAGTATTTTTGTTTGAGGGCGCTAGTCAGAAGTCATAAACATCAGAATGCTGTTCGGCCAGGGATCAGGCCAAATTTTTACGATACAACATGGGAAGCAACATTGTGGGGATCACTCAATGAGGATACGACTTTTTATTTTATAAACTAATAAACCACAAGGTAATCTGACTAGGTAAATTTGAATACATTTCAAAGTGAACAAAGAAATTGGCAAGGCGGGACTCGAACCTGCGACTTGCGGAATACCGGAACGGCGCTCTACCAAATGAGCTATCTTGCCCTATGTTGGCGGTCGTCCAAATTGTCAGTATCTTTGTTCAAACTTTCTTTTTCGTGCAAATCTATTGAAATCTATTAAAATTACAACAGATATGAAAGTGGTGTAGGTTTTTTGGATAGATTTTGGTAGTTATAATAGGTGCAGGGCTTTCTTGATCGAACCTCACCTGTAGAACACACATCCCGTAGGTATTTCCTAAGATCTTATGAGTCTCTGAGTAGTAACAGTAACGAATGTTAGTTGCTGCAATGAACAACTCGAAGGGGTCATCGTCCGTGACATCCAAAGCGCCGCTCTTTAGTTTCTTCTGAAGTTGCTTCATGCGTTTCTTGCGATGGCTGCAAACCATAATCGCAACAAAATATAACGGAATTAACCAACATAAGTAATATAGATATGGTTTGAACGATATACCTTTCCACTTTAAAAAAATGAGACATCAAACGTTCAAATCTGATGTTTGACAGAGTTATGAGTAATTTTCCAAGAGGGATCAAATTGACCATGGGACCAAGTTTTTAAGATTTTGTTTGGATACTGTGCAAGTGTGTAGACTTGAAATCAAGTCATTAGACACTGTCGTCTTTGTTTGTTTAGGCACCACCAAATTTGTGTTGTTGTTATTTTGGACAAAATGTAACAGTTCGTGAATTTGAATGAAAACTGTTTTAAAATAACCAGGAAAATCTGTACATTACAAACAAGGATATTTGTAGAACAATACCTGCTGAATCCCAGTTCTTTCTTGTAGCACCATAGTACCGATGGTCTGGCCCTGATGACCGCCTTAGACAACATGTGATGTAAAATTACTACCTGGAAATATGATCAATAACAAAAATAGCATGGGTACAAACAGGTTTACGTCAGTGATAGAGGTCTCGAGATCTGGTCTCGGTCTTGAGACTGTCTTAAGACCTTTTTTAGGTCTCGGTCTCATCCAAGCAAAGTCTCGGGTCTTGGAAGGCTGGTCTCGGAGGGCTGGTCTCGGCCTCAAATGTGCGAGTCTCGGTCTCGGTCTCGGAAGCCACGATCTCGGGTTTTACACTCGAAACCGTCAAGACCACAGCAAAATACGTTGCGCCACACAAATTACGTTGCACCACACAAATCTAGCCTTTATTTTGAACATAAACGATGCTCTACGACACTAATACGGTAGAGAGAAAGTTTTGTGAATTAACTCCAAACTGTTCCACACCCATCGCTGTTTTTTTTTATGAAGTCGACCTGTTACGCTATATGCCGGTCATAGACTGGTTCCGACATTTAGATTTGGTAATGACTTAAACACCATACATTTTTATTAATTCATGCACCGTCCTTTATTCATCACACCCGATTCTTAATCATCACACCAAATTCTAAACGGTTGGTTTTTCCCTTCTATTCCTTGAAGAAATAATACCCCCCCCCCCCCCCCCCCCCCCCCCCCGTTACTCTTTAACATAAAGCACCGGCCGTTTGACGATCCAGAATAAAACATGGTCTGAATAGAGTTTGATATACCCAGTGAATTAAAAAAAAGCTGTTGAAATATTTTCAACAACAATTTTTGGTATGTTTGAACACAAAAATCAGGAGCCCAGGATGATGTTCGGTATAGCGGTGTTGGTGTCAGGTCAACTTACTCGCCCCTTACCAACCTGCCCCTTACCAACCCGCCCCATGACCGACTCGCCCCCTGACCGACTCGCCCCTTATTAACTCGCCCCCTGACCGACTCGCCCCTTACTAACTCGCCCCCTGACCGACTCGCCCCCTGACCGACTCGCCCCCTGGCCGACTCGCCCCCTGGATAATTGTTTCATTTAAAGTCGTGAGTGCTCATCCCGTTTGTGTGTAGTTTGAGTTACATGTGTTTCTAATTCTATAATTTGTATCATTTGCACTCGTAGAACAACTGAAAAGACGATGTGGGTAAACTTTTCCCTTGATTAATTCTCTTGCATAATCTCGATTATTTTTATCCGAGTTTTAGAAAATACCTTTTGATGTTCGTTTCAATCCACTTAATCGATTTCGGTGGTGGAAATTAATGACAAAGCAGTAGGCCTAAATCCTCGAAGCAAAAAAACTCATAACTTTTTATTTATACGTGTCTATATTTATAAAGAATATCGGGGGAGGGGGGTAATCATGTTTGGTTCTTGTTTTTATGAGTTTTTTTCGGAGCACGGGGGGACAAATTGATCGCATAATTTGATGCGATTTTGTTTACTGCTTTACAACGCAATAGGGCTTTTTCAAGGAAGCTATAGGGAATCTGTCACTCCATCATTCTTTGTTACGAAAACTAACGCTAATGAGGGATTGAACTGGGTGTTACGACGCGCAGCTCCACAAAACTGATCAGTCCGCCAAACGGGGTGAAAGATGGTGAATCGCTCGAGTCCATCATTTTTAGTTACGCTAATGAGGGATTGAACTGCAGGTGTTAGTTACCACGGGCAGCTCCAAAACTGTCGGCTCCCTCTGATCAGTCCGCCAAACAGGGTGAAAGATGGTGAACCCAGATCAAAGATCTGACAGTGAATCAATATTTGAATCATTTCTTTGTATGCCTGATGTAAATATATTGTACACAACTTTACTTGAGGAAGAATAATAGAAAGTTGTCCATTTCCATTGATTTCTTGGAAGTCGCATTCTTGCAGCCTATATTGGTTGTTATTGAAATATGTAAAACAAAATATAACTTGTTGGTGCATGGAATACAAATGTACTTCAAGAAAAAAAAAAGGGGGCCTATTAAATAAACATATTTGCATGGGTCATTCCACGAAGTTGAGGAACACCTGGTTATTGTCCAAGTCCCATAAAACTAAAGAATAAATCATGAACATGTTCAAAAAATCAACCTTGTCAACTTACTTAACAGAAAAGAACACATATAAAAGATTATTTTAAAACTGATTTTGTTGATATTTGTGGTATAATTTTTCAAAAAAAAATCATAAAAAGGTGGTTTCCGGTTATGTAAAAGTGAAATATTTGTGACAAAATAAATTGGCATTTTATAAACCAATTAAGCGATTTAAATATAATACAAAAAAGTCTCATTCGTTTTTATTTCTTGGCATATAATGCACCCTGTACATTCCTTAACACTATTCATGTTGATCACCCCTATTTTATAAGTGACCTCCACTTTTGTTCAAGGGTACGGACGTAACTTGTGGTTTCCGTTTAGATATAAGGGCAATACGTCCAGAACAAGATTTAATTTGTGTGCCCTGGATTTTTTTTTTTAAGTGCTATAACTCATTTTATTAGCTATGATCTGGTGCACCTTTCCCCAACTCATCGTTCACGTGTTGCGTTTCAATCTTACGATATATTATTATTTTTTGTTCAAGCACGGCACGGTTTCCGGAGCCATTTCCATACGTCCGCAACCTTCAGTGTTCCGTAAAACCACAATACACGCACGCCCCCACGTTCGAAATGCTTTCTTCCATGCCCCGCAGACCAAGTTGGGAAACCCCCAAACAAACTCACATGTCAGACAAATTTTCTGTGTGTGAAAATAACCGCTGGTGAAATGTGGGTTTCCGCACTTTACGCCCGGGGGGTAGTTACGTCACCAACTTTCTTGGAAGTAAATCTAACTATTAAATGAAGCCGTAATTGATTTTTCAGTGCCAAATTATATTTACCAAATCTGCGAACAATACATTTTATTTTAGTGCGTGTGTATTTACTTTCGATTTGTTTCACGAATTTGAGCTCGATTTGAGAAAGATTCCCACGATTTCCGCGCAATACGCTCGTAACCGCATGGCCAGGACCGCACCATAACTAACGATAGGGGAAGCATCATATTCCGTTCTGAGGTGTCGAACTCCAACTAGTAAATAAAAAAACAGACAGATATTTTGGAAATGTTAATAATTTATAGTCATCACATTATCTGTATTTGTATTGTTCGGTAATAGTTTTATGAAATAGGAAACCAAATAGGAAAGTATTTACAGAATCGCTGTTGACAAATGGTACATTCTGTGTTTACTTATCGCTCGTTGTAATGCGTCTAGTCCCTATATCCTATGAGCATCAATAATGCAGTGCTATGTCAGAGCACCATACTATAGCGAACTCGCGCGCGCGCCGTGATGCGAGTGTGATGTCGCGTGGAAACTGGTTGGTGGTTTTCTACAAAATTGCACGACTTTTTGGAGTTGAAATTAATATTGTTTATGAAAATGGACCTTGTGAATATTTAGATTGTAACTCGACAATCTGATTGAATATCCAGTCCGAGTAACGACTTTTTTTGTAGCCTACAAATCGTCGTTTTAATAACGTTAATCCGAACCAAAATGCGACCATGATGACGAATCCAATCACATGACAACAAAAACAGATTTGACCATCAAAACGGCCACAGAATTACTAAATGCGCCACCGGAGACACAAGTAGAGACCGATGACTAAGATTGAGGTACATGTACTAATGTTTACTAATGATCTGGATGAAAAGTGAAATTTTCCGTTTATCGGCAAATATTCTGACGCGAAAACCACGCGGGCACCATTTTGAACGGCTATTTGCAGCGCTGCAATTGACAAGTGGATATGGCTATGCGTAGCATATACAGGCCAATCACAGGCGCCTCTACCAAATCAAAGTCGCATGTGATTGGTGGAGGCGCCTGTGATTATTATACAGCTATTTCGATTTGCCTGTCATTACTACGCATAGCCATATCCACAAGTCAATTGCAGCACTACACATAGCCATTCAAAATGGCACCCGCGTGGAATCGCAACGAAATATCGCCAATAAACAGGAAAATTCACTTTGTATTTATATGATAAGTACATTTTAAAACCTCAGTTTTAGTCATCGACCTCTACCATTTAGTAATTTTGTGGACGTCTTGATGGTCGAATCTGTTTTTGTTTTCAAATGGTTGGGTCGGTTTTTTGCTAGGCGTGGTGGACATGTTGGAGTTGGACAAAAATAATGACAGCTTGACAAAAATAATGACAGCCCATCTCCCACCCCCAGTCCCAATATTATGCCTACTACAAAAGGCGGTTTAACTGGTAAATATCCAGCTTTACAAACAATTAGGCCTAGGCAAAAAACAAACAAACACATGAGTGCCCTTGCTCGCTTTCTTTTTGGGACGCTTCCTCTTTTTCCCATGGTTAAGATGTGGATATAACAGGGAATGGTTTCCAGTTACATCCACAACCCATTGAAGGGAGTTATTTAATAACCTCAAGATTAATTAATGCGATTCTTCTGGCAAATTTTGTGGAAGACTGAAATCGGGGGAGTACAAATGCAAACAAAAAACATGATAACTCGCAAAAATATATATTTCTTCAAGTTGAATATGAATTACAAATGATGATAAGTATAGTTTAAATAATGGAATTTAACGAATACCTTAAGACACTCACCTTAAAGTCAGTTGTAGCAGAAAATTTATTTCTTTTTAAATTCTTTTTGAAAACATTCAGAATGTAACAAATGTATCTTACTTGAAATTTGTCTTTACCTAGAGGAACTGTCACCTAAACTCGGTATGGTTTCCGGAGGTTACATCCACAACCTGCCACATCACATGATGCATGATAAACGAGGCCGTATATTTCTTCGCGTGTCAGGGTTATTTGAACAATATTATTAGTTCAGTGAAATATGGTTAATAGTCTATCCAAATTTGAGAAGTATTTAATAAATAAATGATTTTGAAATTTCAGCTTCTTTGTCACATTTTGTTATCCAACTTCATGGAATGACCCATACTGTACATGTACCTAGGTCTAAAAAGTAAACACAAACAACACCTGGGGCCTAAACACACACACAAATTCAATTTTCAAAGTTGGCTTGAGAAGTTTTGTTTGTAGCCACGGGTATCATGTGATATGATAACGCATTCACAAGGGACAAAATTCCATTCTCCCTTACGCAAAAGTGCCATTGTTTGATAGATTTGATTCAACTGTCACCCGACTTATATACGCCTTGTTGTATGAGCGTGCATGAGCGTTAATTTAGGTACACGTGCGCAGATAACGGAGGGTCGAGGCTATACATGTAGTAATACGGTCATACATAGTTGAGAGTTCATTTGTATTCCTCAAAATGACGAATTTTATGGTAACGAAAATACATGTACATCGTACAAGGTCTAAAGTCAAACTAGTTTCGGTGAGAAATGAACCTATGGTCTGTGAGGCGTAGACATAATTACTACACTTCATAAATATTCAAGAGGTAATTGCAGTGCGTCATTGGCCAATTACGCCGCATGTCCGGGAAATAAAAATGATACGCAGCCATGTGACGTCATCCCGGTGAGTATCCAGCTCGCTGTCGTGCAGTATTCTTTTCTGGTAGCACCCAAAACTCCCTCTGGGACTCGCCTCATAGACATGTAGCACAGCATGTAATCTTTGCGGAACCAGTCTCAGTATCGTTACTAGATTTCCGTCATTGACTGACGAAGAACTTGAATATCTTGTGCTGAATAAATATGCGAATTCTACGTATGCTGTTATCGACAAGACAGTGAATATTAATGAGGTGTAGTAAATCAAACACAGCATGGTTTATTTCTGGAAAATAGTGGGAATGACTAGTCCTGAGGTGTAGGTCAAAGTCGAGCTGACCTACACCTCGGGAACAGTAATTCCTACTACTTCCTCTCAAACCATGTTCTATAATACTGGTCCCTTGGTGTAGCTCAGCTCGACTACCTTCCTCCGCTTTGCGTAGGGAGGTAGTCGAGCTGACCCACACCTCGGGACTAGTAATTCCCAATACTCCCCCTCAAACCACGCTCTATTTGTATATTACTGGTCCCTCAGTGTAGGTCAGTTCGACTACCCCCTTCCGCTTCGTGTCGGGAGGTAGTTAGGCTGACCTGAACCTTGGGACCAGTGATTCCCACTACTTCCCCTCAAACCATGCTGTATTTGTATAATACTCAATTGAGTCATACCTGGTCCTTGCCATGGTCTCCGACCACCACAAACATAGAGCGATGGCCGAGGTTCACTCCATTCTCTATCAGCACTCGGATACGATTGTCAATCTTCTTACGCACCATTTTGTGCGGGTCCCTGCAAAACACAATCATAGTAAATATTTGGTGATGTCGTGAAATGTTCACAACTATTGAATATTTTTGCCACGTTGTGAAAAATTCATGAAGCTGCAAACAAATTTACGACCATTCGTGTATAAATTCAGTGGGGACCTAGTATGACAAGCTAAATCTAAAATTCGAAGAAAAAAAAAGGTAGTAGGTCTACATTTTAGCTAAAACTAAAAGTTGTATTCACTGTCGCACTTTTAATAGAAAAGACTTAAAATTGGGAGCACGAATTGAATTGGACTGATAACTTTTAAGACAGATAAAACTGACCTGCTGAGATTTAACCAGTTCGTGCCGGGATTATTTTAACATCACCCAGCCGAGGTGCAGGACTATTTTTAACAAAACTCGATCCGCTGCGGTTTCAGACCGATAGTACCGGGAAGCACACCACTTCATTCTCTGCACGCTGTCAAGCGAGCAACTCCGGTCGCATAGTTAGCGGCTGTTACCTGTTTTGTGCACTGTGCTGTAGTGGATGGCTCTCGAGCAAACTAGCCATCCACTACAGCACAGTGTACGAAACAGGTAACAGCCGCTGACTATGCAACCGGAGTTGCTCGCTTGACGGCGCGCTCTGCGCATGTCGTTGTTGTCAACAAAAATTACGTCATGAATTTGCTTAACAATGGCTACGTGCATTTGAATTGGCAAACATTGCTCCACATTTTGAGGCCTGATTTTCTCACTTTTTTGAAAGGTAAGAACACACCAATAGTGTTAATGTCTTCCTTGATCCTTGTGCCTCCACTGGGGACTAGCAGGTAAGCAGCATTTTTGTAAGTGGCCGTTTTCCGTGACATTTTTGGGGATAAGTTTGGGAGGTCATGGGGGATCGATGTGCAGACATTTCGTACAGCGATCCAAAGGGCTCTTGCTTGGCCCCTAATAATATCACCCGACCATGTCATGTCCAAATGTTGAAAAAGGTGATATTTGAGTACAAGTTACTCGGCCAGTCAGTAAAAGCGTGGATTTGCAATTTATTTTCTGTAAATAAGTTGCCTAAAGACACATTAACTTTTAATAACCCATGACGATCTGTAGTTCCAGACACAAGGAAGACATAAGCGAGATTTTGGCTTCCTTCATCAGGTAAAAATATGAAAAAAATGTTGTAAATGTTTTCGCTATGGCAGGAAACATGATTGCAGATTGATACCCCATCATCCCATGAACGTCAGTCGTATTAAAGGTAGTATACACCATTGGTAATTTTTTGAATTATCAGGAATAGGTGGATTTGGGGGGTTGTGTAAATATCGTTTAACTGACCTGTGCGAATTTTTACATTCATGGATGCCGAGAAAAGCATGAAAAACAGCGTTTGTTTTCCACCGGCGTCGAGCAGTTATTCTTATGTTATCTTTGTTTTTTCGCGCTCGCCGGACGGCGAGAATGAATTTTGGTTTATACAATTCAATTTTGTGGAACAATTACAGGATATCTAGGGCCCTAATTTTGCTGGATGACTACAATCATTATTTACTTTTAAATAAGTAAGATATTTCTTAATAATTCGGTAGTAAATTTTTTCGATACCTGCAAATGGTGTATACTAGTACCTTTAAATGCAATGAAGAACGTCGTCCAACCTGGGCTAGAGGACAGCTGACTTAGGTCGCCGGCTGATGAGCTAGTTGTCCGGAGAAAAAGGGTCGCCCCAGCTCGTTGCCCGGATAGACAAATGTATTTCTGGCTCTGTTCTGTCGTTTAAATTATAATCAAAGAAGCTGGACGTCTGTAACACAGTCAACCATGGAGAAATAAGACATCTCCATGATGAGTCAACAAACACGCAACATGTTGGCAGCTGACACAAAACACGTGGGTATTTTTTGTCGCTCAGTGTTTTTAAAGAGCGCCCTCATTTGTTTCAATTTTAAAGAGCACCCTCATTCGGTATGCTTTATTTTCAAAAAGCGCCCTCATTTGTTATGCTTGCAGCATATAACAGACGAGGGCGCTCTTTGAAAACACTGACCGATCATTGACATTGTGTTCAACAAAAAAGGGGTAGAATGAACAAAAGCAATTGTTCTAAAGAATCCAGGAAAATGAAGAATTCAGGTTATAAACACACTCAGAAAATGATTGGAAATGTAACGCAAGGTAGGAAAGAAGTTCAAAGAACACGAGTAACGTTCACCGTTTAGTGGTGTTGCATCAATTACGTGATAACTTGATCACGTGATTACGTAAGTTGAGCTGATACCCTTCCTCCATTGTGAACTGGACTCTCGCTAATTCACTCGCTGGTCACTCATGAGTGACCAGCAAGTGAATTACCGAGGGTCCAGATCACAATGGAGGAAAGCTAGCTGTCATGTGTTGGATCGGCCGGGACTTAATTGCGCAGCTAAGTTAATTTCTCCACCATCAACCATTTAAGTATCGATAAAATAAGGCCCTGGCAAGTAGTCAAGCCATTTGTCGAGTATTGCTATCCGAGTACGAGTACCTTGTCCTTGATGATAGAGTTTTGACATGTCGAGTTTGAGTATTTTGCTGCCCGAGTACAAGTACCGTCAGTTCAAGTAGGCAGCCCCATGACATTAGAGTACGAGTACTCTAAAAACAGTACTCGAGTAGTACTCCTAGTACTCCGAGTCCTTGTCCTTGATGATAGATTACCGAGTACTACTAGAATATGAGTACTGAGTAGTACTCGAGTACGAGTACCGAGTACTACTAGAATACGAGTACTGAGTAGTACTTGAGTACGAGTACCGAGTACTACTAGAATACAAGTACTGAGTAGTACTTGAGTACGACTACCGAGTCACTACTAGAATACGAGTACTGAGTAGTACTTGAGTATTTGTACCGAGTACTATTAGAATACGAGTACTGAGTAGTACTTGAGTACCCCTAGAACTCTGGGTCTCCCGACGCCCGTAGGGCGGAGCCCCATAGATAGAGAGGGTTTTTACAGGTTAACCGCCGTTAAACAATAGAAACCGTGCACAAATTCCGGGTAATAACTCCATACTGCCGCACGGTCTACCCCAACAAAAAATTTGTATGAGTACTTTATCAACTCACCCAGCTGTGGCCAACCAAAAACCGGTCGAATCTTGGCCAATTTCTGTAAAAAAGGTGAAAACTATGCCCGTTCCGCAAACGCGACTGTTACAAGATGGCGGATAAGGACGTTCAATGAACAGTTGGTACCGTGACCCCGGCCGGGGTCAGTGCGGACCAATCACATGGCTTCTCTGAACGACGATGACAGGGCTGTTTTCCAAACCCGGGCTTCGGTCTTTTGTGGCTGTGCCTCCGGCGCATTGCTTAACTGTATGAATAAGGCCTGGCAAGATTAAGTTTGTGTTTCAAAAACGGCTAATGCGCGGCGGCTGCAGCTTGAAATTACGCACGAGTTTATCCGCCATCTTGTAACAATCGCGTTTGCGGAACGGGCATAGTTTTCACCTTTTTTACAGAAATTGGCCGAGATTCGACCGGTTTTTGGTTGGCCACAGCTGGGTGAGTTGATAAAGTACTCATACAAATTTTTTGTTGGGGTAGACCGTGCGGCAGTATGGAGTTATTACCCGGAATTTGTGCACGGTTTCTATTGTTTAACGGCGGTTAACCTGTAAAAACCCTCTCTATCTATGGGGCTCCGCCCTACGGGCGTCGGGAGACCCAGAGTTCTAGGGGTAGTACTTGAGTACGAGTACCGAGTACTATTATAATATGAGTATTGAGTAGTACTCAAGTACCGAGTACTACTAGAATACGAGTAGTGAGTAGTACAACACTGAGTCTTTCTTCCTGTCACTTTTTTATGTCAGTACAATTTTCTTTATTTTGTCATGTTTAAAATCCCAGGCCAAGGATATGCTGATAAACGCAAAAGGAAAATCTTGAATACGTACAAGAAAATGATTCGCAAAACCAGAACAGCTGAATCCAAGATGAGTATTGTCAATCTACAAGTGACGCCTGGCCCGGCTGCCGCAGTGAGCCCGGCACAAGACATGACAGACGACAGTGGAAATGTTGATAGACCTAGTCAGGAATCAACACATTTGTATACAAAGTATGAAAAATTCTTGTGGCACACAGCGCCCTGTAGAGCACCTTAATTTGACTTTTATTACAACTATTCTTAAATCTCTTGCAAATTAACCCTAACCCTGCCAGACACAGTGTAGTGCATACATGTAGTAAGGTCAAAAAGGTCTGGGGCACTTTGATGGGTTTAGCTGTCAACAACAGTGTATCAACAACCACAGCCTAAGCACTATGAGAACTATAATCCCCACTGAACAATGACAGAGATGGATCCTGCTGTGCTCTGTGACCACAGACTCTGAGGCAGTTTGACCTTGAGATTTCTGACCTGATGGATCTCGCTGCACTCGCTGGACCCAAGTCACTTTGACAAACGATGCAATCTGATGCGTTTGGCAGAGTTTCTTGCCAAAATACCCAGGGGGGGTTTGGGTTAAACCAGTTTGCTCAGAGGACGTTTTTTCTGGATTTCAAAATAGATGATGGATAAACACGTCACGAGCAAGGCCAGAAATATCTGTCAGCGGCCGGCTTGCAGCTAGCGAGGCCGGATCAGGGTGTGCTTCCCACAGTTGCCAGCCTGAACCCAGCCCGGATCTAGGTTTCGTGAGAAAAGAAAAATCACGTGCCTGGGCCCGGTCAATGTCAAAATAATCCCGGCGCGAACTGGTTAAATTACCACTGTCACCAATTGTTGTTGTTTCTTTGCAATTGAGTACACATCTGTAAAGGGGTACATCAAATTTTCTGACCTTACAATTCCCCAATGTCTATAAATTGCTTCGTTTCACCCTAAGAACATGATTGGTTCTCTTGATTGCTAGCATCATGCAGCATTTAGCCACAAATGTCAAATTAACAGCATTTACTATAACCAACGAAACCCCCCGAATCCATTCATTCCGGAAAATTACATTCAATTTAACCCTTGCTCTTGCTTACACTCCAACGCAATTCAATATATGCCTGTGTATAATAATGATCCAATGCACACAGCTGCCGCCCGGCGATCTAAAAATTGTTGTTATAAAATTCAATTTTTTGAACAATTAACAGGCCATCTAGGGCAATAATTTTGCTGAATGCTTTTACAATCATTATTTACTTTCAAATAAGTAAGTTATTTCCTAATAATTCGGTAGTAAAAATTTCAATCTTTGAAAATGGTGTATCCTATCTTTAAAGTCATTTTAAGGATTGTTAATTTGTTTTTCACCCAGAAATGTGAATCAACAGGCACACAAACAAAATAACAGATATACAAAGGCTAAACACAAAGTGGGTTCCCCAGATGGAAGGGTAACGGCCATCAATCGATACACGCAAGCCGAGGCACAACGACAAAAGCTGACAAAAGAACATCAAGAGAAACTTCAGGTATGTAGATTCTTTTTGCAGAAAAATACAACCCTGCTCAATGTAATTGTGGATTATGTTGCATTGTGTAGGGTTATGCTGCTAAATTTGGTGGCCCATTAGCCGACTGAGGCTCCAAATGGAAATAACACAAAAAGCCTTTTCAGTAATTATCCAGCATATTCATCACCTAGCGTCAGGTGTACATTGACCCCCATTTTACCTTACGTTCTTGCCAGACCTGAGACTAAGTGACCATTAGGCAGGTCACTGAAAATTTAAAGTTACCATAGAACAGTAAATCTTAATGTTCTTACCTCAGTTGAAGCATGGTTCAAGTTTTCACAGAACTATACGTCTAAAATCTTGGTGAAATAGGCCTACACAATGTGTACACTACAGTGAATTGATAAAAGTAGGCGACTTTGCAATGAACTGTTTAATAGACGATGATATGTCTTGATGTTGATCACTATTTGATCATGATGCCAGTCATCCCCTTTCCCGCTCTGTGACGAGTTCTGCCCAGCAGAATCTTTTGTCAAATTCGATTCAAAGAGTCCGAGGAAAGTAGCCAGGAAATGCCTCAGATTGCACCACAGAGCATCTAGAATCCAAATCCAAATAGAATCCTGGGCCCCACGCCATAAATGGCTTCGCGCTCGATCAGCTCATCAGAGTCGGCAAATTTACTTTCACACACCCCAATGAAAATGTCCTCGCTACGCCCCTGATTCCGCCGTGCGTCCGGGAAATAAAAATGATACGCTGCCAGGTGACGTCATCCCGGCGAGTTTTGCATTGAATAATCGTGAGCAGCAGGCGCGTTTAATTATTTAAAGATCTTCTTGTGACCTATATCTTGTAGGAGAAGAAAGCAAGACGAGAAACAAGAGAAGAGGCACTGAGGAAATATCGAGAGAAGAAAGAATTGCGCCACAAAAAACTGAGCAAGCGAACACCGAAGGGTCAACCAATCGTTAAATATCAGATGGAATATTTACTACAGAAAATACAATCGCAAACATCAAAGGATTAGCCACGTGGCAGTACCCTTTTAATAATTTATTTGTTATGGGAATTTATAGAATTCAGGGTCTTAATTTGTTTTATATTAACCAGTTCGCGCCGGGATTATTTTAATATCACCGAGCCAAGGCGCGGAATTATTTTAACAAAACTCGCTACGAGGCGGATTCAGGCTGATGGTATCGGGAAGCACACCCACGCATATCCGGCCTTGCTCGGTGCTGACAGACATTTTCAGCCTTGCTCGTGACGTGTTTATTCGTCATCCGTTTTTGAATCTGGGGAAAACTTTGCTTGTTTATACGTCCTCCGGCGCGAACTGGTTAAACATTTGACTAGTGACGTAATGCATCATTCAAGCGCCCACTGGCTGCAGGTTGAAAAAAGTCAAAAATTAATTTTCAGTTCATTATTTCAAGCAAAGTTTGTAGTAAAATCAGTAAAAATTTCAATATGATGACCTAAAATGATATTTAAAGCTTCTTATGGTGGAGATTAGACTTAGAAAGATTTGTGGTAACACCATGTGAAAGGATCTCTTTTGAGAAGCGATAGGGTGGTTCTGATAAAAAACGGTGGTTCAGATAGAACCACCAGAACCACTCTACCTCTTCTCAAAAGAGATCCTTTCACAAGGTGTTACTGCAAATCTTTCTAAGACCTTAATGTAAACAACACCTGTGCGCTAAAAGAGAATTAATGACATCATCAGACCGAACGTTAGAATGACAATTCCTGTATAATCACCCCCAAGAGATATAATCTTGATTTTTGCTTTAAAGGTTAATCTAAATGTAGGTCTGCAAAACTTCCCTTGAACCATGTATTATTTCATCTTTGTCCAATGACTCGTACACAAGTACATGTATCATTACATTGGCGGGTACAATGTCGACTGAGGCTTTAAAATGCTCTGGCATCATTAAACAAAAAAATAACTGTTATACATTGTACATACAAACAATTCATTATATTTTCCTTTTTTTCGAAATTCTTTTCATCTTTTCATGAACTAAATCATTTAATTTGCATGTTGTAACTAATGACCTAATACAATGCAATGTATCCTGAAATTTATAGAATGCCAAAACATGTATACATTGTATGTACATGTATTGTATTTTCAAATAAAAAGCCTGCAATCCTAAATTTCGTATTGCCTTAATTTTCTGTTCTGACCCAAAATATCCACAACTTTATTATCTGCACAAAAACCTACGAGAGTGAAATAAATGCAGCCCGACTTGATGTACGAACTTTGATATCTTAGTGTGGACTTGGTAACAAAAGATGTCCACACTTTACACAAACTTGAAACCTGTGGACTTTGCCAAGTCCACACAAGTTTCCCCCTCTTGGATAAAGAATGCTAGAGGTTAAAACGGGTTAGGGTTAAATATAGAAAAGATTGAAGAGAAAAATCCTAAGGTATAACAGTCACCAATGTTGGTATCGAAAACAACTTAATGGTGTGAACAATATTAGTATTTGGTGAAATTCGATCGATGGTTCGTAACTACACGAATATCCACACAGTGATACATGTAGTAAGGTTCGTATAGTTGCGTTTGTAACTCAACAAACGTTAACATCTAGTTCCAACTTAGCTAGTTTGCGAACTTTTTTTTCTTGTTGTTTCTACTATTTCTTACTGTTTTGTCCCATAACTAAACAAAAGAAATTTCATTGAATATTTGCATGGCAGTACACTGTCGTCACCACGTGTATACATTTAACGTCAAATAAGTCTCTTCGGCTGACGTAAATATAGAGCTTGTGTAACATTCACGAAATCCCACGAATGTACCCAAAATAATTTCAAAAATTATGACTTGTACACGCAAATTTCCGGAAGACACTTAATATTAACTGGTGTAGCGGTTCGCGAAATGAAAGGAGAAATGACGAAAAAGTGGACATTCTTTTATTCGAATGGGCGAGGCCGCGCCCGCGCCCGCGCCCGCGCCCAATTTGAATCAAAGAATGTCCACCTTTTGAGTTGTTTCTCCGACTTAAACTACGTCCCTTTTATACCCATTGTCAATATTTAAAAGGAACAAGTGTCAATTCTTACTATTGCTTTAAAGTATGAGATGAATTAAGTCCATTGTTCAGTCCGTAGAAGCTACTAAGGTATGTGAAAGCTTTGTCCTGTCTGGTCTCCGTGTTTCGTAACCACACAATTGAATAAAGGTTGGGTAAAATGAGGGCGTTTAAAATGCCCAGTAGTACATTCGACATCGAAGTCATTTCATGCCATACATTCCTGTGCGTCGGGTGTGTCTCTGCTAACTCCGCTAAAATGTCTTCCAGTGATGATCGATCTGTGCATATTTTTGAGTAGGAATACGTCGGAAGATATGTTGTGTCACCTCAAGAACTGACTCGCCAATTTATTTTGATGGTGATTTAAACCAGTATTTTGGTACATATTCGATGAGGATTTATACTCCAATGAGGATTTATACTAAAGCGGCCGATTCAGAGGTGAATAAACTTCCTTTACTCGTGGCCGATTTGGACCCCTTGTAACAGATCAGGTAATGATGGAAAATAAGCAAGAAAAGGTAACAAGAACTTTTTATGTCCAACATTTGGCTTAGCTCTCAGCAGCTCATGTTGGCTTATTATTGTTAGCCCTTGGTGTATCTTAGCGTCAGTAGTCATTATTCCGTGTCGACAGTATGCCAGTCTTTTGTTAAACCCTGAACGGTTTCATTATCGCATGTCAAACCAGACTCGGAACAAAACAAATTTCTGTTGGTTTTTCTGCCGTTTTTGCTACACGGGTATACGACGAATGTAAAGTACATGTACATGTTGTACACATACCAGCCCTTTTAAAGTTGTGCATTAGTATAGTACTTTTTAGAACCTTCGAATCTCCGTCGAAAATTATTCCCATTTACAAGAAATCAATTTTTATTACATGTACATATTTTTAATAGAAAACCATCGCTTCAACCTTGCTAATAAAAAGGTTTATCCTCCCCATTTTTTTTTCTTGGTCGTAATACGTTCTTGGGCCATTTTCATTTTCGAATGTTTTAGACAAACATTGATGAAATTTGTTACATGCGGGTTGGCGCATCCATTTTAGTTGAGGCTGTATGTTGCCCTGTATATGTTTGTTTCTTGTACACAGCCATTTAGTATCTGAAAAAGATCTTGTTAAGATCGAAATATTAGGCCCTCTTAACTTATTTTGTTTTGTTTTTGTTGTTGATATTCCAGGTTGTGGCAAATCTGTGCAAAGGCTTTTGGACGAACCACTCCATACAATCGAGCGTGGCAGCATTTCGCCTCTACAACAAGGGCTTCGGTGGCCAGAACCAGTGAGGACCATAGGAGAGCAGTCAGCGGGGCTGAAACCGCACAAGCGCGTCGAGACATCAAAGTGACCTCCAAGACAACTGTTGAGAGCTCTAGAGTAACTGTCAACATAGCTCTTACTAAGTTGTAATAAATATAACAATAACAATTTCTGTGTCCATTGAGTCGTTCTTTTTCTGTTAATTCTTAAAAGAATGTACAGTTAACTGTACATTCTTTAAAATAATCGACACTTTTCTGAATAGAGTGACGTCACAAGAGTAGTTTAAGCAGCGATTACACAATCCTTTCAATTCTTGAAAGAGTGAAAACTGCAGTAACAAAAATGTAGGTCAATGATCACATTAAGGTTTGGTATACACGCTTGAGAAATCACCGCGTCATTTTGCATGATCTTGTTATGTTTGGTGTTTATCTATTTTATTTGATTTATTTTTCTTTGTGAATAATGGCCGATATGCCAACAAGTGATAAACTGCAAAAACTGTTTAGCGAGTAAGCACTTTTCTAAACACTTTTTTGTAAATATGTTTACATGCTGAACATTTTTAAGAATAAAAAAAAGGTGGACTTACCATCTTTTGCAAAGAGCTTCAAGAATAAAGCAAATTAAATTTTTATTTTTGGTTTGTCCACTTTTGACATTTTGTTTTCATGGAATATACTTTGTACATTGAGGTTGAAAAACATTTCCATGTCTTGTAAACCAACTTATATTCTGTTTCAAATTTACAGTTTCAATGAAGTTTTATTTACTTTTGTTACCTTATTTGTTAAAAATTATTAGTGAAGACCGAAGGCAAGTTGTCCAAGTGTACAATTTTGCAGATGGCATGTAATTTTAACTTACATGTACGTCCTTGCATCCTTACATGTACGTCGATGCTGCAGATCACAATTCGATTGTTGCCGCAGTCAGTTACTGCAATCTCACCAGGTTGACGAGCAGCAATTCCACAAGCCACATTGAACTCTCCTGAACCGCTTCCCTGTCTACCAAACTCACCACACAGCTCCCACTTGCTTTCCATCACCACCACCTCACCCAGATTGATGTCACCAACCCCCTCACTCTGCTTGAACTCCAGAAATGCCAGCCTGTCATCAACTCTAGGAATAGCCTGAACGGTCAACAGTTTCAAGTCTTTGCTGATTGTAGGATAGAGTGACAGAAAGTCGCTATCCGATGCAGTCCTTGTCACTTCTCTAGCTATATATAGTGAAAACTGAAACCTCTCCACAACCAAGCTCGCGGTTTTCTCACATTCTTCCAGTTTCTGCGCACGATCCGTTTGGATGTTTTTGATGACGTCAAGGATGTGATTTTCCTGAGCCGTTACCTCTGTTCGTATCTTAGCTGCTCTGTCTTGCACTTCTGTCGTGACCCTCTTTGCTGTGACACTTGTTTCAGTCTTGAGACTTTCTCTTGTGATTTCTGCAGTTCTTTTATGGCGTTTTCAAGTGGAGAAAACAGTTCAACCAACGACTCCTTGTATGTTGATGTGGCTAGGCTTCTGTCAATACACACGTGTTTTGGCATACGGTTGTCGAGGATGGTACAATCTCGGCAGATGAGCACTTCACACGTGGTACAAAAGAACCACCCTTCGCCCTCATGGATCGGTCATTTTGGGTGTTGTTTCGGATGTTTCTTTGTCAGTGTAACCTTTCCTTCACGAATGTCCTTCAGTGGAGTCAGCTTGTGGTTTGACATTGCTGCGAATCGAAGATGCATTTTGCTACAGGCTGAGCACAAATTCTGGTCGCAATCCAGACATCTATGTGTTGCCTCATTGGCTTCCTCACAAATACCACACCAAATACCAGCATCACCCAAGCTCGCTATAGACCACAGGGCATGGCTGCAAAATGTGCTCAGAAATTAATTTCCTTGGCGCACCTCTTTAATCTAAGTGGAATCACTGCAGTTTGTTAGCTGGGATCATGTGGATCACGAAAAACCAAAATCCCCAATCGCAAGTTCACCAGTTAATTAAATATTTGCATTTTAATCACCTGTGTATAACGGGCGCCCTCTATTGACCAGGATTGGAAAGATGTGTACATTTTCAATGGGAAAATATTGCTTATAGCAGTTGCTTGCTAAAAAGGGACTCTACCTAGACATAATTCGATTAAAGAGGAATTAGGGTGTGTTTTAATGTCTTAATACAAATTTTCATTTTGTGTTCATTGCCATATTTTGAACTTTTTAATAGAGTGTCATTTTGTTATTTTTTTATTTTTTTATTATAATTGTTTTATTTTTTTTATTTTTTTATTTTTTATTATATATATATTATTATTATTATAATTTGTTGTGGGGGGGGGGTTAAAAATTGAAATGTATGAAAACATATACACGACCAGAGGTTTTTTTTAGCTTTAGTCTTTGATACATGTTTATTCGTGACGGTAAAACTGAAATTTGTCCATGTCTTTAACAATGTACATGTGAGTGGGTGAACAACAACTCGTACCGATTTACATTTAATACACAATTCTGTTATAACAAACATTTTGCCCATTTCCAGCTGAGTTTGTATTAATAGTCCAGGAAAAATACGTTTTGACCTCGAACAAATTGCAACAGATTGTTTTTCACCACAGTGCACTTCTATAAGGTCCCTAGAATGACATACTAAAAATCTACAAAAATCCAAGTGGTGGAAATATGACTAATTTGCATAAATCGTTAATCCCTGCCGCGTAATATATGTATTCCCATATTTGGGTATATATATATATTTTTCATTTTTTGAAAAGTTTATTTTGGTGATTCTACTTACATATCCTTACTTTAATAACATTTGCTAAATCATATAAGTGACTGAATAATTATGAGAACATAGTAATTATCAAAAATAACAACTTTGTGACCCTATAAATGTGCGCATATTACACTGTCTCCAGATATCATCAAGTAGTCAGTATTGACGTGCTTCAAATTCACCAAGTTGCTCACTGGCACAGTTATCTTATTAAAACCTTATGGAAAATCATATAAACAATGATAACATTGTGATATTTAGCCCAGCAAACACAAACTGGGAGAAAATGGTGTGTCCCTAAATTGAGCTAACAAGTAGGTGAAGAGTTGCCTAAGGTAAGAGACTTGAACAAGTTCAAGGAAATCCCAAAAATACATTTTAACGTAGATAGGATTATTGTAAGCAACAACAATCTTTAATTTGGGAGGTTTCCTTGAACTTGTTCAAGTCTCTCACCTTGGGCAACCCTTCACCTACTTGTTAGCCCAATTTAGGGACACACCATTTTCTCCCAGTTTGTGTTTGCTGGGCTAAATATCACAATGTTATTATTGTTTATATGATTTTCCATAAGGTTTTAATAAGATAACTGTGCCAGTGAGCAACTTGGTGAATTTGAAGCACGTCAATACTGACTACTTGATGATATCTGGAGACAGTGTAATATGCGCACATTTATAGGGTCACGAAGTTGTTATTTTTGATAATTACTATGTTCTCATAATTATTCAGTCACTTATATGATTTAGCAAATGTTATTAAAGTAAGGATATGTAAGTAGAATCACCAAAATAAACTTTTCAAAAAATGAAAAATATATATATATACCCAAATATGGGAATACATATATTACGCGGCAGGGATTAACGATTTATGCAAATTAGTCATATTTCCACCACTTGGATTTTTGTAGATTTTTAGTATGTCATTCTAGGGACCTTATAGAAGTGCACTGTGGTGAAAAACAATCTGTTGCAATTTGTTTGAGGTCAACAAAACAAAATTATGTATTTTGACTGGACTATAAGGAGAGTCGGATGGAAAGCAGACTGTGATACAATGTTTCTGTGGTGGCAAGATCCTTCCCCCCGATCTGTGAGAGCAGCCACTGATCTTTTTTTTCCTCGCTGCTTCCAGAAGCTTTCCTGCAGTTAGCGTCTGGCATTGTGAAAGTTTGTCAAGGACAGTTGTTCGGGTCTTTTTGTCCAAACTCCACCTGTGTTCTATTATTTTAACGGCATCTACTCAACTACACCACGTACTGTTGACAAGGATTGTCATGCCGATATGATTATCTCCGCTTTTTCGGCGATTTCTGCTTGGGTACATTCTTCCACCTACCGGCACAAGCGTGGATTTTTTTTAAACTCTTTTCAGAGAACAACAAAACCCTCGAATCTGCATCTGAACCGTGCATAATACACTTTTTCGTTTTAAAATCGCTATCATCCGAGCAGCTCGTGTCAACAGCGCCTACGCTCGCTCTATTTTACAACGCTCGCTATTGGTCCATTTCCCCACTATTCGCACAAACGTGCCGCACCACGACAGAAGGGCCTCGTTGATTGGTAGTTGGAAAATAATGACGTAATTGTTCACTGGGCATTTTTTAAGCATCGAAACTGGGAAAACATGAATTTTAAATGAAGATGTTATCGAGTACTGGTTCGCAGACCGTTTGGGGATTTTATTTGTGAGTTTCCCAACAACTTCCTAAGTTGTTTAAGGTAACATTTATATAGATTCACGATATGCGTCAAGAAGGTGCAAGATAATTGGCCATGCCCTGTGGTCTACTACCTTCGCCTGAAGTTCAATCTCCTCAACCAAACCGATTAGATAAAAGTTGGTTTTCCGACCCTGCACCCCCGCCTCTGGAAGTTTTGTCTCCTGTCGACACACGGGGCAAGAAATCTCCGTACAGCCCTGGTGCTTCGTGCTGTGGTATTTCAGCAGACATTGCTCACAGAAGCTGTGCAGGCATTCTAGTATCTTTGGCTGTTGATATCTCTTTTGACATATGCAGCACTCAAGATGAACTTACAGTTGCCATTTTGTTTTATCTGGGAAAAAGAAGAATGTGTTCATGTATTTTTTTAATAGTAAGGGATCGACAGCCAGAGCTCTATATGTGAATTTGATAGAAGTGCAAAATCACACCCTTACCAAAACTGCACATCCTCTTCAAACTGTCATCACTTTTATTTTATCTGGGTTTGTTGGTGTTGTTTTACATTCATACATTGACATTTGTAAATCCAATCTGTTAATGAGAAGGCTGATAATTTCAGAAGTAACTTGCGTCCTATCTTGAAAGCCATGCATACTTGTTTTCGAACATTGTGTAATAATCAGGACAAATATACAGTGCTTTTGTCAGAAAGATCTGCTTTGAGGTCGTGTATCATGCACCTTTGATTTTCTCTACTGGTGTTAGAGTCCATAGCAGGCATAATCAGGAAGGCAGTCTAGATGTTAAATTGAGAAAGCACATCATTTGGCGAAATTATTTGAGCACAATCGGTGTGTTACTGTAGATGCAGGGGGGGGGGGGGGGGGGGGGGGGGGCCTAGACCCCTGAACGTGGAGGTATACACCGCCACGCCTTGATGAATTTCAAACACTATCTATTTTCTGATAAAAATGTCCTTTGCAGCCAAAATATGTTCCCATTTTACTTTTTACTATAAGTGATACATATTGCTCTTATATACCAAAAGCCGCGAAAATAGCACCTTTCGTTCCCTTTAATTAATTAAGTTAACAAATTCGATAACAAAATGTGTCCGATACAAAAGTGTTGCCTTTTCTACGTAAAGGATTCAGGGCCCCGTGCAAATATCTTCAGGCAACACTTTTGTATCGGACTACACCTTTTTTCATCAAATTTCTTGGGAGCGGAAGGTGCTATTTTTGCGGATTTTGATGTAAAAGAGCAATGTGTATCACTTAACAGTAAAATGGAAAGAAAAAAATCCATCAAGCGTGGCGGTGTATACACGTTCACGGGTCTAGGGTACCCCTATAACTATAGAGCTCCCGACGCCCGCAGGGCGGAGGAAGCATTATAGATAGAGGTGAAAACTATCCCTGTTTCGCAAACGTGACACGGATAACGTCGTTCAATGAACTGTTTGTACCGTAACCCCAGCCGGGGTGAGTGCGGACCAATCACATGGCTTCTGTCAACGATGAAATTAAACGACGTTATCCACTATATCTTGTAACAGTCGCGTTTGCGGAACGAGGAAGGTTTTTACCTTTTTTACAGAAATTGGGCGAGATTCGACTGGTTTTATTGAAGTGCCGGCTGGTTGAGTTGATAAAGTACTCATACAAAATGTGTTTGAAGGTAGACCGCGCAGCAGTATGGGAGTAATTGTGTGCAGTTTGTGCATGGTTTATATTGTTCAAAGGCGGTTAACCTGTAAAAAACATCTCTATCTATGGGGCTCTGCCCTGCAGGCGTCTGGAGCCCCATAGTTCTAGGGGTAGGGTAGGTCAGTAATTGCGTCAGTAAGTTGTACGGGTCAGCTTCATCCCAAAATGTTCAGATGTGCAATAAACTAAACACAGCTACACACTGTCAAAAGTATTAAATAATTATGTTTAATACATGTACTTAGTAAAGTGCCGTCCAGATAATTAGGCAAGTACAGTTGTTTTCATAGGTTTTTTTTCTAGTTGCGGATCGCTTAACCAGTTCGCGCCGGATGACGTATATATAAACGCAAAGTTTTCCCCAAATTCAAAACGAATGGCGCATAAACACGCCAAGTTCAAGTTCGAGAAATGTATGTCAAGAGCGAACAAGGCCGGAAATGCGTGGGTGTGCTTCTCGGCACTATCGGCCTGAACCCGCTTCGGATCGAGTTTCGTTAAAAATAATCCCGCCCCTCGGCTCAGTAATGTTAAAATAATCCCGGCGCGAACTGGTTTTAAAAAAAAACTACCTGGCTTGGTCTCCAATACTATTTTTTTTTAGATGAAGTGCAATTTGAAGGAAAAAAACATGCAAGATTCTTGATACATAATTTTTTTTTTTTCAATAAAATATCCAGAAAAGGAATTTTGGCTAGATTTTCGACTCGTACATGTACTTTGACATGTTTGGACGGTTTGTAGAAAATCACGGGAGCCGCAAAACCACAACAAAATATTCTGCGACATGTCACTAACAACGTTTGATTTCGATTATGCCTTTTTGTAATGTACAGTTGTATTAACTTATGCATCGATTATTTGTTGAGTGAAATAAGTCTAAAAGTCTCCAGTATTAAAAAATCTACCAAAGGCTGATTGCAAAGGTGTGATGTGATCGCACTGCAAATTTATTGGTCAATTATAATGTTGGGTAAACCGTTTTCACCACTCGTTGGTCAAAAATGCTGAATGTTGGTAAACATTATTATTTGCCCAACACATATCTTTGTCTTTTACTAAATTATTGGTCAATGAATGTATTACCCAAGAATTGGTCAACGGGAGTGCGGCATGAACATAGACTTGCCCATGCCTAAATCTACCGGCAAAAAGTGCATGCAATTTGCAACGAGTGATATGCATCTAAACCTTATAGTGTAGGCATATTTGCAATTTCGTGTATTTTTTTTGTTAAAAGCAAAAACTCACTTGATTTTGTAAGAAGGTATCATAAGCTTTAAAAAAAATTAGGGTGTCATTTTTTCTGAACATTCTAAGGGTATGAAATCCAAGATGGCGTCCAAAATGGCTGCCGAACACTTATAATGCGATATCTTCGCGAATACATGTGATACAAAAACAAATGAAGTGTCTAAATATATGTTTTCTGAGACCAGGAATCCAATGGGATCATCAATTTATGTTATATGTATGATCTTCATAAAAGGGTAAGCACAAATTTAGATTGCAGAAAGTACCTGCGTTACATCCCGGCCCCTTAAATGTAGGATTAAACTTACATTTACCAAAACTATCTAAGTAACCAGGTACTAAACATATAATATCATTAAGCACGTGAACGCATGCTAATTTACAATGAATTAAGAAACTGTGGAGGTTTAAGTCCTAGGAATTTGAGACAACTACTCTAGGACGCCCTCCAGGAGGCACAGCTAAATGATAGGCCTCACAAGGATACCAGCAGATGTCTTCAATTCGACAGAGCGGACAAGCCTATCTCCTCCGGGGAAAGTCTTGGGCACCCTTCCAAGCGGCCACTGGTTTCGGTTTAGGTTGTCATCCCGCACCAGCACTATATCCCCCGTCTGGAAATTTCTCTGAGGATGGATCTATCGTTGTCAACGCTGCAGTGTAGGAAGATACTCCCTGATCCAACGTTCCCAGAACTGATAGAACAAGTACTGAACATGCTTCCAACGTTTGCCATACTTGTCAGTTCCCTTCATACTATGGAGTGGGACTGGGTGACCAGCTCTCAGCTTCAGGATATGATTTGGTGTGAGAGCTTTTAAGTCCTTTGGATCATCAAAAACGGCTGTGACTGATAGACTCAACTTCGCAGAACAGAGTGAGTAGTTTTTCGTCATCCAGAACTTGGTCATGCATTTAAGTTGAGAACCTTGCAGACTGTGCGTATCTGGCGCTCCCAAACGCCGCCCATGTGGGACGCCGCTGGTGGGTTGAACTCCCACTCTATCTCCGTGCTCAGGAGAAAGACCTGTGTCTGCTTATTTTCCGCAAGATGTTTTATCGCTCCTCTGAGCTCCTTTTCCCCACCGACGAAGTTTGTACCGTTGTCAGAGTGGACCCTTTTGGTGTCCCTCACCTTGCAGTGAACCTGATAAAAGCATTCAGGAAGAAATCTGCTTCCAGCGAATGTAGCATCTCTAAATGGATAGCTCTTATGGACATGCATGTGAATAAACAGCCGTTACCTATTTACTCTGCTATGGCCTTGTTTGACGTAGAACGGACCAAAACAGTCCACTTCGACATATGTAAATGGTGGTTCACCGGGGGTAACTCTGCATGCGGGAAGATTAGCCACGCGCTGCTCTCCAGGTGATCCTCGCAGCCTCTTGCAGATGAGACATCCTCTCAGTACGCGATTTATCAACGGTCGAGCCTTTGGTATCCAGAACTGTTTTCTTATTAAGAAGAGAACATGCTCTTTGCCAGAATGACCAGGCAAGGACTCGTGTGCATGTCGAACAACCACACTTGATAGGTGGTGATATCGAGGTAGTATCGATGAGTACTTGCTATTCTCCTCAATTGGTGCAAGTCGAAGCTGACCTCCAAGCCCGAATGTGCCCCTCTAATCAAAATCCGGCTCGAGGCTGTGGATTGAGCTTTGTCTCTGTACTGAGGTCTTGCCCATCTGTTGGTCGTGGAGTTCCTTCATGTAGCTCTTCCTCTGGACATATCTCACCAAGGCTAGTTCCGCTTCTCGCAGCTCGACGACTGTCAGTCTTCTTGTGCCTTCATCACCACCCAGAGTCTGAGGCTTATGATCACGGAGCCATTGCTTGAACCGAAGGAGCCATACCACAGCCTTTCTGAGACGGTACCAGGATGAGAATTTGTTGATCAGTCTGTCTATGATGTCATCTTGTTCAGCCGCATCAATTGCCCTGGATACTGCTTCCTTCTTCACCTCCTTGTTCCTCTCAAGTAGATTTGAAGCTTCCGGTGTCACCGGCTAGGTGGCCTCATCCTGCCAAAGGAAGTTCGGACCCTTTATCCACCTATCTCTATTAATCATGTCCTCAGCATCAAGACCTCTGGATGCAACGTCAGCAAGATTTATCTCGGATTGCACGTACCTTCATTGACTTGCTGTTGAACCGTCATGGATCACAAAGGTCTGAAAACGTCTGAAAACGCTTTGTTTGGTTGTTGATGAACTGAAGCACCAACATGCCGTCAGTCCAAAACGTTGACTCCTGTACCTCCAGTCTCAATTCTCCCCTCAGCATCTTGTCCATCCTAACTGCTACTACAGCTGCAGACAACTCCAACCTGGGAATAGTCATGGTCTTTAAAGGCGCTAAGCGAGACTTGCCGATCAAGAAACTGCAGCAAACAACTCATTGGGTGTTGACAAGACGTAAGTAGAAAACGCTACCATATGCGTCTTGTGAGAAGTGATGGAGTTGACACTCACGAATTTGCCTAAACCAGTCTGGAACAAGACACCTCTCCGGGGTAAACATATTCATCATGGAAAGATCTTCCAACCACCTGACCCAGTGCCGTTCGATGTCAACCTCCAAGGGATTATCCCAGCTTTTACCCATAATTCTGCACTCGTTCTGAAAGAGAATCTTGGCTTGAAGGGTGTATTGACACACAAACCAAAGGGGGTCATACACAAAGCAGATGACACTAAGCAGACCTCTGTTGGTGTGGCATCGGGACTTTGCTTTTATCTTGATACCGAGCAGATCATTCTCTGTGTCCAAATGAACTTCCTAAGGCTCTCTCCACCGGAAGGCCGTCTCGGTCAAGGTCCAGGTCCTTGATTACTTTAGCCCTGTCAACTTGTGGTATAGATTCTAAGACCTTTCTGCTGGTACTAATCCACTTGGTCAAGCGGAAACCACCCATTGCCAACAGGTCAGTCAGCTGATTCGCCATCAGAACAGCTTCATCTTCAGACTGCACAGACTTGAGGCAGTCATCAACGGGTCAGTCAGTTGCTTCGCCATCAGAACAGCTTCATCTTGAGACTGCACAGACTTGAGGCAGTCATCAACAGGTCAGTCAGCTGCTTTGCCATCAGAACAGCTTCATCTTCAGACTGCACAGACTTGAGGCAGTCATCAACATAGAAGTTTCTTTTACCTTGACCACCACATCAGCACTGAATTTGTCTTTGTTGTCTTCTGTTGTGCGTCTCAGTGCGAAGTTAGCACAGCTCGGGCTCCAAACGCCCCCAAACAGGTGAACTGTCATTTGGAAATCATCTGGTGTCTGAGTTGTGTCTCCTTCTGGCCCTCAAAGAAACCTCATGGCATCTCTGTGCTCTTTCTGAACTTGCACCTGGTGTTACATTTGTTCGACGTCACCCATCAAGCCGACCTTGTGCTCATAAAAGCACATGATGACTCCCACAAGCTTATTCATCATATCCGGCCCCTGTAGAACAGTGTCGTTGAGAGACATCCCATGACTCTTGGCTGCACAGTCAAACACGACTCTCAGCTTATCTAGTTTGTTGGGGTTGATAACGGCGTGGTGAGGCAGGTACCAGGCTGCGCCGGGAGAATTGTTCAGCTCTTCGTCTGCCACCTTCTCCTTCTCAACCAGCTGGCTCATCTCTTTGGTATATCTAATTTTCTTGGTTTTTTCGTTAATCTCTTTCCGAAAGATGAAAGACGCCTCTCTGCCATCATCTTGTTGTTAGGCAGGTCTGGAGGATCGCACTTAAAGGGAATGGCTAGCTGGTAATGTCCATTGACTATGCTTATTGACCCGTTCCATATTTTTACCGCCCTCATATCGTCAACTGACATAGTAGGCAAGACACTTGCCAAAGATTGGCCGATATCCAACTTCTAAAACTTCTCTACCTGAGCCTTAAGGTTTCCTTGGACAAAGTTAGATACAGCACTGCCTGTTGCCTTGTAACCCAACGGACCATTAATAGTCCACCGGACTAATTTTCTGACAGCATAGGAATCCGCCTCCTTGCTAAGTCGTACCTCAAGAGGCACTAATATCTCGGGTACATCCTGACCAATCGACATGGTGACATCTTTCTTAGATATACGAGGAAACGGGATGTCCTTTAGGTGCTTGTGAGGGCTCAAATCTTTGTGAGTGGCACAGCTGTCTCGCAGGGTATAGGAAAGTCCTTCAAGGCGTAGACTTGTGGCAGGTGGAAAACTTTTCCCGTGTTGTTACCAAATATGTTCAGAGCGACCGCCAGTTTCTCCACCTGTGATCCCTTGTTCAGCGTGTCGAGAGACGGGGCTTGTGGACTACCCAGTATGTCAGGAATCCTCACCAGATCTACGGAGCAGAAACTCTTGTTACTGCCAGGGTCGAGTAGCGCATGAGTCTTGATGCTGTCACTTCTGCCGACACCCTTCACGATTACCGCAACGATAGGCAAAGCCATCTTGTTAGTCATGCAAGACTGGTAGCTCTAATGTTCTCGCTGTCAGTTGACCGTAGCTCTTTCGGGGCTTGAACGTTGATACTGGAAGACTGGAACACATCATGCATTAGCTTTGAGTGTCTCACTTTGCTACCTCCAACTATACATGCACCCTGATCACATCTTCTGGCAAAGTGGTGTCTAGCAATCGGGCAATCATGTGGACTCATCTTAGTGAACTGCCTACACTCAACTAACCGATGCCCTCCAGAGCACAGGGGACAAGACTGTTTCTGAGCATGCTGGTATCCATTTCCTTTGTTCGGTCGGGTTCTTTGAGCAGGTGGCTGTGATGTAGTCTTAGCTTGGACGTTGAAGTTTGATCCCGTCTTGTATTCCCTGCTGCTCCTTTCCTCAAACCCGTACACAGGATCGTTGGCCTCCCTGGCAGCCCCTCCAAGAAATTCAATAAGCTTCATGATGTTGGGATAGCGGCCTGTTTTGTCGAGGTGATCTATAGCCGGTGAACGCCATTTTCCGGCCGCCGTGTTGAAATAAAAAGGCAGCTCTGTCTCAAATTGTGCAAAATAAAAATATTAGATTAAAAAGATTAGTAGTCAGGTGAAATTTATTGTTGTTATAGTCACCTAAAAAGATTAGTAGTCAGGTGAAATTTATTGTTGTTATAGTCACCTCTACAATTTCCAAGCCAAACTCATTCACAGTGATTATGTCATGATCTAACGATTAATTAATTAGGCTCCACCACATCCAAGCCTTTCCTGGAAAATCCTCCATGCATTATCCTATTATACAGCGAGATAGTTTTTCAGGAAGATTTTGCGGTGATAGCAAAACAAAATGTTTTGGGTCCTGTTGAGAGTAATTCCAAGCAGTTCATGCTAAAAAAAATATATTTAAACCACATTAAGTAAAGTTTAGTGTCAAATTTAGGGCGTTTTGCTAAGGTGGCGGCCATCTTGGATTTCAGGCCGTTAGAATGCTCAGAAAAAATGACACCCTATTTTTTTTTAATGTTTATAGTATCATCTAACAAAATCAATTGAGTTTTTGCTTTTAACAAACAAAATACACGAATCTTTTTTTTCATGACGAATATGCCTACACTATTATATTGAAGTGTACTTTAGATTATCTTTAAAGTAATTTTCATTACTGGAATTGTTTTTGCATTTTAATTGCAAAATGGTAGGCCGTTGTTTGCTTTTTTCTTATTTGGCGGACTACTAGGTTTTTAACCAACAACAAAAGCAAAGTTCCCGCACCGCCGGCCAATCGTGCACAAAGCTAAACATACATGTACATTGTACATGTACACCCAAACCATACGTACGCAGTGCACGTACATGTACGCACGTAGTATGCAGTTAAGGAAGACATTGATGTTGGAGATCTCCTCTGGGAATAGGGCCTGGAAAGCCTCAATGAAACGTTATCGGGTAATGTAAGAACTTAGAATGTTGTTTCTGTTAGAACATAGAACCATCCAGGCCAGGTGTGTCATTATTGTCTTGTCATATTCATCAAAGAGAAACATACTCATAACTCCATAGGGTGTGTGCAAAATCATATTGAGTTTGGAGGATTTAGGAGGGTTAGGGTTAATCTGCAATTCCAAATTCGTGCCGAACTAGTTACGATAATCTTAACCCACCATCCTCCCGATGGCCGAAGACCGGAGGGTTATGAGACAAATTGTGTACAAAATTACCGTTTTTGCAATTTTGACCATGTTTACATGTGGTTGCCACTGCGCCCCAAATTTGCCTCTTCGTGAAAACGCTAAAGTCAATCCGTGCACCTGGATAGTTCTATGTTAACATAAACAAATGTCTTAGTTCTTACATTACATTGAGAACGTTTCATTGAGGCTTTCCAGGCCCCATTCCCGGAAGAGATTGTTAACATCAATGTATTCCATAACTGCATACTACGTGTGTACGTGTATGTACTGCGTTAATTTAATGAATTTGCTGAATAAAATTGAGGTAAAAAAGGATTATGAAAACTGTTATTATTTCAGTCGTCCCAACTCGTTCGATAAAAGTCTTTAACCAACACTATTGTAACGTAGATTCGCCTGGGTTCTACACCACACACAGGAAGGACTCTTGACGCAAGTGTTCTGTATTTCCGGTGATTCTCTCTGGTTTATTGTGACCTCTTGCCGACCAAAACATGGACGTCAGGCTCCCGCAATCACGCGGCACCCGAACTGGTTAGAACTGGTTCGGCGCTTGCGCAATCCAAAGGCGGGTTTCCGGGGCGCACCAGCAGGAGCCACCAGGGCGATCCCACCACCGTGGAATCGCTCCAGCGCCCTCTACCGCCCAACCGGCACGGGCGTTACACAGCCCCCCACGAAGACCTTGTTTGCCCCCAAACAAAACCATGGGCGCTGCTGCCGCACCCCGGCCAACCGCCCTGGAAAACGCATAACGCCAACAATTACACAACAATTTACATTACAAAAGAAATGAAAAGTTCAAAAGTTCCCGCCTAGTAGGTGGGAGGTGGCCTGAAGCTGCTCCCAGAATTCCGGTGGAATGTCTCTCCACGCCTGGGCCGTCTCCCCGAGGCGCGTGCGTGGTCCGACTCCGTCGCGCATGCACAGTCCGACTCCGTCGCGCATGCGTGGTCCAACTCCGAGGCGCATGCGTGGTCCGACTCCAAGGCGCATGCGTGGTCCGACTCCGTCGCGCACGCGTGGTCCGCCAGACGACCCCAAGCTCTGGCACCCCCAGCTCCGGCACACCCCCAGCTGTCAAGACTTGACTGGCTCCTGTGACTGGCTCCTGTGACTGGCTCTTGTGACTGATTCCTGTGACTGGCTCTTGTGACTGATGACTGGCTTAGAGAGCGTGGGCGTCCCGGCGAGGCCCCGCCCCCGCTGCGCCGACGGGCACGGCTCGGGCTCGCTCCGAGTGTTGCGAGCCGTGTGCCGCGCCGCCGTCTACAGCATGGGCCGGGCCCCCCCGACTCGGTTTCATTCCTGCAGAAGATCCAGAGAATGTCTCGACGAGGCCCCGCCCCCCACTGCATCCACGGGCACAGCTTGGGATTGTTCCGCGTGGAACCATCCGTCTGCTGCGCCGCCGTCTACAGCATGGGGCGGCCCCCCGACAGACCTGGTAGCGGACCCGGACAAATATGGAGAAGGGCGCCCTCTCTCCAAATCGGAGTGGACGCACTGAAGCCCCCAGCCATTGGCGCATGTCCCGAAATTCCCGCTATCCTTCTCCAACTCCTCCCCCAGGAAACATCCAGACTCCCAAGTCCCCATAACCTCCCTAGAGTTCCCCGCTGCGTCGACGAACACAACCCGCGGACGCTCCGAGTGAAACGACCCGCCGGCTGCGCCGTCGTCCACGGCCCTGGGCGGCCCTCCCGCCGTGGGGCGAGTTGGCTGCCGTGCTATCGTGTTTTTCCGAAAACATGAACACTTCACCTGGTTTCCTTAGTCCTCCTGCATGCCAACCGCTGCCACCAATGTAACGTAGATTCGCCTGGGTTCTACACCACACACAGGAAGGGCTCTTGACGCAAGTGTTCTGTATTTCCGGTGATTCTCTCTGGTTTATTGTGACCTCTTGCCGACCAAAACATGGACGTCAGGCTCCCGCAATCACGCGGCACCCGAACTGGTTAGAACTGGTTCGGCGCTTGCGCAATCCAAAGGCGGGTTTCCGGGGCGCACCAGCAGGAGCCACCAGGGCGATCCCACCACCGTGGAATCGCTCCAGCGCCCTCTACCGCCCAACCGGCACGGGCGTTACACTATTGCCACATGTTGGGTAAAATATCAACTGCCTCAATTCTTGGGTAATCCATCAATTTCCTTGTGATTGGAGCGATAAAGCATAGTGAGCCTACTGACTTTTCTACGATGCTGGAGGGTTGGCCATTGTAGATTTTGCTGCATTTCTGTGACACTTGATGTTCTTTGGCTGTTACGAATCTTGCCGCTTGCCGCTGTACTTTTTCTTATCAGAGTTGTGTAGGCTGCTTCTCGAACTGTTGAATCACATCTATAAAAATTACGCCTCACAAAACCAAGTGTTATAAGTATTATAGCCCTGCTTGCTATTAATGTGTAGAGAGATATCATATCGTTGCCCCCCCCCCCCCCCCCCCCCCCCCCCCCACTATATTTTGGACCCCAAATAAAACAAATGTAGGCCTACATTTGATTCTATACCTCAGAACACCTTCCTCCATGCTCAGAATAACCAAGGACGGATGGATTCATTGACTCCAAACTCTCCTATCCAATCCAAATAAATCTCCTATCAAAGGTGGAGAAAGTGGAAAATGTAAAGCAAAATGGTTCCCAACATATTTATAAGAAACTTTGAAAGAGCAAGATTATTTTAAAATGAAATAAATTTGGCAAAATAATTTGCATTTTTTTAAAAGATAATCACATGAATTTCTTAAGAATGGAAATGCACTTTCCCCCTAAAATCACCTCCAAACTGTTTGACACTGCAGTTTTAGCCCATTTTCACGGTGCAAAGTTGACCGCGTCGGTCGAGGATTAGTTTACTGCATTTCCACGGCGTTTTTACATGGGCATACTGGAGGTCAGGGTTGTATTGTTATTAATACTGTAATCCATGACCAGCTAACAGTCCATTGGCGTGAAACAAATTAATCTATGCCTTTTAAATTAATAGGATCCGCACGGTGTATAGTCAGAAGAATTCGTTGTACCCAACATACATGTTTAAAGGGGGCACTAAGTTCTGAAATCTCCGAGAACTTCATGTTTTCGATTGTTTACTTATCCTATTTCAAACGAAAAACGCAGGTGTTTACATCGGACACGACGGGGTACGAATACTGTCGATTTAATTGTACGATACACTATGTGAGTGCCCATAATTTTCACACATCACCAATGCGCAAATGTACCCAGCCAGCAAGCCCAAGTGGGCCCCATGTGGGTTGTGGTTGGGTTTGATGGGCTTAGGTAGGCTTGGGCTTGAAATGGGCTGCCCACATGGGTCCTGCGTGGGGTGACGGTGGGTTTTCAGTGGGCGTGTGCATCAAATGGGCACGATGTACGAGAGGGCTTTGAGAGGGCTGGCCCAAGTGGGTCCTGTGTGGGATATAGGTGAGCCCGGTGGGCTGTTGTAAGTGGGCTTTGAGAGGGCTGGCCCAAGTGGGACCTGTGTGGGATATAGGTAGGCCCAGTGGGCTGTATTGTACATGGGCTTTGGGAGGGCTGTCCCAACTGGGCCCTGGGTGGGATATACATGTAGGTGGGCCCGATGGGCTGTAGTGTACGTGTATGGGCTTTGGGAGGACTGGCCCAAGTGGACCCTGTGTGGGATATAGGTGGGCCCGGTGGGCAATTGTAAGAGGGCTTTGAGAGGGCTGGCCCAAGTGGGACCTGTGTGGGATATAAGTGGGCCCGGTGGACTGTATTGTAAATAACATGATGAGAACCATTTTCTCAATTTCATATGTATTCGTGTCAACAATTTTTCACCTAAAATGTAACACTTCTTCCCGGATTGGCAAAATTGTGCCATTACAAATGTACAAATTGCTTTTACAAAATATAACCACAAAGATTAGGGTTTAAACAGAACTCTTGCATGGGAAATTACAAAAAGATAACATTTAGAAGCCAAAATGTTATTATGTTGAACAAACTCATGAAATAATGAATACCTTTATTTTTGTTAAACTGCTTGAACATGTGCTTTGCATGTAACCTTATCACATTGTAGTTTGTAAAAAATGGGGAAAAAAGATTTTTAAAAATGTACATGGCAAAGTGTAATGTTTAATATTTAAAAATGCACTTCTCCTTGCTATTTTTTTAGAACGTGGTTTAATACCATGAAATAATGACATTTTAAAATCTACTTTTGATTTGAACGTACATAAAGTCGAAATTACAGTGCAGGACATTTCAGTCATTTTGGGCTGACATTACAATACGATCATAGACCGGCTATTCTGATGTCCATCCACAATGGCCGGAGTATTGTCATAGACCGGCTATTCTTATGTCTATTCAGAATGGCTAGATTATGATTATAGACCGGCTATTCTTATGTCCAGTAGGGGGGGACATACAGCCCACACCAACAAAATTCTACAGGAAATTACTGTTGGATGTTGTTGAATTTAGCATGTTAGGATTTAAAAAAATCAAGCAACTTTTTATTTACCAGTCTATGTAAACTGTGTCTGAGACACTTGACCATGAAAAACAAAATGGTCTTGTAAATGTGGGAATACCAAGGGAAATACAATTGTTTCAACACTATATTACTAGTTGGATTTTGTTCCCCTCAGGAATGGACCAGCGATGACACCAAGCGGCTCATGTCAGTAGTGCACAATATCAACCTGACAATGAAGGTGGACCATTACACCCTTGCTGTATTGTGTACAACTGACGAACTTGCCAATACCAGGTCAACTCTGCAGACATCTGGATTTTTCAGATGCATTGATGTCTTGTTTTATCACATCAAGAACAGAAAACAAGGTAAAAGAGTAAAAACAAATGTCACAGACAGGTGAACCAGTAGTCAACTTCTAAGTAATGCTCAAACTCAAAAAGTGGGCTCTGAATGCTTTGGGCCTAATTTGAAAGGTTTCTTTTATACTGAAGCAACCAAGGCAGAACTTTCCTCCTTCAATAATTCTGAAACTTGTACTAGAAAGAGCATGAAAAAGTAAAACGAAAAATGCTTGATTTTCAATATGGAACAAATATACACTTTTGTTTACAAACTTGGTGGTGTATGCGTGCATGTAGGATAACTATTGGGATAATATCACATTATATGTAAGAATTAACAAGTCACAAGGAACTACAGGTGTGCAGTTACAGGTAGTTTAATAAATCGAGTACCTGATTATAAACAAAACATGGGTACCTGGCTACCCGTTAAAGAAACCATACACCGACATAAATTTCCTTTCAGCTTGGTCACAAAGATCCGCACTATGATACAGCCCAACATTGTTTAGTTAATACAGCAAGATAAAAGTGTTTACAGTGAGCTTACTGCAAATTACTGAGCGTCATCAATTTGAATTATATTGTATTTTTCTATGTACCTGTAGCCTGGTTTCATTTTCAATTTTTTTAACAAATCAAATTCAAAATCTTTACTTTTCATTGTCTTAAAAGTAACTATGTAAAATTGGCTACATGTACTCGATTTCATTATAATCTGGAATCGGTTCATGACTGTCGGATACTTAAATACCCAGTTCCGAAGCACAGCCCTAAACTGAACTTCTCTCTCCCTGGTACAAATAGTGTATGCATCAGCACATGAAAATCTTCAATCTTAATTGACAAAATTGTGTTTAAATAGTGCATATAAAGCCATCATGATTCACCAGAAGTATTGCCATTTTATCTGTGTTTGGAATGATTCTACTATTGTAGAATTTAGATAAATAAATGTTTTCAGCATTTCCCACAGTAAAAGGCCTAGATGGTTATCCCTTTCCAGAGAACACACTAGAAACATTGCTCGGAACTCAGGGGCTCTGTGAAAACATGTATATTATCTTACAAAAGAAACTGTGCTCTCACACTATTCCCAGAGGGGAGATCGTTTATTCCCAAATTGAATGCGTGTCAGTGCTGGTGCATCAGTTATAACCTTTCAATTATGCTGTTGGCCAAATTAAATTTTTCTTGTATTTTTCACCCAATATTTTGCACAGACACTCGCAAGGTGACGTTCACTAATTCAATTGAATGTGTTATCCTTGCCTACTGGAGCGCAAAGATACAGCTAGAAAGCAAGTGGTATAACATTAACAAGGACAACGCTTCAAACTTTCTGGCTGTCGACCAGGAGCCACTCCACCTTGACGACGAGGGCAAACCGATAAATAGGGATCAAAAACCCTATGAGTTGTTTAGACATCTCGTCAATTGCCTAACTCAGGAAGGGGACACAGTACTGGACTGTTGCTGTGGGACAGGTTAGATTGATTCCAGTAATTATCAAGGGAATAATTATGTGGTTGGCTAGTTTTAAATGTACATGTATCGCCAGTTCGCGCCGGGATTATTTTAACATCACCGAGCCGAGGGGAGGGATTATTTTTAACGGAACTCGATCTGTAGCGGGTTCAGGCCGATAGTGCCAGGAAGCACACCCACGCATTTCCGGCCTTGCCCGCTGCTGATAGACATTTCCGAAACTTTAAGGTACAATGTATGTTTATTGGATATCCTCGCTCGTGTGATCAGTCTCATATGGCCTTATTGCTCGATGTTCCGTAGAACGTAAGCTGTCTTCTTTATACTAGCCATGAAAACTGACTGAATTGGCTTGTCTTGCCTTTAGAAAATGTGCGCATCTTGAGTTGAGGTCCACCATGACTTGAACTGAGACAGTGCCATCCTATAGTTCGGTAAATTTGGGACTTTATAGTGTTGGTAATTATATTTGCAAAACAGAAGTTGACAGCATTACCTTAATTTTTGTGCAATTTCTGTTAAACTCACATGCAGGTACAGCAATGATTGCTGCTATAAAGGAAAACCGGTCGTCACTTGCAGTGGACAGCAACAGTCTTCAAACCGACTACCTGAGAACAACATGCCTACTGATGTTTGGGGATGAGACTGCCATGGATGATACTGCCGGGATCAGACAGAATAGTATCTACAGGCAAAATACTTAATTTTGTTTTGTTGACCTCAAACCATTTGCAACACAATTTTTTTTCACCACAATGCATTTCTAAAAGGTCCCCACAATGACATATGTGACATGTCACCACAATATGAGAGTAAAGTCGCACGATGTGATTTAGAGATACGGCCATCCAAAGTCAAAATATGAAGGGGTTGGTCCATTTTGATATTTTTTCGCGTCATTTGGAAAGCCCAAGTCCTCCATATTGTAACGCCCGTGCCGGTTGGGCGGTAGAGGGCGCTGGAGCGATTCCACGGTGGTGGGATCGCCCCGGAAACCCGCCTTGGATTGCGCAAGCGCCGAACTGGTTCTGACCAGTTCTGGGGGCCGCGTGATTGTGTGAGCCTGAAGTCCATGTTTGGTAGGCGAGAGTCCACAATAAACGGCAGAGAACCACAGGAAATAGAGGAACACTTGTGTCAGGAGTCCTTCTTGTGTGTGTAGTCGACCCCAGAGAAAGCTTCGTTACATTGGTGGCAGCGGTCGGCATACAGAAGGACGGGAAAAGACCAGGTGAAGTGTTCAGGTTTTCAGGAAACCACGATAACACGGCAGCCAACTCGCCCCACGGCGAGAGGGCAGGCCGGGGCGTGGGCCCGGGGAGCGGGGACCAGTCCGGGAGGCTTTCAGGCACTCCGTGCATGACGCCAGGGGAACTCTAGGGAGGTTATGGGGACTTGGGAGTCTGGGGTTTCCTGGGGGAGGAGTTGGAGAAGGATAGCGGGGAATTTCGGGACATGCGCCAATGGCTGGGGGCTTCAGTGCGTCCACTCCGATTTGGAGAGAGGGCGCCCTTCTCCATATTTGTCCGGGTCCGCTACCAGGTCTGTCGGGGGGCCGCCCCATGCTGTAGACGGCGGCGCAGCAGACGGATGGTTCCTCGCGGAACAATCCAAAGCTGTGCCCGTGGATGCAGTGGGGGGCGGGGCCTCGTCGAGACATTCTCTGGATCTTCTGCAGGAATGAAACCGAGTCGGGGGGGCCCGGCCCATGCTGTAGACGGCGGCGCGGCAGACGGCTCGCAACACTCGGAGCGAGCCCGAGCCGTGCCCGTCGGCGCAGCGGGGGCGGGGCCTCGCCGGGACGCCCACGCTCTCTAAGCCAGTCGCAAGAATCAGTCGCAGTCGCAAGAATCAGTCGCAGTCGCAAGAGGCAGTCACAGTCGCGGCCACAGGAGCCAGTCGCAGTCGGAGGAGCCAGTCGCAGTTGCAGGAGCCAAGCGCAGTCGCAGTCGCAGTCGCAAGAGCCAGTCGCAGTCGCAGGCACCAGATACAGGAGCCAGTCGCAGTCGCAGGAGCCAGTCGCTGTCGCGGGAGCCAGCCGCAGATGCAGTCGCAGGAACCACAGTCGCAGTCGCAAGAGCCAGCCGCAGTCGAAGGCACCAGTCGCAGTCAGAGGAGCCAGTCGCAAGAATCAGTCGCAGTCGCAAGAATCAGTCGCAGTCGCAAGAGGCAGTCACAGTCGCGGCCACAGGAGCCAGTCGCAGTCGGAGGAGCCAGTCGCGGTCGCGGGAGCCGGGCGCAGTCGCAGTCGCAGTCGCAAGAGCCAGTCGCAGTCGCAGGCACCAGATACAGGAGCCAGTCGCAGTCGCAGGAGCCAGTCGCTGTCGCGGGAGCCAGCCGCAGATGCAGTCGCAGGAACCACAGTCGCAGTCGCAAGAGCCAGCCGCAGTCGAAGGCACCAGTCGCAGTCAGAGCAGCCAGTCGCAGTCACAGTCGCAGTCAAGTTTAACATTTAGAGGGGTGTGCCGGGGCCAGGGGTGTGTCCTGGGGCCAGGGGCTTACCCCAAAAATTGTTGTAATGAAAATTGTTGTAATGAAAATTGTTGTAGTGTAAATTGTTGTAATGTAAATTGTTGGAATGTAAATTGTTGTGTAATGTTGGCGTTATGCGTTTTCCAGGGCGGTTGGCCGGGGTGCGGCAGCAGCGCCCATGGTCTTGTTTGGGGGCAAACAAGGTCTTCGTGGGGGGCTGTGTAACGCCCGTGCCGGTTGGGCGGTAGAGGGCGCTGGAGCGATTCCACGGTGGTGGGATCGCCCCGGAAACCCGCCTTGGATTGCGCAAGCGCCGAACTGGTTCTGACCAGTTCTGGGGGCCGCGTGATTGTGTGAGCCTGAAGTCCATGTTTGGTAGGCGAGAGTCCACAATAAACGGCAGAGAACCACAGGAAATAGAGGAACACTTGTGTCAGGAGTCCTTCTTGTGTGTGTAGTCGACCCCAGAGAAAGCTTCGTTACAATATTCTCATTTTTGGGGTGCGATCAGATGATCGAAAACCACTTGAATAACGTGATTTTGCGTAGTGTTTGCGCAGTGTTTGCGTAGTTAGTGTTTGGATTAAAGTTCATTAGTAGTATAATTAACACGGTAATTAAATATGCAAATTAGGTCCTTGTTACTATCTCACGTTTTATAAATTTTGATATTTTCTTGTTTATACAAAAGTTTGTATACGTGTGGAAAGTAAAACCTTACTTGTCCTGTTTCGCAATCTTTTGCGTGTTTTGTTTAAGATGTTCATTTGGTATGTTTTCTCACAAACTTGTTGTGTGAAACAAATTTATAGCAAAACCCCAAAGTGTTATATACCATTAGAAAGTATCTCTTTTTTTCAAGAATTTGAAAATACCAATATCTCAAATTCAAGACTTTACTCTTATATTGTAGTGACAGGTCACATATTAAAAGTCCCTAAAACTTCAAGTGGTGGAAATATGACTAATTTGCATAAATACATTGTACCGTAGATATGATTATTTTAAGCAACAAAAATCTTTTTTTTTGGGAGGTTAAATTGAACTTGTTCAAGTCTATTACATTGAGGAACCCCACCAACGTTTTAGCCCAATTTATGAAAACACCATTTTCCCCCAGTTTATGTTTGTTGGCCTAACTATCACAATGTTATCATTGTTCATATGATTTTTCATAAGGTTTCAATATGATAACTGTGCCAATAAGCAACTTGGTGAATTTGCAGCTTGTTAATACTGACTACTTGATTGATGATAGGTAAATACGTGCAAATACAGGGTATAACTGTAGTCATTTTGGACCATTACTATATTTTCATAATTATTCAGTCACTTACATGCTTTAGACATTTTTATTGAAGTAAGGATGTGTAAGTAGAATCACCAAAATAAACTTTTCAAAAAAATAAATAAAAGATATACAGTGTGCATGTATACCCAAATATGGGACTAAATATATTACGCGGGAGGGATTAATGATTTATGCAAATTAGTCATATTTCCACTACTTAAATTTTTAAGGACTTTTAATAATGTCATGTGACAAATGTTGTGTTGCAATTTGTTTGAGGTCAAAACTGGAACTAGAAAAATATGGCCAAAATGCAAATATTATTTTAGGAAAATACATCTCACTGTGTTAAATGGGTTTCACGAGGGCTGGCCAACAAGTGGGCTATGTGTGGGATATATGTGGGCGACGTGGGCTGTACAACACTGTTATGGCCGATGGCGGTTTGCCTAAAGTTCACATGCTTGCCCTCTGATTTGACCCTTAATAATAAGGTACCAGTTTTGTGGCAGTGACCACGCATAGGCCTACCACAGAAAAATCGTTACTGTGTGACTCGACTGTGAGCCACATTTGAATTTTGGAGACGGATCGAGCAGGTACATCGCACATCGTTTTACATGAAAACAACTGGTTATTCGTGGATATAAATGCAGTTTGCCTGTCAACATACAACTACAGTTTATTCCTGTAACGCAAGCCTTTGCTGAATGACTATAGCTTTCTTTGAAAGGAATTTTAAGTTACGTGCAGAGAAACATTCTGTTTAACTGGTAAGTACATTTTTATTCAAATCTTATGCCAAACTTTCTAGTTGTAAAGTTTTACGACACGGTTAAGATTACTTCAAATTTTACACTGCTGTATGGCTTTTTGTGAGTGTTGATCTGTGAGTCAGATATTACCATGCAACAAACGGCTATATTTTGGCATCATAAAAAATAATTGCAACCATTTTTGTGGATTGCAACTCCGGTCAGCAATTTTGAACTTAATCATGCTGAGTGTTCTTATTTTAAAGTTCTTGTTTGCCTACATTTAGGACATTTCGTGACTGAAAACATTGAAAGCTAAAATGCTTGATGAGTCTTCAAATTGCATACCTCTTTCAGACCATATTATCTTTTTCTTGGTTTTGTTTATTTTTATATTTTATTTTTGTTTTTTAGGAGCCACCAAGAAGAACAGTCAAACCGATACTGAGGAATCCAAGCGCACGTGGCTGGCTAGCGAATTGTTGCCTTCATTGCATCATCTTTAATCATTTCGACCCTATGGGTACGTTTCGTTTTCTAAAGGTTCGTTGTTTACACGTCTGTGTAATTGCCTATAGACCAACCTTGATTGCTACTGAGGAGACTGTGTTTGTTACTATAGAAGCCGTTTCCGTTTGTACGTAGTGCCGCGCTGTTTCATAACGATTCGTGGCTGTTTACGAACGAGATGGTATTCATTGTTCAGTTTTAAGGTAATATTTTCCTTAGGATCCCATTAATGTAAAAGGCATAGAGTAATTTGCTTCACGCCAACTGACTTGTTGCCTTCATTGTGTCATCTTTAACCATTTCGACTCTCTGGCTACGTTTTGTTTTCTAAAGGTTCGTTGTTTACACGTCTGTGTAATTGCCTATAGACCGACCTTGAGTGCTACTGAGGAGACTGTGTTTGTTACTAGAAGCCGTTTCCGTTTGTACGCAGTGCCACGCTGTTTCATAACGATTCGTGACTGTTTACGAACGAGATGGTATTCATTGTTCAGTTTCAAGGTGATATTTTCGTTATTTTCAAGACGGTGTTTTGCTTTAGCTAGAAACTGTAATTACCAGGGAATGCTTATTTGCTGTTACGTTGCCCGCTTCTAGCGTTAGCTCCACCCATGCTGTAAACCTGCGCCAATGTTCAATTGTTCTACTATCATCGCAAGTGCAGGCTCGTTCTTGATTGGATTTAGGTTGGCTATGACGTCGGCCTGGTCTGTGGTCTGTGGCTACTTAGCTGACGTGGCAAACTACGTACGTTTGAGTACTTGCCGATATTCGATGAACGCTAACGAAATGTTAAGCATTTTGTCTATAATATACGGTTTCGAGCTACGATATATTTAGTCTCCTTTCTGTCAGTCTGATCGTCGTTTAGTGCTCCACATGCGTAGCTGCCTATTAAAGTCGCGTTGGTGTATTGATCGTTGAAGTCGCTGATGAATAAATCCAAAACGAAATCTTGATATTTGCATTATCGGGCAAAGCTTTGGTTTAGTTTAAAGTTGAGGCGCTTCCCGATTGTTGTTGAGTTATAAACGTGTGTATAGTATCACTTTAGTTGGCGTTGGTGTGTGAGTCGTTGATAATTACATCATAGCAGATTGGTGCTCAGAATTCACCGAAATCTTGGAGAACGGACGGAGCAGCAGCTTTGGTGCTGATGCTGTCAACAATGGCAGGTAAGATGTATTATCTGTCGCATGTGGTATTTCCTCAAATCCTTGACCTGTTTGTGAGCATTTGTAGACAATGGGATCAGGGACGTAATGTGTTATTATTATTAATTATTTCTGGTAATGAAACTAAGGATTCCTCAAAAGCGCCCTAGGCACTGTAGCTCGCGAGCCTAAAGAAACAATGTAGAGAAAAGACAATGAGAAGAAGGTACAGTTTTGGAGGTGGGGGTAAAACCCACTGAATCAGGCAGGGACTTAAAACACGATCCATATTTACCCAGACTGGATTCGAACCCGGGTCACGACGGTGGAAGGCGAAGAAAAAACCGCTACGCCAACCTGACTCCCTCTCGTGTTGTTGTGTGTGAACTTTTTGTTTCTAAAGCAATATTCATCACAAATCCATTCAAAGGTAGGATACACATAGGTAATTAAATTTCTCGGAACAATTACAGGATATCTAGCGCAGTCATTATGCTGATGCCAGGAATCCTTATTTACTTTTAAATAAGTAAGATATTTCCTAATAATTAGGTAGTAAAATTGTAAAATTGATATTTGTATATGGTGTACCCCACCTTTGAGGACTTCACTGCCCCCAAAACGGATAATTTACCCAAAGATGATCGCATTGTTAACAGTGTTGTAAGTCTCGAGACCTGGGCCGATATTCATAAAAGCCCGCGAAGCCTATAGTTGGCTGATAAAATGGCCCCTTGTTGACAGCTAAGCCTAGTTGGAAGCTAAGTGATATTTGGGGTGTATCTGGGGTGTATCCGAGTCACCAGTTTGCAAATTATCCTCACCCAGCATAGGGCTAAATTCTCCACAACCAATATAACATTGGGATACCTAACAAATTAATAGGCAACATTCAAATCTGAATCCAAGAACCATGCTATCTAATGCAAAATATCACTGTTTAAAACATGACGTTTTCGCATGCGGAAATTGACGCCTAATTGAACGCGAAACCAACCCGCTTCGTTGCTATATCCGGCCGTCTCCGGCGATCATTTTCATTTCTAGTTCCAGATAGCTGCCACACTAAGTAATTGCACCCTTCGCCTCCGCAATTTACGTACACGTAAAACCTAATCCACAAAACCAGTTTTTAGCTTCCATTATTTTTTGTACGACTGCAAATCGTGGAAATCCATTTGCGTGCTTATGGTCAATATATCGTATACGTTCAGCCATAATTATTCGATAATTCTGACAAAAACATACCAGCTTCAAGATGTTGTTTCAAATGCTTCCCCACCATTTCTTGACTTAGTCACTCTGTTCCCCCTACCCCAGCGTATTTCCCCACCCCCACCCCAGCGTATTCCCCACCCTCAGTGTACCCCCCCCAAAAAAAAAAAAAAAAAAAAAAAGTACACGATCACCTCCACTTTGTTTAACACAATTAATAACACAATCAATAAAACATTTCTGAAGAAGTTACAATATTTATTCTCACTATGCAAATCATTATTAAAAACATTATTAAAAATATTATTTGGTTGTTTCAGTAAAATACACCAAACTAATTAAACTGCACGTGCTTCATAATAATAAAAACATTGCAAAGCATAAATCTGCCATAATGTGGCGATATACATTGTTTTATATGAATGTAAAATCTTCATTCTGAAAAAAAAACCTGTAAGTTTAAAACTATTTCACTCAATTCATAGTTATAGCTTCTCTGACGCCAAGTGCTCATAATATTAATAAAAATGGTCATTCATTATGTTATTAAGTTCAAAACAATATTTTCTTCTGTTTTAAAACGATTACCAAACTGCACATTTCAAACAAAAACAGGACCACCAAACTTTACTTGCAAACGTTGAACATATACAAACTTAGTTTCAAACTTTTCACAAGCGTGCTCGATATGTCAGCAGCAATATTACACAATATTTCCACGTATTAAAGGGGTAATATACCTTTTACCGTTATTGAACAATTAATTTCGAAAACAAAATAATGTTGAAAAGCTTACTTGTCTGTGAAATGGTTCCGTCTGGCATGCTGTAATTGTTAAGAAGATAACAAAATAATGCCATTTCAAATAGAATAACATTTCTATCATATAAAATTATATGTAGTTTACAGATAAATATAAATAGAGGGCCGATATTAGAAAACCAAAATCAAAGGCCATGCATGTAAATACAACGGTACTATTGGTTTTTTTAATTAAAAAGAGAACAGAAGCAACGGTTCCTTTCATGTTCATTAACTGTGCAAACAATATTGTGTATCCACCACGCACTTCTGTGGATGACATTCCAGGATCGAACTATAAAAGCCATCACCCACTGCCAGCACAGAATTCCACGATCCAGAAACACTGCTAAAGTATGTCTCCTCTTTGGTTTTCGGAATTTTGATTTCAACTTTTTGAAAGAAACGTTCATTTATGTATGTGTGTAGCATCCAGCAATACGTGTACTGTATTAAACTAACAAACTATCCAATATGTGGTAACAGTTCTAACACTCGATCATATATTTATATATGGCATTTTGACCTTTTCAGTCCTGGAAGTCTGATTATCTTAACATTACATTTAAAACTCGTCCTTTCTAACAACCATCAAATTAACACAAAGGTTTAAGTGGTCCTACTGTTTTAAATTGTTTTCTATAGTATTTTCTTTATACTACAACTATAGTTTTACCTCCGCCCATCCATGTACGGATTGATTTGGGTCCATGCCATTTTATAAAAAGGTCGGCCCGTTACTGAGCCCCCCCCCCCCCCCCTACCCCTTCCCCTATGTCCCGGAAAAATAAATATTTGCAATTAAATTGAGCTTATGCGCCGTTCTTATTCCTCGATTGTATATATCTCGTGTTTTGTGAACAGAACTACACTTGGGCATGGCTTGACCATGTTTGACCTACGAACATAAAGCAATGCTGTTTTCAATCGCTTGGTTGAGGATGTAACAGTAAGATTTTCAAGTAATTCACAATGTCCGTTCCAACAAATCTAGTATTATCAAAAATAATCACGCACTGGTAAGTCATATTCCTGATAATCTTGTGATAAATACCCCTTCCAGACAAAGAGGAATAACAATTTTGTGTTTTAATCTCTTAAAACACTTTTTGGAAACTGTATAGGTATAACTTAAATAAATGTAAAAACACATAATCATACACAATTACATGTAGTATACAGATAAATACAAATGGAGGGCCGATATTAGAAAAAAAACTAAATCAAAGAGCAGGCATGCAAATAGAACAGTACCTTTTTTTTGTCCTGGGTTAACCTGGGTATGTCTTCTGTTTTCAAATTTAAAACAGAATAAACGGTTCCATTCATGGTAATATGTGCAAAAAATATTGTATACCGTCACGCACTTATGTGGATGACATTCCAGGATCGAACTATAAAAGCCATCACCCACTGCCAGCACAGAATTCCACGATCCAGAAACACTGCTAAAGTATGTCTTCTCTTTTGGTGTTCAGAATTTGGAATTAAATCCAAAATCCAAGATTAAACTATTCGAACATTGATGTCAATGCTGGGCCTCGAAAACGAAGTTCTAAACTGTTCACACACATGCTCGATGTGACAGCTGCAAAACTACAATTTCAAACTATCGTAAAGAAATCGTCAGCGTTTTCACGAAGAGACGAATTTTGCCACGGGGATTTGAACATTGGTTTTGAGAAAATCAGTTTAAGTTGGTCACTTTTTGAAAAAAAAGCGATTTCGCCTATTTTTAAAGCACATATTAACTTATATTTGGTACGTACAGTAAGGTGAGATCTAAAACTTAAAAAATGTACCTATTAAAGAACACTAAAAAACTTAATTGACGAGTAATTAATGTAAATATAAATTCGTCTGTACGTGAACATCTAAGGTGGTGGCTTTTTTTGCCCATAGCGCGCGGAATTCGTCTCTTTGTGAAAACTCAAATACTTGTTTTGCACATATTCCTCTCTTCGTGAATGTATATACAATGTACATTGTACGCGCGTTGTTTTTGCACTTGAAGCAACATTATTTCTATCTACGCAGGGACAAATTAAAATTCGTCTCTTTGTGAAAACTGAAAATACGATTTGGGTGAAATTTCACCCCTGTATGATTTTTGTAATCTTAATGATTCAAACTGATTTTGACAATATTAACCTCGCACAATGTTCGTTGCTATCCACCTAATCGATTTCAGCCAAAAAACGAATTTCGAAAAAAAGTATATTTTGGCCAAATCAGTTCGTCTCTTCGTGAAAACACTGATGAAATATTATACAGTAAAAACGTAAATATAATACAGCAGAACAAGAATAACATATATTTAGGCTTTGTCAGTCTTGGAGGTCTAATCAAACGTTTTCATTGCTTAAGTTATACATTTGTTTTTGTTACTACACCCGGAGTTTTAGCTCCGCTTATTCAAGGACTGATTGAATAGGGTCATTCACACAACGATCGACCCGAACCAGTTCGCGCCGGGATTATTTTAACATCACCAAGTCGAAGGGGGGGGGGGGGGGGGGGGGCTTATTTTCAACGAAACTCGATTCGATGCGGGTTCAGGTCGATAGTGCCGGAAAGCACACCCAAGCATTTCCGGGCTTGTTCGCTGCTGACAGACATTTCCAGCCTTGATCGTGGCGTGTTTATGCGTCATCCGTTTTGAATCTGGGAGAAACTTTGCGTTTATATACGTCATCCGGCGCAAACTGGTTGGGCACAGTTTTGTGTTAATATGTTAAGGTTAATATGTTCAATAAAACAAAGCAATGCCTGGTCTCAAACGCTTGATAGAAAATTCAACAGTCACATGTTCAAGTAATTCACATAAACCTTTCAAAACAAATCTAGACTATACTGACAAGCAATTACGCACTGGTATTTCATGCCCAAGTACCCGCACCATTACAAGATACGGCGATCGTGCTTTTTCCTCAGTAGCACCAACTCTCTGGAACAATTTACCTCTCAACATCAGAGATGCCCCTACCATAGACTCTTTCAAATCAGTGTTAAAGACACATCTATACACTCAATCCTATAATATTTAACGTATTTTATGTTTTGTTTTGTAAGTTTGTAGTAAGTTTTGTTTTGTTTTTTATTGATATATTTCTTTTCTCAGCTCTTAGAAACACTTGCATTAAGCGCTATATAAATGTTATTTATTATTATTATTATTAGTATTTGATGATACAAGTATGAAATGTTGAACAACGTGAATCAGAGTATGTCACCAGAAATATATTTGAATATAGGGCCATCGCGGATTTGTTCTTCAAAAGAATGTAGGTAGAATAACAAGCAATTTTCAAACTTAAAAAAATGGCTTGTTTTTCTACCTCGTGAGACATTTCTACAGGACACATCTGCGATGGCCCTGTAGCCAAATATCTTTCTCGTGTCGTACTCTGACGGTGCATGTGCCGAATGTAATGCTTTTATCGTCAAAGGCGCAATCACATCACCTCGCTGCCGTACTAAACAGGCGAGTTGGTCTCTCCAATATACCCTGGTTCCTTCCGAAATCTGGTCTCTCCAATAACCTTAGCCCGTTCGACGTTGTTGCGCGCAGCTAGCTCTGCCAAGAGGAGTTGGTATAGTGTTTTGTACCTTGGAACATACGCTCATTTTCAATCAAAAAACTGTCGATCATTGCAGCTCAGCTGGGAGCGAGAATGGACGGAACATGAACTTGGATTCTGATGTCATCAGCAATGACGGGTACGTTTTAGTTTTCCACATTGAAGAATATGTTCAACATTTGCTTTTGGTGTAATTTTCAAAAATTGATTTGGGGGTTCTAATAATTACAGCAAATATTGTTACATTGAGTTGTTTCGGGTTCGTATAATGCTAAAATAGTCAAGAAAACGAATCATGTTGTTTGGGTCAGGTCCATGGCCCCAAATATATAGACGTTGGGGATTTGTAAGGTTAGATAATCAGCAATTTGTACCCCTTCACAGGCGTATTATTAATTGCAAAGAAAATGCGGAATAACTAAATAATAACAATTAGAGGCAATACTTGTAACAAACGGCTGGGTTTTTTTCCTCAACGATGATCGGAAGTCCAGCGCCGTTGGAAGTTGATACAAAAATACCACTTTACTTGAAAATGTCAGCAAACCAGGAGCAATGATTTTACAGGATGTTTCAGACAGCCATTCCCTAATAGTCCAGTAAAATATGTTGTGATAATTTGATAATTAACTTTGTTAATGTTTGCAATTTACTAAATCTAGAACAGTAGAACACACTGCATTGTAATTTATCTCTTTGGGGAGAGAATACAACGAATAACATATGTTGTGGGACCAGTTTTATTTAACTCGCCCATTGTCGCCCAAGGAAAAGTATAGAAGACCCCTTTAACCTTTCGTGCACAGATGTCTTTCCCTTTTCACCTCTAGGTTTGGTTTTGTGCCATCAAGTCTGTTTCATCGGATCAGAGCGCAACCCACCCCGTTGGTTCTCAGCGTACAAAGATCTGTCCGAATACACCGCTGTGCGTCTCTGTGGGATGCGCATCCCTGCTTCATCATACCAGCACGGGGCGTCCCACTACCTGGACGAGCTCTGGGTGAGCGCGGACTGGTCGAAATCCAAGCTTATTGCAATTGTAGTAAAAGGGCTTCTTCTGGTCGCACGACTACAGCTAGTCCTTTGACTACCGCCAGTCCTACGACTACCGCTAGTCGCACCACTAGTCGCACCACTACAATTAGTGAAACGAAAGCACAGGTGAACAATCTCGACTCGAATTAATGTTTCATTTTAAGCTATATACATGTAGTTATAATTTACTTGGCAAACATTTGAACTTTTTTTTTGTTCCTTTTTCTAATCACTTTATACGCCGTGTAAACCAATAACTCGCGTTAAAGGGAAACTACACCCATAGTTTATAATTGCAAAATGTTAACAAGTCAGTGTCAATTGCCATTTCGACTTGATTTATATATAATTTGTATCGGTTTCGGTAATCATATAAAACAGAGATTTTCTCGCACTGCGCTTACCGTCATGCGAGCCGCCATTTTGTTCTGGTTTATTGGTACATCCGACATATTGTGACGTATAGTGTCTGCACCATCAGTAGTACGCGAAGCCCGATCGATAGCGGCCCTGCACGCGCAAGGAATGCAAGTGAACCCTTTTGTGTACGGCATAGTGTATACACAATTTGCGTGTACATGTGAATGTAGGCTCAAAATCATACGAAGAAGGACCTGATGCCATAATTACTAGCTCACAGATTGTCCATTCTTCTCGATAGTTTGTGGCGCGTCAAGTCGATATTCTGCACAGAAATGCAATACATGTACTCGCAATAGTCGGGCGCCGTACAACATACGTCTGCATAATGTAGTTGGCCGCGTCAAGGTGGGATACCAGTGCGAACAACAGGCAATAAAGCGATGTTCATTGAGGTGCAGACACTACGTCATAATTTCCCGGGCGAGGCGGGAAATTTGAACAATATGGCCGCGCCCTTGAACTCCTGAGTGGCACGAAATCGTGAATATAATAAGCACGTGTGTCGTTCTCGATAACAAATCAAAACAAATTCTCTGCGGAGTCAGTATGTTACCATATATTCTTTTAGACTAGGTAAAATATTATTGACCCTGGAATTTCCCTTTAACTCAATGCTTATGTATTAACTTTATTCAAAATGTAACTTTCATATAACGTTCAGTCATTCATCTTTTAAACATAAACAAAATATCAGTTATAGTTTAACTGTCGACTCCCGTGTGCACGAAATCAGATAGGACGAAAGTCCAGCTTTTACAAACTCATATCAAAGGTCCAGACAAAACTGTATACATTTCTATGGGGAAAGTGTGATTACATAATGATGTTATAAGCTATATGTACATGTACAGAAACAACCGACAGAAATCAACCAAATTGTATGAATGCGCCACACACAAATACCCGAAACAGCCGAGAGCATGCTTTTACTTGGGCACGGGTAAACTTGGGTATGATTTATACAGATTGTCCTTTTCTGCGGCCATAAAAAAGGAAGAAGGAACGGAGGTAGCATGCAGTTGACACTTATACATCGATGTGGTTTATTTGCTTGCTTATAGCAGCAACGGTTGAGTGTCAGAATCCGCAGCCTCTTGGTATGGATGACGGGACAATCCCAGATGACCACATAAGCGCGTCCAGTGAAATGGATTGTTGCTTGGCTAAGGACGCAAGACTGAACTACAACGGTTTATGGATACCATTGAAGTAGGTATCAACTGGAACGGTTATAACTTCCACTTTATAGGGTAGACCATGTATACGCACGGAATGCCAACATACATGTCATTGGTTTAGGACTTCTATTAGAATAAACAGTGGTTTCACCTCCTTGTCTGTTATAGCGGGAAAACATGCCGTCGGTGTGTCCTAATGACGCCATGGCTGTGTATAATATGCTCTTTCCTACAGGATCGGAGTCGGGACTCCAGACGACGCAGGGACAGACACGCTCATAGGAAAGCGCACATGCAAACAAAATATGACGTCATTATGTCAGGCTCATTCCTAAACATCACTGTTCATTGGCTAAACGCTATCCGTCCTGATGCAGCGCTAACACTTGTTTAGCATGTAAACATGTTATGTACTATTGGCCTACATAAGAACATTCAAAAATGAATTTGAATACTTTTCTTACGAACTTGATTGAGAAACCTACAGTATGATTTACATGTCACTTATCCGAAGTTTGAAATAATCGACAAAATGTCGACAGAACAAAATACTCTGCAGGCTTTAGCACTTGTATGTATTAGGAACAATGATCAAGGTCTTGAAGAAGTTTCAGGTATGTGTATGTTTTCGGTGGATGATGATGATGATGAAATCGGGAGGTAAACAGGGAAAGACAATTGTGCACGAACGTTGAAAGGGTTGTTTGCGGAGCTTGGTAATGTAGTGTTCATTGTTCTCCTTTTAATAACTCTGTGTACATGCAGTTCCGATACTAATGTCTGGATCCAGGTGGACCTCGCTGAGAACAAAGTGGTGTCTGGTATCGTCACAAAAGGCTTTGCATATTCATTGTATAGTGGGCATGTTACAGAGTACACTGTGGACTATCAGAAGAAGCCTTCCCTTGCCTATTATTTTGCGATAGCTGCAGCCGGATCAAGGGTAAGACTGCGTCAACATTTTAGCTATAAAAACGGCTTAAAATAATTCATTTTCGACCAACTCCGCGTTTGTTTTCTTTAAAAGTTGCGCGTTTATGTCATACTCAATTTAACTCAAAATAAAAGTGTCATAACTTCAGTGTTTTACGCATGAATGGCATGTCACGGAAGCTATTCTTCAGAACTGGTATGGTTTCTATGGTTACAGGATAGAGCAGGGAGTCTATTCTTTTAGTGTGATTTATTAATGGCTTTGTTGAAGGTCCCTGTTAATTTTTAACATCTACCACTTAGTCTACTCGCTGGACCATCTTCATAAGAGGCATCAATGTCATGTTTTTGTCAACCCTTTTGTATCTATATAACGCGGCATCCTATCATCATTGATTATTTAGTTTACGTTGAAGGGCATCGTTCAGTTATGCATTATATAGCAGCTTAAACCCATCGATAGCTATAGCCAACGCAGCACTAAAATATAACACATAATAGCCTAGTGTGAGACAGACGAGAGGAATATTTGGGGGATTTGTGCCTTTGATGATACAAGTATGACATTAGGCACACAGTCAGAGTATGCCATGAGAAAGATATTATGATATCCGTCGCAGATTTGTCTTTCCAACATTTTAGGTAGAATAACAAGCAATTTTCTAATTTTTTAAAAGTTGCTTGCTTTTCTACCTTACGAGACATTTCTTCAAAGGACAAATCTGCGATGGCCCTGTAGCCAAATGTCTTTTTCGTGTCATACTCTGACGGTGTATGTGCTAAATGTCACGCTTGTGCCGTCAAAGGCGCAATCACATCACCTATCTGCCGTACTAAATAGGCGAGTTGGTCTCTCCAATATACACTGGTTCTCTCTGATATTGTGTCTCTCCAATAACCTTAGCCCGTCGCCGTTGTTGCGCGCAGCTAGCTCTGCCAAGACGAGTTGGTGTAGTGTTTTGTACTTGGGAACATACGCTCAATTTCCATCAAAGGATTTTCGAACATTGCAGCTCAGCTGGGAGCGAGAATGGACAGAGCAGTAGCTTGGATTCTGATGTCATCAGCAATGACGGGTAGGTTTCAGTTTTCAACATTAAAGGGAATGTACAACATTTACTTTGGGTGTTATTTTCAAACAATGGATTTAGGGGTTATAATTATTGAATTGGAGTTGCTTGGATTTCGCCCTACCTAATTTGGCTAAATAGATGATATTCTGAAACTGAGTGATAATTGCACATTGCATTAAAATGAGGCTTGAGCTAAAATTCATTACCAAACTATCCAGATTAACCGCTATAGACTCTACGCGTTAGGAAGGAGCCGGAGGGCAATGTTTTGTATCGCCTGGACAAAGTTAACAAGCCAGGGTAAACATCTTGTGCGTTAATCGTGGCTAAAAAGCAAAACAAGGAATACCTCTGAAATACACCTAAACAAGTCCCGGGTAAGATTTGATCCGGATCAGGGTTCCAAGGGCATGATACTCTTCCAGGTCAGAATGACTCCTTCGTTGGTTCCCTTTAGGGGTCATTTTCACCCGGAAAAGTGTCAGGTTATCCTAACCGAGAAAAGTGTCAGGCTCATATGGAACCCTGATGCAGATCAAATCTGACCTGGGACTTTTTAAAGTGTATTTCGGAGGTGTTATTGTTTTGCTTTTTAGCCACGATGAACGCACATGATGTTTACCATTGTTTGTCCAGCTTGGTAGTTGACTTGTAGGCCTCATTTTATTGCAATAGGCAAGCACTCAGTTTCAGAATAGCATCGATTCTCCCTTCGAATTTGAAAGCTGTTCGAACGGATAATAATTTTGATGGTTATTTCGTTGAAATTGCATGACGCAAGAGTATTGTTGTTTTTTTGGGCGTGATCAGAATACGAAATTAAACGATATTTAGACCAGCACTAAAATTCGCGCGAAACCGAACGATGCGGTGATTAAATATTATACGCTTATTTGCCGAAATTTACCGAATTATTACGAAATTACTTCTTATTATTACTTATTATTACTTCTTGCACTAAATATTACTAAAACTAAAATATACTATTTAGTGCGGTGAACAAAATTGCCCTTAAACATAGTGTTGTTATGTGCTTATAGCTTTGCCTATTTTGAAAACTTTACTTTCCATAAAAAACGTCTAAATTATATTTTGATTATGAGCGTTGGTCTAGATCATCTAAATGCATAACATGTAAATTATTGTACCGTGTAAACAAGTCATTTGAGGCCCATGCGGCTTCAAATAATGTATTACCCCTAGGCGGTCGTTTTGGTTTAAGAGGGCCAGAATAGGGCGATCATTGAGCAGACCATTTGGACAACTGTAGCCTTAGTTCCAAGACCTTCGTGTTGTTTATTCCGCGATCACGCAGGTTGGTAAACACCGCTAATCGTGGACGGGGCATTGTCCTACCGTCTTCCCTTCTTTTGTTTATACTCTAACGTTTTCGGATGACCTCCATAGGATTTGTACACGATTCGGAATCGTGGACGTTTTGTCAATCGTGGACGTACCCAATTCTTTTGTCTTACGACCGCGATCGGCGGTGAATACATATACGCACTGACACAAACCACCAATGTTATAGAAAGCGCTATCTCCAGACGAACCGCTTCTTCTTCTTTCGTATGATGATGAGCAGCTTATTGGTTACTGCATACATTGGTTTGATGACATTAGTGGAAATAGGGTGGACCGCGTGAAGGTTGTCATCTCCCACCCCAGACGAACCGCTATCACCCGCGAACTAACTGGACTCGCTCGAAGGTCTTAGATGAGTTGGCTCTTTGGGGAAGTGGTCAGACTACTGTAATATATGCAGTATTCATATAAGGTGACGGACGGTTATGATGGACGGTTAAGCAAATACGTGCAGATCTGAGGGTTCTTGTGCTACGCAAAACATGTCCAGACACACCGCGAATGACCCGTATCATGTACACATTATGTACATGTACAATGTACATCGACACAGCAAATCATGGCTGCCCGGCGTTTATTTGATATTTTTTTTTATTCTATTGATAATTCCCCCTTTGATTTTAGAGAAACGTAGTTTTTGCAGGTAATTAACTGTTTGCCAAAATGACGCACGACCTTACTAGATTTGAGGCTAATACTGACGTACGTTCGATACACTGAAATAAAAAAAAAACGTCCCCGCGCTTTGTGGGGATACACCGTGGGGGATCCCATTAATGTAAAATGCATAGAGTAATTTGTTTCACGCCAACTGACTTGTTGCCTTCATTGCATCATATCTAATCATTTCGACCCTCTGGCTACGTTTCGTTTTCTAAAGGTTTGTTGTTTACACGTCTGTGTAATTGCCTAGACCAACCTTGATTGCTACTGAGGAGTCTGTGTTTGTTACTAGAAGCCGTGTCCATTTGTACTCAGTGCCGCGCTGTTTTATATTGATTCGTGACTGTTTACGAACGAGATGGTATTCATTGTTTAGTTTCAAGGTGATATTTGTGTTAATTTCAAGACGGTGTTTTGCTTTAGCTAGAAACTGTAATTACCAGGGAATGCTCATTGGTCGTTACGTTGCCCGCTTCTAGCGTTAGCTCCACCCATGCTGTAAGACAATGAGAAGAAATTACAGTTTTTGAGGTGGGGAAAAAGCCCACGGAATCAGGCAGGGACTTAAAACCCAATCCACATTTACCCAGGTCGGATTCGAACTTGGGTCACAGCGGTGAAATGCGAATAAAGAACCACTACGCCAACCTGATTCCCTCTCATTTTGTTGTGTGTGAACTTTTCGTTTCTAAAGCAATATTCATCAATAATCTATTCAAAGGTAGGATACACGTAGGTAATTCATTTTTTTGGAACAATTACAGGATATCTAGCGCAGTCATTTAGCTGGATGCCTGGAATCATTATTTACTTTTCAAATAAGTAAATATTTCTTAATAATTCGGTAGTAAAATTGTTTAATATTTGTAAATGGTGTACCCTACCTTTGAGGACTTCACTGCCCCCCAAAACGGATAATTTACCCAAAGATGATCGCATTATCAACAGTAATCAACAGTCATTATCAAAGTATCGAGACCTGAGCCGATACTCATGAAAGCCTGCGAAGCCTATAGGTGGCTGCTAAAATGGCCCCTAGTTGACACCTGAGCCTAGTTGAAAGCTAAGCGATATTTATAAAACTTTGCTAAGCTTATGGTTGCTAAGTTGGCTGCTATTTAGTGTTAACGTTATAGTTGATCCGGGGTGTAACTAAGTCACTAGTTCGCAAATTATCCTCACCCAGCATAGGGCTAAATTTTGCACTACCAATAGAACATTTGGATACCAAACAAATTAATAGGCACAACTCAAATCTGAATCCAACAACCATGTTATCCAATGTAAAATATCACTGTTTAAAAAATGACGTTTTCGCATGCGGAAATTGACACCTAATTGAACGCGAAACGATCCCGCTTCGTTGCTATTTCCGGCCGTCTCCGGCGATCATTTTCATTTCTAGTTCCAGATAGCTTCCACACTAAGTAATTGCACCCTTCCCCCCCCCCCCCCCGCAATTTACGTACACGTGAAAACCAAACCCACGAAACCAGTTTTTAGCTTTCATTATTTTCTGTACGACTATAAATTGCGTGCCTGTGGTCAATAGGTTGTATACGTTCAGCCATAATTATTAGGAAAGCGCGATCAAAGATGATCGCATTATCAACAGTAATCAACAGTCATTATCAAAGTCTCGAGACCTGAGCCGATACTCATGAAAGCCTGCGAAGCCTATAGGTGGCTGCTAAAATGGCCCCTAGTTGACACCTGAGCCTAGTTGAAAGCTAAGCGATATTTATAAAACTTTGCTAAGCTTATGGTTGCTAAGTTGGCTGCTATTTAGTGTTAACGTTATAGTTGATCCGGGGTGTAACTAAGTCACTAGTTCGCAAATTATCCTCACCCAGCATAGGGCTAAATTTTGCACTACCAATAGAACATTTGGATACCAAACAAATTAACAGGCACAACTCAAATCTGAATCCAACAACCATGTTATCCAATGTAAAATATCACTGTTTAAAAAATGACGTTTTCGCATGCGGAAATTGACACCTAATTGAACGCGAAACGATCCCGCTTCGTTGCTATTTCCGGCCGTCTCCGGCGATCATTTTCATTTCTAGTTCCAGATAGCTTCCACACTAAGTAATTGCACCCTTCCCCCCCGCAATTTACGTACACGTGAAAACCAAACCCACGAAACCAGTTTTTAGCTTTCATTATTTTCTGTACGACTATAAATTGCGTGCCTGTGGTCAATAGGTTGTATACGTTCAGCCATAATTATTAGGAAAGCGCGATCAAAGATGATCGCATTATCAACAGTAATCAACAGTCATTATCAAAGTCTCGAGACCTGAGCCGATACTCATGAAAGCCTGCGAAGCCTATAGGTGGCTGCTAAAATGGCCCCTAGTTGACACCTGAGCCTAGTTGAAAGCTAAGCGATATTTATAAAACTTTGCTAAGCTTATGGTTGCTAAGTTGGCTGCTATTTAGTGTTAACGTTATAGTTGATCCGGGGTGTAACTAAGTCACTAGTTCGCAAATTATCCTCACCCAGCATAGGGCTAAATTTTGCACTACCAATAGAACATTTGGATACCAAACAAATTAACAGGCACAACTCAAATCTGAATCCAACAACCATGTTATCCAATGCAAAATATCACTGTTTAAAAAATGACGTTTTCGCATGCGGAAATTGACACCTAATTGAACGCGAAACGATCCCGCTTCGTTGCTATTTCCGGCCGTCTCCGGCGATCATTTTCATTTCTAGTTCCAGATAGCTTCCACACTAAGTAATTGCACCCTTCCCCCCCCCCCGCAATTTACGTACACGTGAAAACCAAACCCACGAAACCAGTTTTTAGCTTTCATTATTTTCTGTACGACTATAAATTGCGTGCCTGTGGTCAATAGGTTGTATACGTTCAGCCATAATTATTAGATAATTCTGTCAAAAACATACCAGCTTCAGAATGTTGTTTCAAATGCTTCCCCAACAATTCTTGACTTAGTCACCCTGTTCTCCTACCCCAGCGTATTCCCCCACCCCCAGCGTACCCCCCCCCCCCAAAAAAAAAGAAACTGTAAGTTTTAAAATATTTTACTAAATTCACAGTTTTAGCTTAGCTTACGCCAAGTGCTTATATTCATTGATACAAATGGTCATTCATATAAATGTTGTTGTATGAAATACAATTAAAAAAATATGTTCCTGTTTTAAAATTATTACCAAAAAAAAAATGCACATTTCAAACAAAAAACATTGTCATTGATTAGGGTCCATGCCATTATTTAACAGTCACATGTTCAAGTAATTCACATAAACCTTTCAAAACAAATCTAGACTATAGACAAACAATTACGCACTGGTATGTCATATACATTTTGTGAATTAAATAACTACGATTTAAATATAAATATCTTTGTATTTATATTCAACGTGGAAAATTGCATGGGAGCATAGATTATACCTTCATGATGGTGGAAAGTAACCATGATGATAGTCCATATAGAGCAGACAAAATACATTTCTTGTGAAAGTAGAAGTTAGCACGTAATGAATATTGTTTGAATGTGTGCGAGTATTACATATTTTGGCAGGCGAGGGTTTACGTTGACAATATTTGTGTTGCTCTATACAAAATCGCTTCCAATGCATTTTGAAAAATGACCTGGATTCCTTTAGTGATATGTGTTCAAAAAACTAAACGTGTTTTCACCACCTATCTATGTGCACCGAGACTCCAGGTTTGGACTATTGAAGCCATCACTATAGTACTAGAACCCTAAAATCGGGCAACTTTAAAAGTAACAAAATTAATATACACTTTGTCTCGACTTATTTCCATGTGCATAGAATTATGTAAACTGGTCATCGAAATGTTTCCAGTTAACGTGTTCTGCTCGTCGTAAAGCCTGCAAACTTAGCGTTACTTTATCATTATTATTATTTGTGGTTTATTAAAACACTGCTTATAGCAGCCCACAGGCTGAATTACAAGTCAGTTTACATACAAATTTCAATAAAAATTAGATGAGGTTAAAATCACAAAGAGTAAACGGTAAAAACAAAGAAAAATTGTAAGTACAAAAATATAGTACACATATCAAAAATTGCACAGAAAAACAATACATATACTATGCTAAAAAGAACAGGTAATTTCATTGGGCTGGTGGGAGTAAACTGAGTGCGCTATTAACAAGTCTGTTGAGATATGGGACTGGGCTATTATAAAAACGGGTTGTTTTACAAGATGGAACATGAAGTGTTCGTTTGGACCGGAGATTCATAGTATGGGTGCTTTTAGATTTGACAAACCACTCATTGAATTTGCTTGACTTAAAGGATTTCATTGCAAATTTGTTACAAAGGGAGGTTCTGCGCATATCCAAGGGTTCCAAACCAAAACTGGTCAAAGCTTGTTCATATCCAGTATATTTTTGACCCAATATAATGTGGCACACTCTTCGTTGTACTGATTCCAGTAGGTTAGAAAGAGTTGTGGTGATGCCCGTGTGCCACAATGGGGCAGCATATTCTATAACAGGCCTAATATAACCTTTATACACGGTCACAAGCTCTTTGTCAGTTAACCCTGTCATTTTGAGTTTCCTAAGCATGAAAAGTTTCATGTTGGCTTTTTTAACAATCTCCATGACATGGGCATCCCATTTTAAGTTGTTTTGCAATGTAACACCTAACAACTTCACACTGGGAACCTGTTGAAGATGAACATTAGAAATGGAATATTGAACGAAGGGAGGATCTTTTTTCCCACAGTACACCTAGCCTGCATGGTGTTACATTTAGACGGGTTCAATTGGATTTTGTTTGCCAATGCCCAGTCATTGAGATTGTTTAAATCTGCCTGAATCCTGCTTACACCAGTAATGTGTCTATTTTCGCTGAGAGTGAGATCATCTACATATTTCCAGCATTTATTCTGAGTACAGTCAACGGCGTTATTAATATAGGCAAGGAATACAACAGGTCCGAGTTTAGTACCTTGGGGCACACCCCCAGAAAGAGTATGCCAATCAGAAAATGTTTGTTTATACCTAACCCTTTGCTGACGACCAGTTAGGAAACTAACAATCCATTGCACAATAGCAGTATGTTTCATGCGTCGTTACATTTTCCATAATCCCGGCTTCGGAATGGCATTGACGGGTAGTTTATAAATACAGTAGGACCATGAGCAAATCACATGTATGATTGTGTGTGTGACATTGAGCAGAATGACAATAGAACCCGTTCCTGTAATGATGTCTTAATTAAATAATTCGCTTCAGGTATTTTCGTGTGGATTTTTAATAAAACTGCAATTATCCTCCGAGCCTCAGTCCAAACTATAATAACGAACATAATTATTGGCTTTCGGAAAAACAATTAACCAATTAGTAAAAAAATGGCATTTTCGCATGCGGAAATAGACGCCTCATTGAACGCGACACCAACCCGTTTCGTTGCTATATCCGGCCGTCTCCGGCGATCATTTTCATTTCTAGTTCTAGATAGCTTCCACACTAAGTAATTGCACCCTTCGCTTCCGCAATTTACGTACACGTGAAAATATAACCCACAAAAACAGTTTTCAGCTTTCATTATTTTCTGTACGACTATAAATCGTTGAAATTCATTTGCGTGCTTATGGTCAATAGGTCGTACGTTTAGCCGTAATTATTGAATAACTGTGACAAAAACATACCAGCTTCAAGATATTGTTTCAAAAGCTTACCCGCAATTGATTGACTTAGTTACCCTGTTCCCCACCCCAAGAGTATTCCCCCCACCCTAGAGTATTCCCCCACCCGCACACAAAAATGAAAATATAAGTATTTGCTTTTTGTTACCCACCAAAAAATCATAGTGGGAAACTCAAATAGCAGGCGTGTAAATAAAGTATAAATCCTGTTGTGTAAAGTATCAACAAACAATATTTTCTTGTTTTAAAATAATAACCGACAGTCAACATGAAGACAAAACAATATTTGTTTGTAAAAGACACCAAACTAATTAAACTCCACGTGCTACACAATTATTGTGAAATATTATGTTATAGTGGGGAGACATACAGTATTTTATATGAATATAAATTTTTCATTCTGAAAAAAAAATTGTAAGTTTCAAAATATTTTACTAAATCCACAGTTTTATATTTATTGATACAAATGGTCATTCATATAAATTATGTTGTATGAAGTTAAAAACAAGGTTTTCTTCTGTTTTAAAAAAGATTACCAAACTGCACATTTCAAACAAGAAACAGGACTGCCAAACTTGCAAATGTTGAAAATCTAAAACGTGGCGTTACGTTTTCATAACCCCGCCCTCTGTGGGTAAACTGTTAGCCGCAACGATTGTTCATAACGCACCAAATTCCGCTCTTAAATTATAGTGATTGAGTCAATGAATTTTTGTTCAGGGAATGAACGCCGTGTACGTTTTAACTACACTGGACCTATTTTTATAATTGTTTATATTATTTTATCAATTATATTATTTTTGGTTTCGACTGTGCAACTAATACAACATACCAACACCGCCTCGGGTCATTAGTCCAGGCGCATGAGCCGGTTTTTGCATGAATCGCAGACTCTATAAAATACGGAGTCTTTAGTATATATTGCGCATGCTTTAATTAGTGATGATCATGATATTTTTGGGGCAAGGAATGAACCCCTCGTTGGAAAATATGTGATAGCATTGCAGCAGTGGCAGCATTTTAGGTGTTATCATCGTTTTTGATTTGTTGAATGGCCGCCAATAATGCTTGTTACCGCATAATTGTTCCGGTAACAAACATATTGGCGGCCATTGTGAAGAAAAAAATGACAACACCCAAAAATCTGCATTATGCAATGCTATTACACATTTTCCAACTCTAGGTGTGCATACCTTGCCAAAAATCGTTATGAGAATTACTCTTCTCATTCATTTGATACCGGTGGCCTAATTGTTAATATAATTTGTAAATATATTTCTTTGCATTTTTTCGTATTAGTGCTGGCATCAGGTCATCACGTCTGCTATATTGGATCGGAGTTCAACCCACAGTCTGGTACCCCACCCCGTTGGTTCCTAGCGTACAAAGATCCGTGCGAATGCACCGCTGTGCGTCTTGGCGGGATAGGCATCCCTGCTTCGTCATACCAGCAAGAGGCGACCCACTACATTGACGAGCTTCTCCTCAGCGAGGACTCCGACACAATTCGAGCTTACTTCAACTGTAGCCCGGCGACCGCGGCGAGCCCGGCGACCGCGGCGAGCCCGGCGACCGCGGCGAGCCCGGCGACCGCGGCGAGCCCGGCGACCGCGGCGAGCCCGGCGACCGCGGCGAGCCCGGCGACCGCGGCGAGCCCGGCGACCGCGGCGAGCCCGGCGACCGCGGCGAGCCCGGCGACCGCGGCGAGCCCGGCGACCGCGGCGAGCCCGGCGACCGCGGCGAGCCCGGCGACCGCGGCGAGCCCGGCGACCGCGGCGAGCCCGGCGACCGCGGCGAGCCCGGCGACCGCGGCGAGCCTAGCGATTACGGTGAGCCCGGCGACCCCTGAGAGTCCAGCGGCAACTGCGAGTCCAGCGATCAGTAAGATGTAATATAATACAATTTAAGAAAAAAATACTATTCTTTTGTTGGACAGCATTATGACTACGTTTCAGGCCGGAGTACATGTTGTCATGATACTCACGCTTTCCGTTGCATGCGCAGATCTAGCTTTGATCGTAGAGTAGGGTATAGTAGGATATAGGGTAGGGTGTGGTGGGGTGTGGGGTGTGGGGTGGAGTGAGGAGGGACGGTCTCGTGTAACATTTGCATACACGTGTAAGCTAAACGAACGCACGTCTGAATGCACGTTTACAGGGCGCATCGATTTTCAATATTAAACTCACCACAATTTAATACAGGTTTTCCCGGACGATATCACAAAATGTGCATATTAATTTATATATTAAAGATATATTTGTTTATTTTCGTGTAGCAATTGATAATTCTATTCCCGTGAAATTGCATGCATTCGTGAACATAAACTAAAATAGGCGTACGATTTCCCAAATGTGCACCGAATTTAGTATCTTCATAATTTTAGCGCAAATTCGAATGAACATCCGCAATTCTGTGTTCCTTTTAATGTATCAATAATTTACTTCGTCAAAAATGTGCAGCCGATTTCACGCTCAGTGTTTTGTACATGTATGCGTGCATGGACAAGCATTGCAATTCGTTTATGTGTTAACTAAATTTACAGGGGCACTATAAGTTCTGAAATTTCCAAAAACTTCATGTTTTGGATTGTTTACTTAATCCCACAGCACCAATGTACATTGCGGTTTCTTACACGTCCGCAAAGTGGCAAATACTTTACAGCTGGAGTCACGATTACACCGTTTTGAGTTTTGGGGGTCGCAAAAGTGGACCCCGGAACTCGTTCTACACCTGAATAACACAGAAACGCCCAGTTTTGAAAGGATGTTTGTGTAGATGTATTTTAAATGCTCTTTCTGATTAACATTATTTCGTTCTAAACGTGTTTTGTAGCCCAATTAGGCGCTTTCAGAACAGAGTACCCCTTTAACCTTGGAAGCAAAGCCGATAGTCCGAATCGACGATATGGTTCGATAGTCCGAATCGACAATAAGGCTCGATAGTCCGAATCGACAGTGATCGAGGTTCGATTGTCCCAATTCGGACTCCGACTATCGAACCTTGTTTGCTTCCGGATTAATGAACATTCCGACTATTAAACCTTGTTTTCATTTCGAACTAACGGACTTTCGAACAATCACACCATCGTTCAAGGCGCATCGCTTGAACTTTATTTCGTTTTCAGACTAATGGCCCCGCTTATATAAATGTGTGTGTTCGGACTATGGAACTTTCGGATCAATAAACTTTCGGACTATCGAACTTTCCGACTATCGAGTGGCATTCGATCAAGACAACAATATTAAAAAAATATGCGCACCCTCATCTGTTTGTACGCCACAGATTCGGAATGGCAACTCGTGTTCAAAGGCGTGACGGGACACGCTGTGAAGTTGTACGACATGTGGACTGCCGCGACCTGGGACGCAGCTACGATGGGCGCCGGAGGAAGCTGGCGGGACGACTCGCTGTACGGGCGCTGGAGCAGCGGTAATCTGAGCATAGGGCGAGTAAGTAGGTTACTGCGTTATTTAACGCCTGCATCAATTTTGCAACATGAATACAAACTATAACTTCAGCAATGTATAGGCCTATCCACTGAGCATGATCTGTGTGAATGTAATCATCACGCCCCCTATCGTTCTTGATCCAGTTCTTAACTTAAACCTTTGACGCCGGTGTGATATCATGAAGATCAGACTCCTTTGGAAATCGGACTATTTTGTTATGTTATTGGTAGCCCCACTTGTGTGGCCTCCTTAGGGCTAAGGTTAGGGTTGTCATTTTGGTTGTTATCTTTATGTGTTTTTCTATTGCAAGAGGTCGCATCGTCACTTTGCTGCACGACAGGTGTTTGTTCTTAATGATCTACTTTCTGATATTTACCGTTTAACAAATATTTTTGTTCACGTCTTTGTTCGCATTCAGGTCAATGTGTCCGTTTATGATTCCAATAACGTCAGCAGAGCCGAGTTAGTCTTCAACGGGAGCGATTCAGGCGTTATCAGCTGGTTTGCCAAAGATCGCCTCATCTCGAGCCCCTGGCAGGACCTGAGCAGCTCGTCGGTGACTAACTACTTCAGTCTTGCAGGGCATGTTGAAGAGTACGTACGTCCTATGTAGACTGGTTTCATCACGATATTCTGAATGTTCCGAATACATACAAACTAGCAATTCGTCGGCGTTTTCACGAAGAGAAACATTTTAGAAAACTGTATAGTATGTCGTGAATTTATTCGCGATAGTCGTGAAATTATTCACGACTGTTCGTGAATTTATTTGCGACTGGTCGTGAATTTATTTGCGACTGGTCGTGAAATGTTTTGGGACTAGTTGTTCGCGACTAGTTGTGGAAATATTCACGACTAGTCTGGAATCTATTTGTGACAAATTTCGCGACTGGTCGTGAATATTTTTGCGACTAGTCGTGAATTTATTCACAACTAGTCGCTAAAATATTCACAACCAGTCGCAAATAAATTTCGTGAATTTATTTGCGACTGGTCGTGAATTTATTTGCGACTGGTCGTGAAATGTTTTGGGACTAGTTGTTCGCGACTAGTTGTGGAAATATTCACGACTAGTCTGGAATCTATTTGTGACAAATTTCGCGACTGGTCGTGAATATTTTTGCGACTAGTCGTGAATTTATTCACAACTAGTCGCTAAAATATTCACAACCAGTCGCAAATAAATTTACGGCTAGTATTGAATATTTCCACGACTAGTCGATGTGGATAGCAACACACATTTTGGAGAGGTTAGGTTTTTTTTTAATTCAGTGTAAATCATTGAGATCACAAAAATCAAATGGGGGAAAATCTCACCCAAATTCTATTTTCAGTTTTTACGAAGAGACGAATTATAATGTGTCCGCCGGGCGCGTAAATACAGTAGCGAAGCAAAAACAACACGCGTACAGGCTTTTGAGTGTTCACGAAGAGACGAATATATATCTACATTATTTACTCGGCAATTAAGGTGTTTGTTGTATTTGTGGTATGTTGGTAAAGCGACAGGTTGTGGGTTCGAGTCCGGCCTGAGACTATTGTGCATGTGCCCTTGCAGGCAAGATATTTTGTAACTCATGGCTTATCTCCACCCAGAAGTAAATGGGTACCTGTGCGGGCAGATATGGTTATTGTGGTTGATTTAGCTGCTTTGCACCGGAATGGCAGTACGAGCTGTAAACTCCCCAGGGAGCTGAGATAGTATTAGGAATGTTTCATAGGCCCAATGACCAGGATAATAATGTGATACGCTTTGAACACCTCTCAAAGTAAATATTTGCCCTATACAAGGTGTCTCTAAACAAATCTAAAATCTAAAAAACTAAAATCCAAACCATTGGTCAGAGGACACTCTACCCTTTCCACAGACGTTTGTCTTTTTTCTTAGATATAGTTTTGCTATAATATGAATTTTAAAATGGGTATACTTTTCTTCAGAGACACCCTGTATAAATACGCATTTATTATTATTATTATTTTTATAAAACAACCTGGGAAAACCTATTTGTTTCCGCTTACGACACGCTCAGAGATCGCCGGTTCTTCATCAATTACAACTATCAAGGATGCCCAATGGATTCCGGCTGGCTGGTTGTTACGGACTCCAACGCGCTGGGGGACTGCGAATTCGAGCGTGCATCAACAGAGTACCCTTACCCGTTGATAATGTACAGCACTACGACCGGAAAAGTAGTGTGGAACAACGTGCTCACTGCAAGTACGTATATTATCCTTTTCGAATCCCTGCCTTCGTTTCGTTGTCTGTTTAGGGCGATTTTAGGTTCCCAACTGCAAGGAACTATAGCCACATGCCTGTTGTGCTTCAGAAACATTCAATCAGGAGTCAGGTTGGCTCGCCTTCCACCGCTGTGACCCGGGTTCGAATCCAGCCTGGGCCGATATGTGGTTTTCCTCAGAACATTCTTCTGGGTTTTTTGCTCCCACCTCTGAAACTGTACCTTCTTCTCATTGTCTTCTATATGTAGGTTTCTTCAGGCTTCCGAGTTACAGTGCCTTGGGCGCTTTTGAGAGATCCTTGGTTTCATTACCAGAAATATATAATAATTATAATAATAATAATAATAATAATAAGAATAATAATCGGTTGATATGAATCGAAAGGTTCCAAGATACTTGAAATAAAGTATTAAGTATTTACAATTGCTTTCACGTGTTCTTATTTGCTTCTCTGTGGTTTGGAAGTCGGAGGCGCAGCCGAACCTAAAGACGAAGAAAAGGTTTCGAAAACACACATAGACTATTCCGAGAACAGCCATTTTCTGTGGTGTCACCTGGGGCCAATTTCATAAAACATTGTAAGCACAACAATTTGTAAACAAAGTTTTGATCAGTAAAAACAGGTTACCAGCCAAAACTCTATGTGCTTTTATAATGCTAAGCAAAAACCAGCTGAATATCAGTCACAAACAATTATTATAAACATCACCATATGCTATCGAAGACTATAGATTTTGTTCTTCTTGTACGATTTTATGTGTGACTAGACTTGAAAAATGCTCGCCCGAGTTTGACAACAAAATCATATCCCTGTTTACATCTGAGTTTACATCCCAAATAGTAATTACATAAAACAGTGACTGCAAAACAAACACTAAACTTTAAAGTCATTTTGAATGCCCTATTTATCAAAAGCATACTCCGACTACGCTGATGCCCGAACTACTTATACTACTTATGCCAATGGATGGATAATCTTTCTAACAGAAAAGTGATACCAAGATATCTCGATTTGGGCTTCTAGTTTTAGCTCCAGACCATATTCTGTGAGGTGAAGTCAGTGGTCCTTTTGCACCAGTAATAACTAAACCGTTTCATTTTAAATTCACAGGCGCGGTTTAATTATTCTTAGGTGCAAAAGGACCCCCGAGTCCTGGACTGTGCTTCAAACAAAATAGAGCCTAGAGTTAAGAATACTACCCCAAATCAAGGTATCTTGGTATCGTGGAGTGCCGTGCCCTCGTGGTGTAGAGCATTGAATTTATAATTATGTAGGTAAAGCTACAGGTTGTGGGTTCGAGACCTGCCTAAAACTACGGTGCGTGTGCCCTTGGGCAAGGCACTTTGTCACTCATTGCTTCTCTCCACCCAGGAGTAAATAGGTACCTGTGAGGGCAGAGATGTTTATTGTGGTTGATTTAGCTGCTTTACGCCAAAATGGCAGCATCGAGCTGTATACTCCCCAGGGAGCTGAGATGGTATTTGGAATGTTTAATGGGCCCAATGACCGGGGTAATAATGTTAAAGCTTTGAGATTTTGGTGATAATGCGCTATATAAGCACCGCACATTATTATTATGGTATCAATTTTCTTCAAGTAAGATTGTCCATCCATTGGCAGTTTTTGCCTCGGGGTAGTGGAAGTATGCCTGTCTGGTTTTTTTTAGGGCCACCCTGTATACAAGGTCAAGTATAACCAGGACACAGACAGATCACATTGTTGGACCCCGAATTTACGGACTAACCCTTATTTTAAATTTGTATTTTATTTTCGGTTTTAATTTTGATATTGCAGATGATGTCACCGTCGGGCGTGCTGACTACCTAACCATCCACATCGATGTAGATGACTAGCGATCTCAGGGATCGATCAAGTCCGACAAGTGTTGGTCAAAAACAACTGGTTTTTGTTTAACTATACATTCAATTTACTGTATTTAATTAGACCGCATTTTGTTAGCAATATTAGTCTTGGTGCAAGACGTCCCTGTTTTGTATTTCCACAAATTTCCGCTAATAGAGGGCGCTATCACTCCACCAACCGCTATCACCCACGAACCGCTATCACAGGAACGTCTTGGGAATCTTGTGAATTCTGCTCGGGAAATTCCGAGCAGAATTCAGTGTGCATATGCATACATTATGACGTAGCTTGTATAACCGATGAGCGCGTGCGATGAATCATTCAAGTCATGAGTCTAGTACCTGCACGTCTGCATGATTTAGTTCACGTTGTATGCGTAGACTTCAGCGGAACGGTACCATTCTGTACAGCTTATTACCAATGCACTTATTGCTGTTAGTGCGCGTGCGCTAATATTTTATTGCCGTTTGTTGAATTATGCATTTCTTGTTCAGTAAGACCACGCCCTCTTTCACCACAAGATTCCCAAGACGTTCCTGTGATAGCGGTTCGTGGGTGATAGCAGTTGGTGGAGTGATAGCAGCGACGTCTTGCACCAAGACTATAGCAATATATGAACGGGGGACAAGTCGGCTTTAGACTGGTTTCATGCATGACCGTACAATTTCCCCGACAACTGTGTATTTTGATCAGTATCATTATTATAGTCAAGGCGAAGGCCATTCCAGTTGTTGTGCGGGCTCTGGGTACCATTCCCAGGTCACTGGGGAAACATCTTGGAACTGCAATGATTCTACGAAAGACTATGGGCGCCGTTCGCGTTTTTTATCCCTTTAGTACGAATGAGGTTCCCTTAGCATAACATGGGCGTATCTACACCACACCGAGTGGAAGACACTTAGGTTCTCAGATTATTACTTTCCTTTAAATTAAACTCATTCCAACAATAAACTTGAAGGCCAAAAATAGTCAATGAAAAATGAGCAGAGACCGAATTTTTACCCCAGTCGAACGATTATCCACTAAGCTACCGTAAGAGGTCGACTTGCACCCTACGGTCAAAGGTCAAATCTTGGATTGGGATTAAAATAAGTTTTTTCAAGGTTTTCAAGTGGCGAATTTAAGGTTTATTGCTGGAATTAATCAATGCACCGAGACTAATGTCAACATGTCCTAGAGTTTATCAGTTTTTGCTTGAATACTTATCATGTGCTTAGATTGTATTGGATTTTAGAGTGTTTATTGTAGTTTTAGTATTATCATGTATTATAATGCTATTCATCATTAATTTCAGGATCACCTACGTATTGAAAAGAACTGCACTGAATGTTAACTAAACTACTGTAGTTATATCCGGTCACAGTAGTAAGTTTGTCTTTAGTTTTCTAAATGGCTTTTGACGTTTGCACTGTAACAATATTAGTTATTGCATGTGTTAAAACTGTTATTTGAGAAGCAAATTTAAGATCTGAAATTTACACTCAAAACTGCTTGTATTCATTCTTTTCCCACAAAATTGGGTATTTATGCATTTTGGACCCTACTCTATTGATCTAGACTGTTAACAAAGTTAAAAATTTTCCCCTTCATGGAGTTAGAACCTTAGGGGGACATCTAAATGTCCCCCTAATGTTAATGTCTTACCGTACAACTTATACTAAACTGACTCCCTAAGGGTACATTTAGCAAAATAATTAGCGGCAATGGATGAATATAGGGGCACTTTCCCATAGACGCATGCACACATCATTATTTACTGTCACCTGTGACCTAACAGCCGTGTGATATCACGTCCACTCACTAATAGCACATAATTACGTAAGATATGCGTTGTTATATACATCTGTTATGGCCCAGACGAATCTGTCATTAATACCTTCCTAAGTGTTGTAAACTGGTGTTAAACTTGTGTACAGTATTTAAGTCTAAAGCCAATAATGTGGTACACAATATTTAAATGTGTTTTTCTGTAAACCTTTGTTAACGAATTGGGGCGAGCGCACCTATTTAACGGGCGAGCACACATACATTGTAATATGAATCGATAATCGATCACCGATCACCAGGATATGCTGTTCCAAAAATGCGGTATTGAACATTTGGAATTCGCTGGATGCCCTGAATGCCGATAATTCGGGATTCACTATATAAGTGGGATTGCGGCAATACTCGATCCTCACTTTTTGGTTTGTTCGTCAGAGTGACAACGGGGGTCGAGAAGTCTAGATAGGCCCACGTTAGGGAGCGGCATGTTTTTCTTTGTCAAACTTTTGATTTTCGTCATTTAGTTACGCCGTTCCTGCACGGATTTTTGTCCGTGAAACCTCTAGTGAAGTCGTCGCTGTGGAAACCACGCAATAGCCCGCCACACCTACCCATGTTCCCTCTACCTGATAGTTTGCCTGCTGACAAGGCGAAGATGAGACTCCGGGGTGCGTCAGACTTTACAACGCGTAGTGACTCATGACTTGAGTCACTGCGCATGTTCCCTGATGTCGTCCGACCTGTGTGTACCGGTCGCATGAAGCGATGACTGTACGAGAGCACCGCGGCCGACCGAACTGTATCCTGTTGTTTGCGTCTTACCTTTGTCCTCCACCGCCTTTCAAGTCGCGCGTATCCAATCGAACAATCCACGGGGACCAATTCGTGGGACATTCGTCTCCTTCGAAAGGAGACTAAAGTATTGTCGGTTTTACCTAACATGTGTCTTGGCTGCTCGCCCCACCTGTAAATTGTATGTGAATTTAAATCTTTATTATTAGCAATTTGCATCACAACTAGTAATTTAATTGGTAATTGTAATGTCATGCTTCTAATTGTTATATTTATTAAATGTATAGAACAATTAACTTGCTTGTGTCCATCCATCTGTTCTAGTACTTTTGTACTTTTTTCATGAGGCGTGGGTTATTTGTTAACCTATAGTCAAGTACTGCACTGAAGAGCTGATGATCCAGAAGATATGCTGTATTAAATAAATAAAAACAACAAATGTTATTTGTCCATTCAAGAAAGATAATTTAATTACAAGATAATTTCTGAGTGCAATTTAATTTGCCTGTAAAACGCAGTGGCTGTGGTTACGGCAGTTGACGAGCCGATTCCCAGACATACCCAGGCCGACACCTTGACAATAACATTTGGATATCGTTCTTGGAACCAGACTGGTTGATACTATAGTCAGGTTCCAAGAGTGAACAGTCCAGAGTATTGTCATTATCAGTAAATTAGATCTTCAACTGCCGTAACGATAGCCACTGCGTTGTTGCCTAAAAATACCAATAACAATTACCAACGGCAAACAATATTACGATAGTGGTATAATTATAACATGATGTACCCTAGTAGACTAGGAGGAGTAACGCCCCTGCCTGGCCCTAACCCTAACCCCCATACTTTAAATACAATACAATGGCATTTACATCTTTGGTGGTTAAAAGTATTCGGTGGATTCTTCTGTGGTTTTGGGAAGTATTGCCAACCACTGTACTGATGCATTTGTGTTGTCGATGCCGTGTGTTCTGGCGCCTTACTAAATCGGGAACCGATTTCAAAATCGAAGAAAAACTTAAATGCTGAAAGTTAGACACGACAAATCTGGCTTATATAAACTCTAGCTTTACCTCTTGTTTCCTCACTTTCCAAAAGTCCTTTTCGCTGCAGATCTACGGCAAGACGTGTGGGGAAAACAATGCGACACACGACGACAAAACTTAAACAAATATATTTTTCGTTATCAACTGGTGTTGTTCCTTCTGCTTTAAAGATAGCTAAGGTTATTTCTATATATACATAGTGAACCTGACCATGTTTGTCATTATAGACCGATATCAGTATTACCTAGCTTTTCTAAAATACTTGACAAGTTTTTGCAGATAAATAATATCATCAAATTATCAATTTGGTTTCAGGTCTAGACATTCAACGACGCACGCATACTTCAGGTATGTAACACAATTACATCTTCATTTGAAAGTTCTAAGCACACACTGGGTATTTTTCCCGACTTTTAAAAAGCCTTTGATACTCCAGATCACGACATACTTCTTCAAAAACGCTCACATTATGGCATACGAGGTGTCCCTCTTGACTGGTTCAGAAGCTTTCTGTCGCAAAGAAAACAAAGAGTTGTAACTAATGGACTTCTCGTTCGGTTATACGCGGCGTTCCCCAGGGATCAATATTTGGACCACTCTTTAAAAAAAAAAAAATATATATATATTGTAACGTCTCAGTCGGGTAGAGTCGTTATCAAAATAAGAGTCAAGATACAGCATCTTACACACACACTATACTACTGGTTTATTCAGGAGTATTTACATCACAATAGAGGGCGCACTATATACAAGATCTAGTTTGGGCCTTACATGTTATCTGAGTATTGAGAGAGTGAAGCTCTGTGGCTAGAGCATACAGCTCATGCTGGGAACGAAGCTCTGTGTATGAGCTCAGCTCGGATAATAATCTACTCCGCCATTTCCACGCCATTTATATAGGCTTTTGGGTGCGCGTCTTAGCCAATGAGAGCATTGGATTCTGTTAGTTATGAATAATGCATACGTGTACAAAGTCAATGGGGATGTTCCTATGGAGGATTTGTACACGTTCTGACTTAGACATTCTTGCAGGGGAAAGTCCGAGAGTTGTGGTGAGCGGGTGACTCGTGGGTGCGTTACGGGGAGTAATCCTCGAGGAAAGGGAAAGGGGTAACTTTCTCGGTACATAGGGTTATGCACAAGACTTAGTCTCTAGACTAGATGAGAACCTACGCACAGTTCTATGGAGTAAACTATTGCGTGGGGAGGGCAGAGTTGTATGACTCGAGTCCAGGACTCGGACTCGAGTCCGTCTCGAGTCACAATTTTGGTGACTCGGACTTGACTCGAGTCACGTCGGCAAAAGACTCGGACTCGGACTCGGACTCGACTACCATGACTCGGACTTGACCTCGAGGACTCGCGACTCGAGTCACGTATTTTCACCAACAATACCTTTTTTATTTTTGTGTAAATATTAAAAACAATTTCAATGATCCGATCGTCATGCACATGGAGGAATATTAACGTTTAGCACACGAAATAAGCAGTTACACTGATGTTGCAAGTAATAGTGTTCGTGATTACTGCCATGTAGTGTACAGCGCACGTACATGTACATTTGTATGTTCAATACGCATAATAACACTGGGATATATTTCTGTAAAGCATTATTGTGCACGACACAAATATTAACGCTGGTATTCTGTCAACCTTAACACCATAGCCACTGCTTGATGCATATTACCAGGGAAATAGGAATTCGTCTCCGGAATCCGAATGACGGCTTCAGCTGGCTGCGGCTATATCGCTACCTCTTTTTAATGTTAAAACATAGGCGGCTTACGCGCTGATCCAGCCATAGACGCAACCGAAGCTGACCATAGTCTGGCATGTCTGGTACCTGTAAAAACACCGCCTCTATATTGCACTGAGATGGCTGTGTGTTGTTAAAAATAAGATGTCAACTGTCTGACATCATGTACCACCATTATCACTCATGGCTGCACGCAAGTGCACGGTAACTTCATTAAACCTATCTCCATTATTAAACATGACAGACAGATTTACATAACATTTTTTATTTGTTTCTCTAAAATATAAAACTTGTTGGCTACCTGCCTTTCTGAAATAACTAAATCAGTATATAATTTGTTATTTTGAAGAAAAACAATAATTAAAAGATATTCTGGAGAAGGGGCAAGGAGTATTGGTAAAACCTAACATAAAATGTTAACTGCAGGCACAGAACTTTGTTTAAATTAAATGTGTTTTATTTTGTCATTTCCAATTCTTATTTTACGACATAATTTGCGATCAATAGTGATCCAGTCATCTAAGTGAACTGGTTGAAGTATTTTAACTATTTAATTATTTAAACAAGTGACTCGTGACTCGTGACTCGGACTCGAACCAAGTGACTCGTGACTCGGACTCGGACTCGAACCAAGTGACTCGTGACTCGGACTCGGACCAAGTGACTCGGGACTCGGACTCGGACTCGGACCAAGTGACTCGGGACTCGGACTCGGACTCGACATAGGTGACTCGACTACAACACTGGGGGAGAGTAACTTGACCTCTGGTGTACCGTGACAGTACAGTGTGGTTTAGCGGCTCCCAGTCGCTAGGTATAGGGTCAGATACACGGGAAGGTTTAGCGGTCCACACTCGCTAATGTGAAGGGTCAGTTTGGGTCGAATACGGGGGTAAGGTATGTGAGGGGAATTCACTTCGACTCCGGGGAAAGTATGAGGGAAAACGACTTAAGTCATAACTCGCTGTGAACGAGGTCATAGCACACAGTACATACTGGATGCATTGCGCGCTATACAATAGCGTACTGTACCATGTGCTGTACACGCGTATCTATAGTGTACAGGGTAGTGGTGCCGGTGCGTGATAACTTGGCGCTGTGTGAGGGCACACATATCGCTGCAAGAACGCTGCGCGTTGGTTGGGAAAGAAGACCGCTCGCTGTATGCGGGAACGCAACAATATATTAACGACTTTACTTAATCTTCAGATATTTTATCAATTATACTTTTCGCCGATGATTCTAACTTATTATTCAGTCATAAAAATATATCTACGCTAATAAATTAATGTAGGTCAACAGTGAACTTAAAACATGTCTAACTGGATATATAAAGGCTAACAAATTATCGTTAAATATTAAAAAAAAAACTCTTGTATGTTATTTACTTCTGTAAGTAAGTTGCCGAAAGACATTTGTATAGAAAATGATAACATTATTGAAGTTGACAATATGCAATTTCTGGGAATCTGTAATGATTACAATTGTTCATGATAAACACACATAGATTAAGTATGTTAAATTATTACCAAAAAAAAACATAGGTGTAATAGCCAGACTAAGAGCGGTTTTTTTCCTCTAAAAATCTGTATTATATTGTATAACAGTTTGATTTTGCCTTATATCAATTATGGAACATTAGCTTGGGGGTAATGCCGCTAAAAGGTTTACCAATAGGTTATTCCTTCTTCAGAAAAAGAGCTATCCGCATAATTACTTGTTCATTTTTTTGGGCCCACACGGATCCGCTCTTTAAACAGTATGAATTATTAAAACGTTGTGATATTTATCAATCTCAGGTAGCCATATTTATGTTTCAGATAACCAAAAATGTCATTCCTAATAATTGTCTAGCTTCACTTTTATGCAAAATAAACATGTACATACCCATCATACCAGACAGGCCATTCATTTCCATCTCCCGGAAACTCGCACAGCACTTGGAAAAAACAAACCTAACATATGATGGTCCTAAATAATGTGGAATTCGCTTCATCCCAATTAAAAATGTATTCATAAATTTTCAAAAAACAATTTAAATCTCAACTTCTAAAAAAAATGCTCAAGTTTGTAAATTGTGAGAGTCTATGCGTTGCATGGCTGCGTCTGCATTGCTTGTTATTAAACTTACATTTTAAGTGTTACAATTGAATTGATTTAATTTGTGTACATGTACCAATATATATAGCTAACTTCTCAATAATGCTAAATTAATCTCATTATATAACTCCCAGTTATTATATTGACTCATTGACTGTTGAACAATCGATTTCTTCTTGTTTTTGACTGGCTTTAGGCCTAAATATTCTATCTACATAATATTATTATGATTACAATTTAATTGCAAATTTATAGCGATTCCCACACTAGACAAGCCATGCTTTCTGTGGGTTTCCACCCTATGTTCATGCACATGTACTTATAACTCATAATTGTTATTAAAATAACTCGTTCACTGTGTATGTAAATGCATATGGAAATAAAGTGAAGTGAAGTGAATTGAATTGAATTGAACAGGTGACTAGTAACAAAGAACATAAAGTGTCACATAAATTATACATGCAGACAACGTCGGAAGCCCCATAGTTCTAGGGGTACCCTCCACTACCCAAAACGTTTCAACTAACGTATTGCTTCGTCATCCCAATTTAAGACAGCCCTAGAAAAACATATCGCATCCCAACCTTAATTTCACGCTTGCACGGCACCGGCCTAAAGTCAATTTTCTGAGTTGCAGTAACCGTCAATGGTGATGGAGCCTAAGTGGAGCCTAAGCTGAGGTTTGGGAAACGGCCAGAGTCAGAACACTGGGCGTTTTGTCTATTGGGGCGCTCTTCATGTTGCATTTCTATGTCGACGTACGACAAGATTAGTACGAATGCTTCGAGTTCGAGGAAAATAACCGAAATAGTCCCTGGGGTTGGGCCGTTTAATGGCGAAAAACGTGCACAGCTGTAATGTTTATTTTATGTTATAATTCGCCTTAGGGCATCTGAAAAGGGTAGTCTTAAGTCGCTTATGGGGGGACTTTGTCCTACAAGCCAAAATAATCGCTCCGCTTTGAGCAATTTTCACTGATAATGCCGAAAAACACGTTTGGGGGTACTGTGACCTTAAAAATAGTGCCACAGTGGGGTTCTTTCACTTTTATCATCAGGATGTGATTAAAAAACATTAAAAAACTCAATATAACCCTACTTCTGAAGAATATGTGGGTTTAGAGACGGAGTTTCCTTCAGACGAGGCTAAAAATATTTCCACTTAGCCCGAACCTGGGACGCTTATGACGTCAGAAATCATATTTCTTCATAACTGACGCGACTTTTATGGTTATATAAATCTGCCTGGGGCCAAAAGCTTTGATTTTATTGGTAGATGAGCTCAATAGCTTCAAAGCTGTGGTCGCAACGGCAATTTAGGCTAAACCTACCCCTATCACTCCAAATCCCCAAGATATGGGTATGCGTTCAAACATTGAAGATAACTCACCAACCAATTGTCGTAGACGCCTGAAATTGGGCTCTATACCCCCATTGTTGGGTATGGGCTTTCCAATAAGACTGTAGTTGACATGCTTGGTTTAAATTTTTGTCGCTAGGGGCTAATTTTGCCTTAAATCCACCTGATTTAGCTGATTTTGTGTCAGAATCTCTAAGATCCATACCCATTGGCGTGCCCATGGTACAGAGAATGCACTTTGAATAAAATTGAGAACTTCTAGTTAAAATTAATTCCTCACTGGCATATTGGTGCCTGATGGGGTTAGCGGTGGTCATTCGCTTTATGGAAACTTACCAATAAATGTGCTTTGCATGTGAGCTCCTTATCATCTGTGATCAGATTTCAGAAAAATGAGGGCGAAGATGCCCAATGCATTTATTCATCATTATCTATGTAAATTATGCTTTTATATTTTAACTTTCTTTTTGCGTAATAGCGATACGTTTAGGGTGTTTTCGTAGAGATAAATGTGTAATATTTATTTACAAATTTGCCAAAGGCCAACACACAAAAATTAACACAAAATTTATTGCAAACTGTGATTACAGACGGCGGTAATATTGGGCACATATATAGCGTTTAAGTACACGCTAAGATTGTAGGAGTGGCAAGCTCAGAAGAGTCATTGATGTTTATATGTGTATACATTGTAGTATTGTTTCGGTAGTATCGTAATAATTATTAGTATTAACCAATATAATTAACCAATTGACTAATATTGGGTAAATGGGGTAATACCGGGTAGTAATAACGATGCAAGGCCAGAAATATCGGTAACATTCTCCCTGGTAATATTGGGTAAATGGGGTAATATTGGGTGGTAATAACAGTACAATGCCATAAAAATCGGTAACATTCTCCCTGGTAATATTGGGTAATAACGGGCGGTAATAACAATGCAATGCCCGAAATAATGGTTACATTCTCTCTGGTAATATTGGGTAAAGGGGGAAATATCGGATGGTATTAACAATGCAATGCGAAACACACTCTTCACTCGAAAGAACCTTCATATCTGTAACTTTACAGCGGTCTTCTTTTCTCACCATCAGCAAGTCGTTTGCCGATGAACTGGGGAGTGAAGAAGGAAGGAAAAATGTGTTTAGGATGGTGAAGGAGAGGCGGGATGTGATTGGGGTTAGTTGCGTGAAGGACGGGAGTGGTAACATCGTGACGGACAGAGGTGGCATCAAGGAAGTATAGCAAAAGTACTACGAGAAGCTGCTGAACGTAGAGAACGAGTGGGACGGCGACGTGGAGTGCGACAGGGTGGAGTGTCCTTGTGGCCAGATCTCTAACGAGGAGGTGATGAGAGCTATAAAATGCATGAAAGTGGGCAAGTCAGCTGGTCCATCTGGAGTGGTGATTGAAATGATGAGAGCTTCAGGAGACCGGGGAGTGGAGTGGCTCATGACCTTGTGCAACGGCATCGTGGCAGACGGCAGTATAACGGAAGACTGGAGAAAGAGCATATTAGTTCCATTGTACAAGGGCAAGGGGGACGCGCTGGACTGTTACTCGTATCGTGGTATCAAACTGCTTGAACATGCATTCAAGGTATTGGAGAGGGTACTGGAGAAGAGCATTCGATCGCAAGTGGAGATTGATGACATGCAGTTCGGTTTCATGCCAGAGAAAGATACGACTGATGCGATCTTCATCGTGAGACAGCTTCAGGAGAAGTACCAGGCGAAGAAGAAGAATAAGCTGTAATATGCGTTCATCGACCTGGAGAAGGCTTTTGACAGGGTGCCCAGAGAGGTGGTTAGGTGGGCCCTTAGAAAGTCGGGTGTGGGTGAGCGGCTGGTCCAGGCTGTAATGGCACTGTACAGAAGAGCCCGCACTGTGGTCCGAACGGGCGGCGGCAACAGCGATGGTTTTGGGGTGGAGGTCGGGGTCAACCAGGGCTCCGTACTCAGTCCGCTGCTGTTTGCGACCGTGATGGATGTGGTGACGAGAGAGGCGAAGGAAGGACTGCCATATGGGAGCTGCTCTATGCAGATGACCTGGTGTTGATGGCGTCCACTATGGAGGAGCTCGCCGGGAAGGTGTCAGTGTGGTGGGCCAGCCTCTCGTCCAAGGGAATGCGGGCGAATGTATCCAAAGCAAAGATCATGGTCGGTGGTGTTGGTGCGGGGGTCGTGTCACAGTCCGGAGCGTGGCCTTGCGGCGTCTGTGGCAGGGGCGTTCAGGCCAACTCCATTAAGTGTACGAGATGCAGGAAGTGGGTCCACAGGAGGTGCAGCGGCGTGAAGGGGAGCCTGATAGCAGCAAGAGTTGCGATGTTCGAGTGTAAGAGGTGCAGGGGTGAATGGCACAGTCATCCGCAGCTGACCTGGAAGGCCTGACGGGGGATGGGGAGTCGTACGAGAGGGTGGACAGCTTCTGCTACCTTGGAGACACACTGGCTCTAGATGGTGGTGTGGAGTCAGCGCTGACTGCCAGGATTAGAAGTGGTTGGACAAAGTTCAGGGAGTTGGCCTCGTTTCTTACATCTAAGGGGCCACCCCTGAAAATGAAAGGGCAGGTGTACGCAGCATGTGTTAGAAGCAGGATGGTGTATAGGAGCGAGACGTGGGCGATTAGAGTGGACCAGGAGGAGAAGTTGGAAAGGACAGAGATGATGAGGATGGTGAGGTGGATGTGTGGTGTGACGCTGAGGGAGAAGAAGTCCAGTGAGGAGCTGAGAAGGAGGCTGGAGGTGGAATCGATCAAGGTGGTGATAAGGAGGAACAGGCTGAGGTGGTATGGACACGTGGAGAGGAAGGACGAAGGTGACTGGGTGAAAAGATCAGCATCGATGATGGTGGAAGGGACGAGATCTGTGGGAAGGCCGAAGAAGACCTGGCAGGATGTGGTGAGGACTGATATGCAGTTACTGGGCCTCAAGTCGACGGACGCCCAGGACCGAGCCCAGTGGAGACGTGCCATAAAGAGACCCAAGTCGGATCAAGCGGAGTCTGGACAAGCGACTTAAAGCCGAATATGATGATTCTCCATGGTAATATTGGGTAATATCGGGTGGTAATAACAATGCAATGCCAGAAATATCGGTAACATATTCTCCCTGGTAATATTGGGTAAATGGGGTAAATGGTGGTAATAACACTGCAATGCCAGAAATATCGGTAACATTCTCCCTGGTAACAGTAACAGGTAAATAGGGTAAATGGGGTAATATCGGGTGGTAATAACAAGGAAACATTGGTCTACTATTTCGCCGTTATTACCCAGTAATGTTACCCAGTAATAACTAGCGTTATTACTCGTTACAACCCGGGTAATATCGGGTAAAATGCCCAGTGGGCTTATTTATCAATGTTATCAACCGTGCTAATAATTTGACTGATGATAGTTGTCACCCTATTCCACCTGTCCCCTATGTCTATGTATTTTTAGTTTACTTTTCCATAAACATGCATATCCGTGAAAAATGTTCCTGAAATAGCTGTAGCACAGTCTGTAGGCCTATATTGAATTAAGGTCATGGCGCATCACGCATCACTTTTACAACGGTCCTAATTGACTGAAGTTTAATCTCAAACTATGGCCTATTGGCCACGATTTATTTATTTTATTTATTCCATTTCTTTACCCAGGGTGTGCCCAAACAGTTTAAAACTGGTTTTCATTGGGGCCCTGCATACATCATCAAATAAAATAACAGTACATATTATAAATACAAGGATATTACAGGAATTCTAAACATTAATACTAATTCTGATTTACGAGATAGGCGAAAACCCGCCAAATAAAAAAACCTTTTAGGTGAAAAATAAGAAGGGGAAATTCCTATCCGGCTCCACATTATAGTGGCAACCAAGTTCTAACTCCGTAGATCAGCGCAATTGGCATAATATCTAACACTCAGATGGCATGTCGGAGCTCTGATTTAAATGTGCTTAATGAGTCCAATGTTCGCAATTGTTCGGGCAGATTATTCCAAATATTTGCACCACTCACAGCGAAACTTGTGGCGTAGCATTCTTTTTTGGCGAAAGGAACTTTCAGTGCCGTGTGGGTTGATTGCCTTGTTTCGCGAATTACTGTAAGTGGTTTGAAAATATTTGTCATGTACAAAGGAGTCATTTTGTTGATACTTTTGAAGACAAGAATAGCCTTTGTTGACTTGACTCTTTTTGAAAAAGGGGCCCAATTAAGACGAGCAAACATATCCTCTGAAGGGGTGAGGAAGGTACATTTAAGGATTATCCGCGCGGCTCTTTTGAGACATTTGTTTAACATATTATCGTGAGATATGTACCTTCCTCCCCACACAGTACAACAATACTCTAATGTTGGCATAACTAGACTTACAAATAGTGTGTGCAAGCTGTGCTGAGGAATACAATCACGGATTCTTCTTAGTATACCTAATTTAGACACCACATTTTTTCTTACGTATTCGACATGTGGGCCCCAACTTAATGCTTCATCAATAATTACACCCGAACATTTATAAGACTTCACATTTTCAATACGACTACCAGCAATGCATACATTTAAATTAACATTAGATATTTTCTGCCTAGTACCAATAAGCATGCATTTGGTTTTGGTGGCATTTAAAGCTAGCTTGTTTCTTCCGCACCAGTTGTGAAAACTAGTAAGAGCTGTATTTAAGCTACTTTCTATTATATTAATGTTGGAGGAGCTACACGTTAATTTGGAGTCATCTGCATACATAAATAAGTTGCAGTTTTGGGCAATACAAAATGGAAGGTCACTAGTATAAACAATGAATAAAAGTGGACCTAGTATCGACCCCTGTGGAACACCAGTGTTTACGGACAGGACCTTTGATATGGTGCCGCCAATATTCACAGACTGACTACGTTCACTTAGGTACGACTTAAACCAATTTATTACAGAAGATGACATGTTCATCCTTTCTAGTTTCTTTAGTAATATTTCATGATCAACACAATCAAATGCTTTACTGAGGTCTATAAACACACTGCCTGTAACTTGTCCATTCTCCATGGCCGCAAAACACTTGTTTGTTAAGTCATGTAGGGTGCTTTCAGTTGAGTGCAGGGGTCTAAATCCCGACTGGCAACTAGGAATCAGATTGTTTTCATCAAGATATCTATATACCGATGAGTGCACCCATCTTTCTAAAATCTTAGAGATAATTGGCAGTATAGAAATTGGACGATAGTTACCTGTACTACATTTATCTCCTCCCTTGTGAATTGGTGTTACTAAAGCATGTTTCCAATCTTTAGGGTATCGCTCACATCTTATAGACAGGTTAACAATATGAGTTAAAGATTTAATGATATAAGGTGAAGCAATTTTAATCATTTTAACACTAATTCCATCCGGACCTGTTGCTTTCCCAACCGACATGGATGATATTTGCTTTCGAACAAACTCTTCTGTAATGTTAGGTACTACGCAATCTTCATCAACAGAATCAAATATAGAGGCGTCAGTATTGTCATCTATTTCAAGTTCACGCAAAGGGTAATTTCCAGCAGTACGCTTGCCGATTGTTGAAAAGTGTTCATTTAATGTATCAGCAATGTCGGCGATATTGTCAATATTTTCCCCATTTGGGGAAGTAATCGAATTTGGTACAGTTTTTTGTTTCTTAGGGAGTACCTCCTTCAGAGTTTTCCACAGCATAGAAGAGTTGCTTTTATTTTCTTCTATGGCGGATGTGTAGTAATTACTCTTTTTACTGCGGATTTTATTAGTAACATTGTTCCGCAGGTTTTTGTATGAATCCCAATGAATTTGTAAGCCTGTGTGCTTTGCAATTTTGTGTACACGATCGCGCTGCCGCATAAGTTTAAGAATTTCGCTATCGAGCCACGGTACTGAGGCACCCCGAATGCGTTTGGTTTTGACTGGCGCATGGAGGTTAATAATACTCATAAATATGGAGTACCATATAGACCATGCATTATCCACATCATAACAACCAAAAACATCTTGCCATGGTGCATTACGGAGATCGTCCGTAAATGCATCACTGTCTATATTTTTTAGACATCGAAAATTTATTGAACGACCTTTCATTTTTGGTGTTTTCCAACTGTGTAGCCCATAAACAAGATAATGATCACTGATTAGGACTGGTAAAACACCACAGTCCTTTATGAGCTCTGGGTGGGAACTAAAAATGAGATCGATGGTAGTTTTAGTAGATTCAGTGACACGTGTTGGGTCATGTATGAGTTGCGCCATTTGGAACAAACTAAAGCAAGAAATAATTGGATTTGATTGCATACTATCGTATTCCTCTGAAACATCACAATTAAAGTCCCCAGTTGTAATAATTTCTTTACATTCACACGAGGCCTTATTAAGGATATCACTCAGTTTTCCCATAAATTCGACAGAGCTTGAAGGAGGCCTATAAATAGAACTGATAAGCACAGGCTGTCTTTGTTTGCACTTAATTTCAACCCATATACACTCGACATCATATATTTCGAGATCTTCACGACGAGAGAACATTAGGGTATCTCGAATGTAAATTGCAACACCGCCACCATGTCGGTTCCTGTCTTTTCTGACAATAGAATAATTTGGTAGAGTTATTTCGTCATCAGAGATTGAGGCGTCGCAAAAAGTTTCGTTTAGACAGATGATGTCGAATGGATTTTTAGACATTACAATCTTAAAATGGTCAAATTTGTTTATGAGGCTTCTTACATTAAGATGGGCGAATGAGAAACCCTCGGAACTTTGATTGCAGATAATACCATCTGTTATGTCTATTTTAGAACCTTGCCTTGTGGGTTGAGCAGCTCCCTGACCATTTTCAGATGTTGGTTCCACTCCTGGCCTCGATAATGTGTCGGGGGTGCTCTGGTCTGGGATACTGGCTGCCGTCGTTGATTGAGGTTGATTTGGTGCCGTTTCTGATGGGGATGCGGGTAATACTGGTTGGCCATTAGAAAACCCGTCGGAACATCACGGGTCGCTGTAGTCCGCTTCGTCAGGACATCAGAGTACAAACTCTGACCGAAAGGGGTTTTCTGATGTGGAATGCGACTATCAAAGGGTTTTGGTGGTCCTTTGATGTGTTGGATAATGTTCGTGGCAAGTAGGCGCACTCCTGCTGAGTCGAGGTGCACACCGTCCGACACAAGGTGGTTTGAGTTTATGTTACCGTTGTCAATGAAGCCCCAGTTATTTCGCTTTGCTATGGACTTGAGCAGATTATTAGAATCATCTACTCTCTTGCACTGTGGCACCGTTTGGTTTTTACGGTGTATGATCGAAGATATTGTCACTGATCTTGGTTGTAGTGACTCGCCGAGGGAGGTGATTTGAGCGGCAATAGTCTCCGGGTTGTCGGATGTGTTGTTGGTCCCAACATGGAGAATTACCCGAGATACGTCGTGCTTGGTCGACAGCTGTATGGCGTAGGGAGCAAGATCTTGGATTTTTGCTCCACGCATGGTGTGGCACATCACTTTCTTTTGCCTGCTTAATCTCCTGGGCTGAAGCCGTTTTATCATCGAGTCACCGATTAAAAGCACATCTGCACAGTGGTGTTCCGTTGGTGTGGATGCTGATTGTTTTACTTTAGGTGCCGGTTTGTCCTTTGCAGTGGTCAGCTTCTTGTGCTTTTTCCGGTATTGATTCAGCTGCTCGTCAAATTCTAAGGACATTTTAGTTTTTGAGGGATGGGGCAAATGGTTTGGGGTTGGGGAGGATCCCTGCTCCTCGGTGTCAGGCTGGCCGTTTAGCTGCAAGACTTCGAAGTACGTGTCGATCACCAACTCGGCCTCGGTCCGGGAATCACCGGTGCTGGAGTCGGTGATGACGGGATCCTCTGTCGCCAATGCAGCGAAGCGGTTGCTTGTCGGTACCAGAACCGCTGGGCCGACATCCAATGTACAGTGACTCGCTGGACTGAGATCCGCTGTACGGTGGCTCGCTGGACTGGCTAGACTTGTGGGCGTCCATGGGTGGTTCCGGCTCAGAGCACTCGGCGGGCGTTCTGAATCATCATGGGCTTCACGAGAAGAAGGACTCATCAGCATATCAATGGTAGAATGGAGAGCGTCACATTCCTTCTTCAGGTGGTCTATTGTTTCCCTTTGGGAACAAGAAGATCGAGAAATCTGGCCAGATAGTGTTGCAAATTGGTCTGAAAATTTCTGATCAAGTAATTTTATGTCATTTTGGACCTGTATGATGGCTTGATAAATGACCTGTGGGGTGGGTTCGGGGACTTGATCGGGGGTTGTGACACCTGTTAAGTCCCGATCTGTAGTATGCCTTGTTTGCTTGTAATTTATCTGACAAGCTGAACTAAGACAAGACATGGGAAAAGTGTTCCGATGACCAAAAATATACAGACATAGGTCCTTGATGTCATCGGATGCTGTTTGATTAGATCTACGGGATTTAAGTGAAAAAACGGTACTTAGCTTTTTTGACGAGTCGCCCGTTTCGTCGCCATCTTGGACGTCTTCACGGTACTTCTCCATCGCAGCTTCAAAAATCACAATCCTCGCTTGTAACAATTCATCAATGGTAAAATCACTACTTAGCACTGACCGCAATGGCATAGGCGGCGACACTTGGAATTTAGACACGATATCCTGTATCTTAGTGTCGAGTTTTGATAGAAAACTCGGAGAGCTGACACAACACACGTCTTGTCCGTTGGCTGCAACTAGGGGTTGTCTATTTTGTTTAGACCACAATATATAGGCCATGGGCATGCCAATAGGTGTGAATCTTTGAGATTCCAAGGCTAAATGACCATTATTTAAGGAAAAATTCCATGTCAATTACAGTCTTATTGGAAAGCCCATACCCAACAATGGGGTATAGAGCCCAAGTTCAGGCGTCTACGACAATTGGTTGGTGAGTTATCTTCAATGTTTGAACGCATACCCATAACTTGGGGATTTAGAGTGATAGGGGTAGGTTTAGCCTAAATTGCCGTTGCGACTACAGCTTTGGAGCTATTGAGCTCGTCAACCACTCAAATCAAAGCTTTTGGCCCCAGGCAGATTTCTATAACCATAAAAGACGCGTCAGTTATACAGAAATATGATTTCTGACGTCATAAGCGTCCCAGGTTCGGGCTAAGTGGAAATATTTTTAGCCTCGTCTGAAGGAAACTCCGTCTCTAAACCCACATATTCTTCAGAAGTAGGGTTATAATGAGTTTGTTAATGTTTGTTAATCACATCCTGATGATAAATGTGAAATAACCCCACTGTGGCACTATTTTTAAGGTCACAGTACCCCAAAACGTGTTTTTCGGCATTATCAGTGAAAATTGCTCAAAGCGGAGCGATTATTTTGGCTTGTAGGCCAAAGTCCCCCCATAAGTGACTTAAGACTACCCTTTTCAGATGCCCTAAGGTGAATTATAACATAAAATAAACATTACAGCTGTGCACTTTTTTCGCCATTAAACGGCCCAACCCCGTGGTCTAAAAGGTTTGCTTATTTCAACTCGTATCGGTTTTACCATCTACAACAAATGTGAGCAAAGATATTATTATCGGTCAATGGGAAATGGTAAAATGTTGTTTAAATCAATGGCATTGCACATCAATCGCAGCAAGAATGCTGGAAAAAAGGGCCGTTGTGACCGTATTAAATCCTACGTACTTTTTCTATTCTTACGTGAGTTCCGGTAGCGCATGATAGTTAATTGTATACAGTCCCTAGTTTACAGATAACAGTTTGAAGAGGATGTGCAGTTTTGGTAACGGTGTAATTTTGCACTTATTTCATATACATCTAGAGCTCTGGCTGTCGATCCCTATTAATAAATACATCACACATTATTCTTCTTTTTCCCAGACAAAACAAAATGGCAACCGAACCTGCAATGAGTTTAGCTCTGGAGACTATCGGCAGACATCTTGAGTGCTGCATATGTCAACACATATATCAACAGCCAAAAATACTAGAATGCCTGCACAGTTTCTGTGAGCAATGTCTGCTGAAATACTACTGCACGAAGCACCAGGGCTGTACGAAGATTCCTTGCCCTGTGTGTCGACAGGAGACAAAACTTCCAGAGGCGGGGGTGCAGGGTCTAAAAACCAACTTCCATCTAATCGGTTTGGTTGAGGAGATTGAACTTCAGGAGAAGGTAGTGAGCTTGGGTGATGCTGGTATTTTGTGTGGTATTTGTGAGGAAGCCAATGAGGAAACGCATAGAAGTCTGGACTGCGACCAGAATTTGTGCTCAGCCTGTAGCAAATTGCATCTTCGATTCGCTGTCTCATCAAACCACAAGGTGACTCCACTGAAGGGCATTCGTGAGGGAAGAGTAACACTGACAAAGAAACATCCGAAACAACATCCAAAATGTCCGATCCATGAGGGCGAAGGGTGGTTCTTTTGTACCACATGTGAAGTGCTCATCTGCCGAGATTGTACCGTCCTCGACCACCGTATGCCAGAACACGTGTACATTGACAGAAATTTAGCCACATCAACATACAAGGAGTCGTTAGGTGAACTGTTTTCTCCAGTTGAAAACGCCATAAAAGAACTCCAGAAATCACAAGAGAAAGTCTCAAGACTGAAAGAAGATTTGAGTGTCGCAGCCAAGAGGGTCTCGACAGAAGTGCAAGACAGAGCAGCTAAGATACGAGCAGAGGTAACGGCTCAGGAAAATCGCATCCTTGACGACATCAAAAACATCCAAACGAATCGTGAACAGAAACTGGAAGAATGTGAGAAAACCGCGAGCTTGGCTGTGAAGAGGTTTCAGTTTTCACTAGATACGGCTAGATAGGTGACAAGGGCTGCATCGGATAGCGACTTCATGTCACTCTATCCCACAATCAGCAAAGACTTGAAACTGTTGGCCGGTCAGGCTATTCCTAGAGTTGATGACAGGCTGGCATTTCTGAAGTTCAAGCAGATTGAGGGGGTTGGTGACATCAATCTGGGTAGGGTGGTGACAGAAGGCAAGTGGGAGCTGTGTGGTGAGTTTGGTAGAGAGGGAATCGGTCCAGGAGAGTTCAATGTGGCTTGGGGCATCGCTGCTCGTCAACCTGATCAAATTGCAGTGACTGACTTTGGCAACAAACGAGTTGTGATCTGCAGCATCGATGGCAACCAGAAAAGCACAATCCCGATGCAAGGATGTAAGTTAAAATTACATGCCATCTGCGAAATTATGCACTCGAACAATAATTTGCCTTAGGTCTTCACTCTAACACCCTAGGCCCTTTTTGCTAGCAACCATCCTCAATCATCCAAAATCCTCAATTTTTTAAAAACCTCATTTTTAAAAAACCCCATTTAGCCTCAATCCTCAAAAATACTGCACACTTGAAACAACATCATGTGCCTCAATTCTCCAAAATCCTCTTTTTTTTTAATTCTCCAAAACTGCAATGAGGATTCTGGGGATTGAAAAATGTCAATCCTCCAAAATCCTCATTATATGATTTTTTTTAAACCCCATTCAGCCTCAATCCTCCAAAATCCTCCACACTTGAAACAAGATTGTGCCTCAATCCTCCAAAATCCTCATTTTTTTAAAACCCCATACAGCCTCAATCCTAAAAAATCCTACAAAACTGCAATGAGAGTTTTGGAGGATTGAGGAGCGTTAGGGTTAAAAAAAAATTACAGATAAGGTACAACAAATAAATAAAACTACAATGTACATTGAAACTGATCAAAATAATGATCTATTGAATAAGTAATTGAATACCTACACTGCAAAAACTGTCTTTAGCGAGTAAACACAATTAATGTTTGTAAACATGTTTACGTACTAAACATGTTTAGCATCAGGATGGAGAGGAATTGGACACATTATCCCTTTAGCTGCTAACCACCAACAGCTTGTCCACATTGCAACACACACAGTATCCCAACAAAATCTAAAAAAATTGTCCCATGTCAATTTGACCTCTCTTGGGGAATTACTCGTTACTCTGTCAAACATTATCAGAATGGGACGATGTCTCATTTTTCAAGTAGAAAGGTGTATCTTTTAAACCATACCTATGTTGGTAATGGTTACACATTCTAGTACGTGTGGCATTCCGTTATATTTTGTTGAAATTTGTTGACACTGTATTAATCCACCGGGCTGAGTACGAAGGAACATTTAATGTACATTTCGTGTTGTTTTACTAAAATATAGCATTTACTTTGAGCTTATAAACCTGGAACGTAATGACGCCATGGCTTTGTTTACATAATGAATGCGCTTTTCTATGGGAGAGAAGTCGGGATGCCAGACGACGTAAGGGCAGACATCCGTGTGAGGTTGTTTGGGCGGTGCTCATCATCATCATCATACTATCATCATCATCATCATCATCATACTATCATACTATCATCATCATCATCATCATCATCATACTATCATCATCATCATACTATAATTCGAGCAACGTTTGTCTGTCTGTTTGTTTCGCTACTCCTCCCAAGTCCTTGGTCCGATCTCGCCCAAACTTGGTGGGTGGATGTAAGTTGACCCCAGAATTGCCCTTGAGGGGTTCATTTTTGGAAAGGTCAAGGTCACTGGGGTCAAAGGTCAAATGTTCGTTTTTCGCTACTCCTCCCAAGTCCTTGGTCCGATCTCGCCCAAACTTACGGGTACGGGTACGTCACCCCATCCCCAACTTCCCTTCTTCCGGTCATATATTACACCCACGGGTACTTTTGACTAAACTTACGGGTACGGGTACGTCACCCCATCCCCAACTTCCCTTCTTCCGGTCATATATTACACCCACGGGTACTTTTGACTAGTTATGCTAATAGTAATAGCCTAAACAGCTGACCCGTTTCTTATTGGTTGGTCGTTGCGTAGAAAATGTATGTTTAGGTGAAAGGTCATAACATTAACACGGTCATGCTCAAAATATCGCAGATTATCGGACTAGTAGTTGATTCGTATATAGTGATTTTAACGAAGCCTTTTGAGGAATTGTACATTATGTAGGTTGGAACTGTCCCCGGATGGCTTGGTTTTGCTCGTTTTGCTGGGTACGATTTGCTTGAATGCTGACCATGTTATGGTCAAAACTATTTGTACATGCAGTTTATGTGCCTAACCGACGTATGTGTGCCAGCTAGCAGAATAGCTGGCTACCTGAACAAAATGATGGATTACCCATGCCTGTTGGCAAATTCAAACATCGTTTGATTAAACTGATACATGTAGGTGTGTCCTACTGGGTTTACCTCTTTTAAACAACATACTTCCCTTTGTTTTAATTGTGTTTGTTGTTAAATGTTTGCATAACAAATTAGACATTCCGTTTGATAATTACATTGTTGTTAATGCTAGACACACCGATGTTGTGAAGTTTCATCACCAAAGAGCCAGGTGTAATGCTGCTCATCACTCTCTTTTTCATTGATTTCCCAGATTATGGGAGCATTACCGACCATTACCGATCTGTCCAAGACATGGTTGTTTTCGGGTTATCATCATTTACAAACTCGCTTAGACAACTTTTTTTTATCCCGGGTTCACTTGATACCCTAATAAAAATTGATTAGAATGTATATTTGTAACGTTTTAGGTTTTATAACAATTAATGTACCAATTGCATATATTTTCTATAAAATGCTGGGCGAGGATGCATTTTTTTTACAAACAAAACAATACAGTTTTTAAAGTTGTAATCATTAAAGTTGTAATCTATAAAATGCTGGGCGAGGATGCATTTTTTTTACAAACAAAACAATACAGTTTTTAAAGTTGTAATCATTAAAGTTGTGCATGTTTCAATGTAGCTTTTGTTTTACCTGTCAAAATGTTTTCTAAGTCGCTAAGTGTTTGTATCATAGCAATGTTAGTGTTTTGTTTTTGTACTTGATAGCATTTCAGGAGAGCCACTAGATAGTGATGAAGTTGGCAATCCTTCAGTTGTGTTGTCAATATTGTTTGTGTACAATTGTTTTTGTTTAATTTTTGTTTAATTGACTGTAATGTTATTTGTGTCTTAAACATGTATGTATTTTTACGCAAATATAAAATTGTGACCACGAAGAAATGATTCTGAGGCCTTTCGATGATTTGGTTAAAAATCTTCGATAAATAATGTATTTGCTGCATAAAGTAAACAACACGACATATCTTCGGACGACAAGCAACGCTGAATCAAAAATGGGCCAAAAAAAAATATATGAACCAAAATGGGCCAAAAAAGTTTGTTATAAACAATTGAGATTTGTAAGGGGTTAGCCTTGCAATTTTATCAAAAATGGGAAAACAATAGTTTATATGACAATTGAGATTTGTAAGGGTGAGCCTTGCATTTTTATTAAAAATGGGCAAACAAATGTATTTATAAAATTATAGAGAAATGTAAGTGGTCAGCCTTGCATTTTTATCAAAAATGGGCAAAAAAGTGTTAATGAAAAATTTAGATTTGTGAGGGGTAAGCCTTGTATTTTTATTAAACATGGGCCAAAATTGTTTTTATGAACAATTGAGATTTGTGAGTGTTAGCCTTGCATAAAACATGATGGTGATACTATTATTGGGATTTCGTGAAGTGCGAAGACATGATGGTATGGGCGCCGTTATCGGGTTTTACGTTATTTTGGTAAATAACTCAAACATGATAGTGATACGTTTTAATGTCGCGATCGGTACAGCACTAATTATTAGGTTTTCGTAAAGGTAAATAACTAAAACATGATAGAAATACGTAGTAATTTCGCTATCGGAAGCAAACTTATATACTATTGTAATATAATATTGTAATATACTGTTGGTTTGAAATAATATGTTTTCAGATCAACCTCTGGCAATAAACTGCTCCGGCCTATCGATGCACACAGAAAATGAACTCTTTGGGCCAATGCCTGAATATGTTGTCATGTGTCATGTCGCATGGGGTAATATATGTTTTTTTATGAAAAATTTAGAAACAAAATAAAAAATTGTAAGAGGTTATAATTATACAAAATGTCAACAATTTGGTGTTTGTTTAAAAAAAATATTATAACCTTTAGGAATTGGGGGCGAGAAAAAACATTTTCAAACACTTCACCAATTTATTGAATTCGTTTAAAGGAAGTCAAGGAACCAGACTGCATGAACAGCACTTTTTTCTTGGTTTTTCTAACATCTACGAACATTAACTTTAAACACGGCAGCGTCACAAATAAAAAAACCTAACACAAACATTTTCGAAAATTACAGCAAAAGCAAATTGTGATTATATTTATTAGTAGAATTATTGGAGGCTAGAAAAACCATTGTATATATTATATAAGTTATGTACATTCTAATCCAAGTATGACTAAAGTTTAACGCTACCAACAATTAACACACGTTTTTACAATTAAAACTGTCTTCCACCAATTCTGAGAATGGATTCTAAATATATTTACTTATTTATATTTACAGCGGGACTAGACTAGACCGGTACGGTGCGGTCGCGCCGGTTGCCTATAGCTAGATTGCACTGCCATGCCTAGACTTGACCCAAGTCGAACTTATATACTATTGTAATATAATATTGTAATATACTGTTGGTTTGAAATAATGTTTTCAGATCAACCTCTGGCAATAAACTGCTCTGGCCTATCGATACACACAGAAAATGAACTCTTTGGGCCAATGCCTGAATAGTTTGTCATGTGTCCTGTCGCATGGGGTAATAGATGGTTTTTTTATGAAAATTTAGATTAGTGAGGGGTTAGCCTTGTATTTGTATCATAATTTGCTAAAATGTAACTTTTGGGAAACAAAATAAAAAATTGTAAGAGGTTATAATTATACAAAATGTCAACAATTTGGTGTTTGTTTAAAAAAATTATAATATAACCTTTAGGAATTGGGGGCGAGAAAAAACATTTTTAAACACTTCACCAATTTATTGAATTCGTTTAAAGGAAGTCAAGGAACCAGACTGCATGAACAGCACTTTCTTTCTTGGTTTTTCTAACATCTACGAACATTAACTTTAAACACGGCAGCGTCACAAATAAAAACCCTTAAAAAAAAACATTTTCGAAAATTACAGCAAAAGCAAATTGTGATTATATTTATTAGTAGAATTATTGGAGGCTAGGAAAACCATTGTATATATTATATAAGTTATGTACATTCTAATCCAAGTATGACTAAAGTTTAACGCTACCAACAATTAACACACGTTTTTACAATTAAAAATGTCTTCCACCAATTCTGAGAATGGGTTCTAAATATATTTACAGCGGGTCTAAACAAATATGAAAACATAACAGATACCAAACGTAGAATGTGTAACTAACATATATAACATAGATATGGTTTGAAACACAATTGTTTTCTTCTAGTGCGACGGAAAACATTTTGTTTCGGGAAGGCGGGATCACAAGGTGTAACTAAAACAACTTTAATATATTAAAACAGCTAAGGAAACGATATACATTTCATAATCGCATAAATAAATCAATTACATGCCCTGAACGCAATAAATAATTATATATGTACATAGTCCCCATTCATTGGTGCTTATTCAACATTGTATTTTGGTAATTGTTAAAGGGGGACGTTGCTTTGGATTGGGCGTTTTCATGTATAAAAATGAAATGAATATAGTTGGGAAGTTTTTGAAAAAGTAGAATATAAAGATTCACATACTACTCCTTCAAATTGCGTGAATTTGGTTTGATATCGTGACAAATAACAGTCTGTCATTTTGTAAAACCAAATAGCCACGAAATAGCGGACTTGTTTTGCTAGTCGTTTTTTATTGTATATCTTGTAGTTTCCATGCTGCGAATCTAACGTCGGTTGGTGTCAGGTAGGATCCGTCCGATGCTGGTGTCAGAACCATATCTGTTGAAATACACGTGAACAAAATGTGTAGAAAGTACACATACTGGGCGAGTTAAAAATTGCGAAACCCAACAAACAATAAGATATATTTCCTATTATAAGAATTTTGAAGCACCAACACATAATATAATTTGGAAGCCCATTTCAATAAATGCAGCAATATATAAGATGGAGGGAACACCCCCCCCCCCTGCTTTGTGGTGGTCATTGTGCTTGTGGAATGTTGTGGTTTCTCAGGAATTATTTTGAGTTTTTTAGGGTTTTGGGGCGTTAGGTAACAATAGTATAGAGAGTGTATAGGTATGGGAGACTTATGTCTCATATCTTGCTGGGCATAAAATGACTAGAAATCTTGTAATTGTCCAGAAATGTTGAATGTTATAAACGAAATCACGTTCGCGAAAACAAACTCTACTCTGTTAATTATTTATATTGTGTGTTTCTTCTCCCAACCATGTTATGCATCATGCTTGTATGTCCCCTTTTATATGTTTTTTGTCATTTAAACAGACATTGTTTTTTCTCTGAAGAAGATCTTGTTAATTAGTTCGCGCCGGAGGCGTATATACACGCAAAGTTTTCACATATTCACACAGTTTTTGACATATTCTCAACAACAATGTTCGGTATGTTTGGACACACAGATCGGGAGCCAAGAATTGTGTTCGGTACAGCCGAGCGTTCGATACAGCCGAATGTTCGGTATACAGCCGAATGTTCAGTATATCGGCATTCTGTTGTTGGGCCTATTTAAATGGTTGTACCCCAAAAAGATATGAAGGTCATGTACATACGCGTGGTGGTACGAGTCGTCGTCTTCGTTTGTATCTTTAACGTAGCCAGCTGTTGTCCTTGAGGTTCCGATGCCGAGCATGTGGACACATCAACCTGGTTTCTTTTGGCCCAACCACTTTTCTGTTTATCCACATAAAAGCAATAAAAACGGTGTCATGTAAGGACTTGAATTAACAAAATACGTCATAGCATTGGTCTTCAATATACCGATCCAATAGTCCAAGTATCGGACATACCAATATGGGATAACGTCTGGTATATCTAGACATGTTAATTTTTGCGACCCCGTCTACAATTGTTGTCGGACAATTATGGCGACAACTTGTCAGATTTTAAAATCATGCACTGTGATTTGTAATTTTTTCGAGGCGTGGCCTATTGACCTATCTATTCAAATGAACATTGACAGCTGGATATATCAACGAACCGTTTGAAATCAGAATTGGATATTGGTGGAATAATAAAAGTCGGGCAGTACTGTCATCAATTAGAGAACGCGAACGTACCATGGTATAACTGTTGTTCTCAACTGTCGGCGTAGACCCTTTAGAGATACGAGTGATGGCGCGCTTTTCCCTACTTCGCTGGATTGCACTTCGAACCTGCAGAATTAATAATTAGGTGGAATTGCACATTTGGTTATGGCAAAATGACACAAAACTAGGCAGAGGTTGGAATGAGGTTCTCAGGTATCTGAAAAGAGGAGGCAAATCTACTTACAATGCTGTTTCTTAATTGCGCTTCAATCGGACACTCCGTTAATAAGTTACGAATGTTTAGTTTGAATTTATCAACATGTCGCAAAAGTAAAAGATTGTACAACATCTTGTCTTTCATATTCCCCTTACCTCACCATTAAAGGCGCAGTAGATCAGAAAGATGAACACTCCCTGAAACGAGAAATGTCGATCGACAAGATGATACAGTTGCTTTAAATACAAATGCGACTGACAATTTAATGTGGTCCATCATAAAGCAATGAATGACTATTGGTGGTACGAAGAAGTTAGGAAGTCACTAAAAACTAACCAGTGTAGCGGTTCTTGTATTGTTTAAAGCACTTTAATAACCTAACCCGGTTTCCCCTTCAAGGTTGTGCTATGGGTAAAATAACCCATAAGTAAATTTGTCGAAGAAAAAGACAAACGTTAACGATAGTCGGATTCGAACCACAGACCTTTCGTTCCGTATAGCTCTCCTCTCTACCAACTACGCTATTGGCGAGTTGGTTGAGGAAGCCGTTCTTTATAATTCTGTATAGTTATTTTGTGTATACGAGTTGCCATTGCTCTTTCTCAAGAATATACATTCACGCACCACCCAGCTCCCGAGCAAAAAATATGTCGAAACCGCTGCTTCACAAAGGAATGTTGTGCGTGCCTACCCGTATAGTAACCCTAAATTAGCCATATATTGAGCCAATTTGTGAACAAATTTAAAAAAAAAATAATTTCAACTGATTTTGGTGGGTATGGGTATGGACAACTACCAAAATAAAGGAAGGAGGGATAGGGGTTGGGGAATTTTGTGTATTATAGGTCAAAGGTCATTGACCCCTGCCTAAATCACTAAAAATTATATTTCAGCAACAAAATATGATAAATAGATGATCTTGGTGTCAAAATGCACAGAATTACAAAATAAGATAAAATCAAATAATTATTGACCCTTGGGACCTCCGAAAATGAGGTCAAAGGTCAAAAGACAATTTTATTACTAAAATGTCATATTTATAACAAAAAAATTACATTTAAATAAAAATGAGCACAAACAAATCGAAGAGGCTAATTTTAACTTACGTGGCGGGTATGGGAGTTATTATTTATTCTAAGAGCAGAGGTCAAAGGTCATTGACCCTGGACTAAAACACTATAAATTGTATCTCGGCAACAACATAAATGGTACTTGTATGATCTTGGTGTCAAAATGCTCATAATTACACTGGAAGTAGAAACATGTAAATTCATGTGATATACATGTAGGATAACAAATTGACCGCCACATATGACCGCAAAGGTCAAAGGTCATTATTCGAAGCCCCATATTGAATCCACAAACCACCACCCCAGAGATATACATATAACATAAAACAACATGAATGATGTCTTTGTTTAGGGAGTGATTACTCATAAAACCTAGTTAGCCTACATGTACCTTGACTAGCTACCCCAGTGAAGTGAGATGTACCAAAAGTTTCATATTATTAAGGAGAGGAGTTGGTGCACCTTGCAGAGAGTCTTGTATAGGTCTACAGCAGAGAGATTCAGCACATCCTAAGTCGGTTTTTAGCGGCTTAATCAAGGGCGAAGTGACTAGATACAAACGTATATGTACCCATTTAAAAGACTTTGAGAAGAGGGTTGAATTCTTCAAAGACAAACCTAAAAAGCGCGGATAGACAACCGAAGACCTAGCCCTCCTTCCTCAAAGGGGCGAGACTTCTGCGGACTCTAAGCGTGAGAAAAAAACCCCAAAAAACAATACCCCACTGGTGTTCGTCCTACCATACTACCCACGAGTCGCGCACCCAGCTCTCAAACGGGCCCTCCTCAAACACTGGCACTGGATTAGTGAAAACGAATACCTAAATACATGTAGGTTATTTGATACCCAACCCACTTGGCGAACAAACGGCAAAAAAACGCATAAAAGATGAACTTGTTCGATCAAGGACTAAAGCATCTCCACAATCCAACTAAGAAGAAAACAATCTGGATGAGGAGAATGTGCAAATCCCATTGGAACTATTGGAAGAACAAACCAAAGATCAAAGAAATGGATCACAAAACTAAAACAAAATAAATAAGTCAAGATACCCTCCTTTCGATCAATAACCAAACAAAGCCGGTATTTGTTCTTGCCATCTGTCATATAAACCGACACACAAATAAAAACAAGGAAAAAGAAAAGTAAATTGAAAGAATGGTGACTGATGAAGTGCATAATATGGCTCTGAAAATATGCCCTGCTTCCCTTCCAAAAAATGAGAAAAAAGGGATTGGCATTTTAGGGAATGTCTAACTCAATTGGCCTGCAGACGTTTCATGTATTTTGCCGTCCATGAACTCCAATCACTGACTGTCATCTAGCAGAGATAATGTGGCTAGAACTGCCCCCCCCCCCCCCCCCCCAAATGCGTGTCTTGCACAAAAAAGAAAAACCAGAGTTAGGAATTACGCTCTGGAGAGGCCAGTCAAACAACCACTCTCTGGCATACCGGGCATACCCACTAGATAACGTACAATTACAGATTTATCTCTGCCAGTCACAAATACAATCCATATGATACTTGTCAGCAGAACCGCGTCTCGCAGAAAAAAATGTGGCCAGAACTGACCTCCCAGAAGCGTATATCACTAAGAAAAAAACTTATATTAAGAATTACGGTGTGGGCAATATAGTTACGCAACCACACTGCTGGCATACCAGCAAATCATAAATATACAGATTTGTCTCTGCAGACCAGCAACAAACATAAAATCCTATAATACTTCACGCAGCAGAACTGTTGCAGCATCTCCAAAAAAATAACGAAAACGATGTGAAATAGTTCTGACTTGTGACAGCTCCCATAAACACCCTCCCCTTCCCATAGTAGAATGAGTTCTGATTCACTGCAGCTAACTCTAGGATTGATGAAACAAACAACAAATAAACTGATCATTCCTTGAAGTATGCCTGCATAAACCGGTTTCCTTTTGCTATTTTCTTGCAAAAGCACTTCATATTTAACTACAAACCCTAATAGTCTCACATAAAAAGAAAACAATTCCACATAACCCAGCATTAGACGTCCATCAATTTAATGTCCTTCCCTTGTGACCGAGAATCGTTTGAATAATTAAAACAAAAGTAGGCCGCATGTATGATTACGCTCCTTCCCAATAAACACCAAACATGATTATAAATGCATATACTTTACATACACAAACTATTTGACACTAATGAACTTTACCCCCCCCCCCCCCAATTGCTCATTTTGACCTTTAACCTCGTATTTTGGTGGTGAAGAAACCATTTCATATTGTGTTTGTCTCCTAGTATAATTATGTGCATTTTGACACCAAGATCATCTAGGCCTATGTAAAACATGCTGTTGCTGAGATACAATTTATAGTGTTTTAGTGCAGGGTCAATGACCTTTGACCCTCATTTTCCCCTCCCTCTCTGCTCTGGGAATAAATAATAACCCCCATACCCGCCACAATAGGTTGAAATTAACCTCTTCGATTTGTTTGTGTTCATTTGTATATAATAAGGTAATTTTGTTTGGAGGTCAGGATTTTATTCTAAGGGTCAGTAGTTATTCTATGTCATCTTCTTTCATAATCATGTGCATTTTGACACCAAGATCATCTATATACCATATTTTGTTGCTGAAATATTTGTTTTAGTGATTTAGGCAGAGGTCAATGACCTTTGACCTCTAATTAAACAAATTCCTCAACCTCTATCCCTCCTTCCTTTTTTTGGTAGTTGCCCATACCCATACCTACCCAAATCAGTTGAAATTAGCTTCTTTTAATTTTTTTCACAGATGAACCTTAAGTTAGGGATACTAGTAGTACGTGTTGCGATTATGTAAACAACTGCTATTTTGCGATCGCTGATATGATATCCGACAATCAATGTTTTTGTTTCACCCTTCCAAATGTTAACAACCCTGCATGTTGAAGAGATTCGCTATCGCAGAGCCTAGTCTGTCCCAATTTCTTAAAATCATGTTTTTATTAAAATCAGCCAGAAAATCAAGTGTATTTACCTGAAGTGCGTTGAAGATGACGAAGAGATATTGAAAGACGAGTGTGTTTGGACCCGTGGAGATGACCCCGAACACCCATGTCAAGCCGAGAATTGGTAGCAGAAGCAACGAGCCCTTCAAGCCAGCTCTGTCAGGTTAACAAATGGATTACTATCAGGATGGCATATCTATTGACCACCACTAACCTAACCCCAAACACCCAGGTCAAACCGAGAATTGGTAGCACAAGCAACGAGCCCTTCAAGCCAGCTCTGTCAGGTTAACAAATGGATTACTATCAGGATGGCATATCTATTGACCACCACTAACTTAACCCTAAACACCCAGATCAAGCCGAGAATTAGTAGCAGATGATTGAAGCAACGATACCTTCAAGCCAGCTCTGTCAGGTTAACAAATGGATTACTATCAGGATGGCATATCTATTTCCCACCACTAACCTAACCCCAAACACCCAGGTCAAGCCAAGAATTGGTAGCAGAAGCAACGAGCCCTTCAAGCCAGCTCCGTCAGGTTAACAAATAATTTGCTATCCGGATGTCATATATATTTCCCACCACTAACCTAACCCCAAACACCCAGGTCAGGCCAAGAATCTGTAGCAGAAGCAACGAGCCCTTCAAGCCAGCTCTGATCAGGTTAACAAATGGATTACTATCATGATGGCATATCTATTGCCCTCCACTAACCTAACGCCAAACACCCAGGTCAAGCCGTGAATCTGTAGCAGAAGCAACGAGCCCTTCAATCCAGCTCTGATCAGGTTAACAAAGATGTGAAATGTTCACCCTCTCAACACTAAGCGAGCCATTACATGATGATGCTCAGCGCGACTTAATACCATTTCTTGTGGAGCCGGTCACAAATAATAATAACTAAATGTTCATTATACTTTACGGAAGCGTATTGAGGACACGACCCAAAAAGGTTTTCCGGACCACTATTTCGCCCGGGCGGATTACTATTTCGCCCGGACGGATTACCATTTCGCCCGGACGGATTACCATTTCGCCCGGACGGATTACCATTTTGCCCGGACGGATTACCATTTCGCCCGGGCGGATTACTATTTCGCCCGGGCGGATTACTATTTCGCCCGGGCGGATTACTTTTTCGCCCGGGTGGATTACTGTCCTTTGATCAGAAGATATACTAACGTGTATCACCATTTCGACAGTAATCCGCCCGGGCGATATAGTGATTCGCCCGGGCGAAATAGTAATCCGCCGGGCGAAATAGTAATCTGCCCGGCCGAAATAGTAATCCGCCCGGGCGAAATAGTAATCCGCCCGGGTGAAATAGTAATCCGCCCGGGCGAAATAGTAATCCGGAAAACTTGTTTGGTCATGTCCTCAACACGCTTCCGTAATGCTTGCATTGATCACTGTATAATTTATAATAAGAGGTTTTGTGCATTACGTACTTGATATGGTCATACTCCTTATTCTTATTGGCTGCGGCTGACGTCACGATAATTCGCACCACCATCCCAAGAATGACCATGTTCACCTGTGGATGTGAAAAACAAAACATGGCTGCTCTGACTGTACAAACAGCAAAGATTCATATGTAATGAATCAAATAAGTTAAGAGACCTAATATTTCTATCTTAACAAGATCTTCTTCAGAGACAAAATGGCTGTGTACATGAAACAAACATATACAGGGTGACATACAAGCATGATGCACAACATGGTTAGGAGAAGAAACACAAAAGAAAGATGCAGAAGTTGGGTGGAAGAACCAACAGAAGGAGAATTAGGCCAAGGAATGAAAGAGGTCAGAGTGGGTAGGATCAAATACAGACCAAGGGGGTACAGGGGCGAAAACCTGGGTGGGGAACACAAACAGGATCTTGTTAAGATCAAAATATTAAGCCCTCTTAACTTTTTTTTTTTTTTTTATATTTCAGGTCATTCCAGCCAATAAGAAGTTCGCAGCAGTTTTAATCATAACATGTTTAATGAAGTTAAGTGTACATCTTTAATACAAGACGTCGAAGGTAGGACACACAATTTGTAATTGCTTGAATTATCAGGAATGGGTGGATTTGGGGGGGTTGTAGTTTATAGTAAATATCCTTTACCTGATTTGTTTGAAGTTTTACAATAATAAATGCCCCCCCCCCAACCGGAGCGCGATTAGGAATTATTAACATAATTTTGTTTGGAACAATCACAAGGTATCTAGCGCAACCATTTTGCTGAAAGCCTAGAATCATTATTTATTTTAAAATAAGTAAGATATTTTGTAATAATTCTGTGCCTTTGATGATACAAGCATGATATTTTGGTATATACAAGCAAACATACAATTGTTTCTTGTATCTCATTTAGCTTGGAGAACCCCTCGACAGGAACACTGTTTCTTTTGGGTAATGACAAAATGGTATTTTGTCTTTGTTTTGGTTATTATGTGTTGTATCTAAAGCTTTCATTTTATGTATTCTTTATAATTGGTATATGCATTTGTTGATGTTTCCCGAGAAATAAAATAAAGAATAGAGAATGTCATAAAAAAGGTATTTGGCTATAGGGCCATGGCAAATTTGTCAAAAAAATTATAGATAAAATATAACAAGCAATGCCATTTTGATTTTTGTAAAGATTTTTAATTTTTTTTCCTATTTTTTTTTAAAGAACAAATCTGCGATAGCCCTATATTTAAATACCTTTCTCATGACATACTCGGACTGTGTACCAAATTTCCACGCTTGTACATAATTTTATTGTCACCAAAGGCTTAATTCCACTATAAATCTGTGACCTGCTCCAACGAAACCCGGACAAAGTAGACCATTTTTTTTTTTTTATATTTTGCTTTCTGTTCAAATTATCTAGGTTCTCAGTTTTAAAACGGTGTATAATGTACATATCTATCCCACCCTATCCCCCCTGGGGGAAGGATTGAGTTATAAAACCCTTACATTCTAATTATGAAATAAACAGCTTTGAAGTTCAGAAGAGCGTATTATTTATATACAGGGTGGTCCAAAAAAAACTATACCCAACTTTGGAGGCCATTTTCTCCTAGATGATAACATATTTTAGTAATTTGGTTTGCATATTATTAAAGCATATATCGTTGAGCATTATTGGTGAAAATAGGGACGATATTACATTAATATTTTTGGAGATATTCCTATTTTTAGCGAGTATGTCTAAAAATGGCTTTTCCACGGGAGCTGTCAATGCATCAACATGTTTGAATACAGGGTGGTCAAAAAAACACTATACCCAACTTTGGAGGCCATTTTCTCCTGGATAATAAATATTTTAGTATATCATTTGTTGAACTAACTGAAATGAACAAAACCAGAAGCCTATCTATTAAAAGTATTATTTATCCATTTTAGTGTAAATAAAAGAAGCTCTCGCAAAAACATTTGTCAAAGGACTATCGCGTCATTACATTATTGTGTCATATCATATTCAAACATGTTGATGCATTGACAGCTCCCGTGGAAAAGCCATTTTTACACATACTCGCTAAAAATAGGAATATCTCCAAACATATTAATGTAATATCTTCCCTATTTTCACCAATAATGCTCAACGATATATGCTTTAATAATATGCAAACCAAATTACTAAAATATGTTATCATCTAGGAGAAAATGGCCTCCAAAGTTGGGTATAGGTTTTTTTGGACCACCCTGTACACAATTGTTTCACAAAATCGACAAATTTGGGGAGATTGTATATTAATAGTTCGTAATTCAGAAAAACCCAAAACCTAAAAATGGTAAAATCCACCCCGAAATGACTTAACGAGTACACTGTAATAAAACACATTGTGCGACTTTGTCCAAGTCTCGTTGGAACAGGTCACGTAGTAATAAACCTACCAAGATGATGGCCAGTGCGGGACCAATGAATGCCCAGATCACATTGTTTTCTGTTGACAACCAGCAGCTGAAATTTAAATTACAAACATTACAGCCCATAAAAATAATGAAAATGCAATATTTACCGATGATAAGTAACAGGGAATATACACCATTTACTGTAATTTGTAGAAATTGTCATTATTATCTTGGAATAAATACTATTTAGAAGACCAATACGCGTAAGTTGTACCATATTAAGGAGACCAGTGTCATTAGTGAGACATTTCGAGGTCTCCCTAACGTTCCAACTACAAGGAGGAGAAACATGTTTAAACATTTAAAACAGTCCAGATCGATAGAGCAGGGTTCAAAATGCATAATGTGAAATTGTGTGGAAAAAGCTCTAGGTAAAAACGGGTTAGGTTACAGTAAAGAAAGAAAATGTTTGTGCACGTCCCTATGGAGATGTCTCCCTAATGTACCATTAATATTGTTATTATTATTTTAATTTTTTTTAATTTTTAATTTTTAATTTTCTTTTTTTGGGGGGGGAGGTTAGTATTGTATAGCAAATATTTTTACACAGACTTGTTTGAAGGTTTGTGTTGGTAGATGCTAGAAAAACAATAATAAAAAATAATGTTCTTGTAGTCTGGTTCCATGACCCCACTTAAGATGAAATGAAGCAATGTATAAACGTCGGGGAATTGTTTAGTCAGGGAACCAGTCTAGATGGCTTGTAACCGTTCATATCAATCGCTAACAACATGCGGACTAACTAAATATGGTAAATTGGGGGTTGTATTTGAAAGAAGTCAGTCTCAATTAACATTCTGGGTTAAGTCATTAGAGTCCAAATTCACATCAACTGGATTTTAACCAGTTCGCGCTGGAGGCAAATATACACGCAAAGTTTTCCCCATATTCAAAACGGATGACGCATAAACACATGACAAGCAAGGCCGGAAATGTCTGTCAGCAGCTAGCAAGGCCGAGAATGCGTGGGTGTGCTTCCCAGTACCATCAGCCTGAACCCGGCTCGGATCGATTTTCGTTAAAAATAATCCCGCGCCTCGGCTCGGTGATGTTAAAATAATCTCGGCGCGAACTGGATAACGACCTTATCCATGATGTGAATTTGGAAGAGGATGTGAATTTGGAGCATTTGAAATTGCATGATTGTGAAAACTTTTGTTGAAATCACATCCTGCTAATAAGGACCGTGTCCACTTTGAATGCAAAATCACGTCATGCCCATTCCTAGTGTAAACACTATGTTGGTTATTTTTAACCAATATATGTTTTGATTGTATCATATAAAACCCAAGTAGATCCTTGTCATATTTGATTGGAGAGTTGTAGGTCACGCGGCATTCATTAGTCAAACCAATGCATGCTACGTCATGACCGTGCATTTATGGTTTCATTCGCATTGCATTTTCGTCCCTTCTCTTTTTGATCTATTGCACGCTAGACCGGACATGCACGAGTTGTGTACGCAGCATTACAACACGCTCTGCGCATTACAATGTTGTAAGGGTGCGTGGTTTATTCTTACAGTTTTATCCTCCAATCAAATGATAAATATCTACTTCGGTGTTATATAAAACAAATAATAATGTCTACTTCGTCTACCTGTCGTAGTTGACATAATCGTCCCATCGCGATGCCGCTGAAATGATGACAATCACGCTAGGCAATCCTAACAATAAGTAATGATAAAGAAAGTTTGGAAGTACCTTCTCATTGTCTTCTATCTACAGGTTTCTTCAGGCTTACGAGCTACAGTGCCTTAAGGCGCTTTTGTGGGATCATTGGTTTCATGTACCTTCTTACTGTCTTCTCTCTACAGGTTTATTTAGGCTTGTGAGCTACAGTGCTTCGGGCGCTGTTGATGAGGGATTCTTGGTTTCATTACCAGAACACATAAAAATAATGTCCTTACCCCATCCGACGACCATGTACGTCTTCTTCTTGTCCATGCCGTTGGAGAAAACGCGCACGATTTGAAAGTAGAGATGGGCGCCTTCAACTAGCATCCAGCAGAACACCGCCAGAAAGAAGTAGTGCATTAGTATGGTGACCACGCGACAGGCAACCTAGAAGCAAGGAAGACAAAATGATGAAGAACCTCATCAGATTTTATCTGTATACCGTTGCAAGGGCTATCAGTAATTAGTCAAATGTTGGTGCCATTTTAATCGCCCCTAATCATGTAGTTACAAAATCCGGTCCCGTCACTGTCTGCCCGGGATCTCTGCCGGTACCCGTGCCAAATCTGAATGTTGTCAGGCCGGTGGTGGATAAGCTGGTATTTCCTCAGCAAACGGAGAAATATAATTGACTACTTACCTGGTGTTTGGTAGCCAGACCAGAGACAAAGAGGAGAAAGTGTGCCACTATGAGAGCAACTGACAGGTTGATGTGAATGGTGACACGCTCAGATTTCAGCAAAGATCTAAATGAACAACACGTAATGCATGAACAGATTGCAATTCAAATTACAGCCATGTTACAAGAGGTGCAGTAAACACCAAACACACAACATTCATCAATCAATGTACAAGTGACTGTGTTCCGGAACCCCTTGTGTCCCGACACCCCTATGTTTCGACTACTCAATCTGTATCGTGACACACCTAGGCCATATCGAAACATAATTCAAGCAATTACCAATGGTGTATCGTACCTTTACACCAAAAACCTGTCAAAACATTCAATGTGCCAATAATCAAAGATAAACAGCTCAAAAATTGAGGCTACCTTAGAGCCATGAAGACCGACAGGGTAGTCATTAGACCCATGATAGACAGACCACACAGGAGGTAAGTCAGAATCTCCAGCGCCTTCTGGTCCCCTTCAGAAATCTGTCAATCAATCAAGTAATCAAAGAAAACTAAAGCCTTGTTCTCACTGGTCTTTGTTTTGGTTAACGTACCGCGACCTTTCTGCATAATGGCAACATTAAATCCAATAGGAACGCGCGTCATACTAACGTTCCTCGCGGCGGTGATGTAAAACTACAAAGCTGAAAGTTTCCGCTCAGCCCCGGTAAGTTATCAGGGACGCTGAAAAGTCTAATTGGAACAGCCTCGCCCTGTAGAAATACGGAAGACACTTAACCAGTTCGTGCCAGTATTATTTTAACATCACCGAGCCTAGGCACGGGATTATTTTTCACGAAACTCGATCCGTGGCGGGTTTAGGTCGATGATACTGTAAAGCACACTTACGCAATTCTGGCATTGCTCGCTGCTGACAGACATTTCCGGCCTTGCTCGTGACGTGTTAAATGCGACACCCGTTTTGAATCTGGTGAAAACTATGCGTGTATATACGTCCTCTGGTGCGAGCTGGGTAATACTAACCGGTGTAGTGGTTCGCGATATATATTTTTTTTCAGGAGCTGGGTGGTACGTGAATGTATATTCATGAGAAAGAACAATCGCAAGCTCAGCTATATTAAATAACTAACAAGAACTATAAAGAACGGCTTCCTCAATCACTCGCCGATAGCCTAGTTGGTAGAGAGGAGAATTATGGATCGAAAGGTATGTGGTCCGAATCACTTATAACACTTATAACAATGGAAGTTCGTTAAGATGGAGTCGATGTTAAAGGTAGGTTACACCATTTGCAGATACCGACAAAAATATTTACTACCGAATTATTAAGAAATATCTTACTAATTTTAAAGTAAATATTGATTGTAGGCATCCAGCAAAATGATTGCACAAGATATCCTGTAATTGTTCCGAAAAATATAATTTTATAAAACAAAATTCACAATCGCTGGACCACGCGATCGCTGGACGGCGATCGCGAAAAACAAGAACAACATAAGAACCACTGCCTGACGCCGGTTGAAAACGAACGCCGTTTTTCTTGATTGTCTCAGCATCCATGATTGTAAAACTGCGAACAGGTCAGTTAAACATTATTTACTATAAAATACAACACCCCCCCAAAAGAAAAATTAAAAAAAAAAAAAAAATCCAACTATTCATGATAATTCAAGCAATTACCAATGGTGTATCCTACTTTTAATTCCAAATCTCATTTTCTTTTTTTATAGCCCATACATTTGTGCTAAGCTCATTTTGACATTTGAAGAATTATTAATTACCTGGAAATCCTTAAGTTGCATGAGCACTGCGAAACTTGTCGTGTGGTTGCATTTGCAGCCGATAGACGATGGTGTATTTCTGGTTTTATCGACGTAACAACCGACGGTACTCCACACTACCGACCTGTGCATGGGAAATCTATAATGTATAAACATTGGGCGGCCCGTATGCATAACAAATAGTAAATACTTACAGTTAAAAGGAAAAGTAAAAGCATTTGCTTGTCAAGTAAATATACAAGTAAAAGCATATGATCGATTTGGTATGCATAACCTTTACCTTTTGCTTCGTAGTAAATGCTAGTACTTGCCTAGTATTTACTTATGAATTCATTCATTCGTGTGGTCAGACTATAAAACCCTTGCACAAAAGGCCATTCAAATCATAAGATGTCCTTCAGATATAGACGATGTGCCTCTGTTTACATCTGTATTCAAATGTGCCCGTCACTATGCGCACGCATCATGTTTTACATAAACTTGGTTAAGAGATGACATAAGAGGTCACATAATTCAAAGGCGGTCTGACCTGCGAGGTCACTCTTTAAGCAAATTTGATGTAAAACACGATTGGTGCGCATCACTGCCGGGCACATTTGAATGCAGATGTAAACACGTGACGTCAGAGGGCACATGGTCTATACTTCACCAAAGCCACTCTTCTTGGCTGGTACTCCTTCTGCTTTCTAATTGGTAACTCAGCTATTTTGCATACGGTATATGTGTTGTCGACACATTATGTACAAGTATACTGCCAAGATAGCTCTGTAGCTACCTTGGAATTGTCATGCACCTACTAGGAAAACGCTAGTAAATACTTGGTGTTATGCATATCAATGGAAGTAGTTACAAGTAAAAGGTTGTTGAGCAAATGCTAGTAGTGAAAGCCTTGAGTAAAAGCTTCTACTACATTTTGTGCATAATTGTTATACATTGAAGTAAATACTTACATTTTCAAGTAAATAGTATTTACTACTTTTAATGCATACGGCCCAATGTTCATTGTGCCTACATTTCAAATGTATGTCTACTAAATATTGGGTCTAACCTGTACATGGTGCAATACAAACAAGACAAGCATTATCTCAACGGACAAGCATACTTCCACTACCCCGAGGCCAAAACAACCTACACCAATGGATGGGGAATCTCTCTAGAATGAAAATTATATCAAGATATCTTGATTTGAGGTAGTAGTTTTAGCTCCAGACCCTATTTGTGATGTGGAGTCAGTGGCTCTTTTGCACTAAGAACAACTAAACTGTGTCATGTTAAATTCGTTATGTTAAATGGCCGTACCACCAGTTGCGTATTATGGTCGCACCATTAGTCGTGAGTGGTCGCGGGCCACGCAGTCGCACGATTGGTCGTGCGACTGGTCTTGCCACCGGACAATTGGTGGTGCCACCTGTCGTACGACTTTACGATCAATCGTGTAAGCGGTCGCTGAACGCCACCACTAGTCGCACGATAACCTACGACTGATCTAATTGCCCTCGATCTTCTCCAATCGTTGGTAATCGCATGACCACGCGTACCATCAATCGCACGATGACCTACCACCAGTCTTAAAGAACAATCGCAGCATGCGACCACTAGAAGATAATATGGATCTCAGTTTGTGTGGCATTGTTGGTGATGCTTTGTCGCGTACAATGTGCCAAGGTTTGATATATTTTTGAAGATAGTTACTTACCGTTTAGTTTCATCCAGAAATGCGCAAACAGATTCCTCGTTTGGTTTTTGCTCCTATAAACATGAATCGAGTCGTTGATTAAATTTACATACCACACATTCAACGATATTAACATTTTCTTGTATGTTTTTTTACTATAGGTTTTCCAAGTTATTTAAACACTTGTATCAAACAAAATCTTGCAACTACACTCTACTTTAATCACCGAACACTGTCGAGCTGAATTCTCAATTTTAAATCAAAGAAGTTACCAATGTTTTTTTTTTTTGTATTTTAAAGTGCAGTATAGTTCAAATATGTTTATTCTGATTCGTCCCAAATTCGTGAAATTAACCAGTTCGCGCCGGAGGACGTATATAAACGCAAAGTTGTTTCCAGATTCAAAATGAATAAGGCATAAACACGTCACGAGCAAGGCCGGAAATATCTGTCAGCAGCGAGCAAAGTCGGAAATGCGTGAGTGTGATTCCTGGTACCATCGGCCTGAACCCGCCTTGGATTGAGTTTTGTAAACAAATAAACTCGCGCCTGGTAATTCGATTTGACAATGTTCTATTTTTATTATAAATCTAAGTCGTATCCTCACTAGGTGATCCCCACAATGTCGCTTCCCAGGTTGTATCGTAAAATTGGGCGTGATCCCTGGTCAAACGGAATTATGGTGTTTATTACTTCCGACTAGCGTCAAAGATACTGACAATTTGGAAGACCGCCAGCATAGGGCAATATAGCTCAGTTGGTAGAGCGCTGGTCCGGTGTGCCGCAGGTCGCAGGTTCGAGTCCAGCCGTTTTAATTTCTTTGTTCACTTTTAAAATTACTCTAAGTCATTACGGTTTGGGGAAATAAATTCAATTGACAAAAGTGCTAAAACAAATGATAATTTAATGCCGATTGCCCATTGTGACGAATTTCTAGTGAAACTTAAATTAAAATACACCATTGAAATCACTGAAAACATTTTGAAATTCAAATTGAGAATTGAGGCTCAGCGATGTATTTTAGAAAAATCAGAAACGATGACTGTACCCGGAGAAGTTTCATTTGTAATGTGACGGGAATGGACACGATTTTCCCAGCAACTTGCAGTGAATGACTAATGACGTTGCTCGCTGGTTGTCTCCTTGACGTGCTGTATGGATAGGGAGGAAATAAAATAGCTACAAATCAGATTGTACCATTTAACCCTTGCTCTATGAGAGTTGTTTACTGCATGTCAGTGGTACATGCCAATGCACCCCATCTGTGTGCATTGGATGATTATCAACGGGAATTTGTGGGGGGGGGGTGGTATTGAGGTGCATTGGAGCGTAAACAAGAGCAAGGGTTAAAGAAAATAATTAGAGACTCGGGACAATTAATCGACTCGACTCAACTCGACTCGACTCTTACTGAAGTCACATTTTGGGCGACTTGGCTCGACTCGACTCAAGTCCTGATGGGTAAATTACTCGAATCGAGTTACTGCAGGTAAATGACTCGAGTCACTGCAGCTAAATGACTCGAGCCACTGCAGGTAAATGGCTCGAGTCACTGCAGGTAAATGACTATAGGGCACTGTAGGTAAATGACACGAGTCACTGCAGGTAAATGACTCGAGTCACTGCAGGTAAATGACTCGAGTCACTGCAGGTAAATTACTCGAGTCACTGCAGGTAAATGACTCGAGTCACTGCAGGTAAATGACACGAATAACTGCAGGTAAATGACCCGAGTCACTGCAGGTAAATGGCTCGAGTTACTGCAGGTAAATGACACGAGTCACTGCTGGTAAATGACTCGAGTCACTGCAGGTTAATGACTCGAGTCACTGCAGGTAAATGACTAGAGTCACTGCAGGTTAATGACTCGAGTCACTGCAGGTTAATGACTCGAGTCACTGCAGGTAAATGACTCGAGTCACTGCAGGTAAATGGCTCGAGTCACTGCAGGTAAATGGCTCGAGTCACTGCAGGTAAATGACACGAGTCGCTGTAGGTAAATGACACGAGTCACTGCTGGTAAATGACTCGAGTCACTGCAGGTTAATGACTCGAGTCACTGCTGGTAAATGACTCGAGTCACTGCAGGTTATTGACTCGAGTCACTGCAGGTAAATGACTAGAGTCACTGCAGGTTAATGACTCGAGTCACTGCAGGTAAATGACTCGAGTCACTGCAGATAAATGGCTCGAGTCACTGTAGGTAAATGACTTGACCCGATCGAATGAAGGCCATGACCGTCCCCCAACAGAGCAACACTTTGCGATAAATAGTTGCCATGCCTGTTTATGTCCACGTCAAGTTTAAATTTGAGAATAATTATCCTACGTTGTATACATACAGCCGCCGTCTGTTTTCTTTCCTCCATGATTCAACAAGCACACCGTGTCGTATAGACTCATATCTTAATTGTGTTTCTGCGGCAAGTGTGTATTTATAATATTGTGTTAACATTTGTGACTCGAATTGACTCAGCTAAATACTTGACTCGACGGACTACACACTGTGACTCGACTCGACCTGATTGACATAATGATTAACTCGAGTCTTAAAATTTAGGGATTCGTTATCGAATTAGGTTTCTTGAGTTTTCCCGTTTTTACCTTTCGTGGATAAGATTCCCGTTTGTTGTAAGCAAAGTTGTGAAGGAGAGGTCGTCATTTTCTGCAAAATGTAAACAATTTGATGCATGTTAAAAAACAGCCACCCGACTAATACGAATTAACACAAACATTTGCAGTCACCATAGAAACAAGGTTTCAAATTTTGAAAGATTACTGTTATATTTTCACCTAGGTTTTCCCGGCTATTAAAAAAAAAACCATTAATTCAAATTTACCAACTTTCACGTTTAATTTTGTGCGGAAAAAGTTCCAAACACTTTTAACAAACAAATTTTAGTCATTTACTATTCAATTTAAAATGTTGATATCTCTATTTAAACATTGTCTCGGACATTACGTGTGATCGTCATCAGATGTGTTTATAGTTGTTGCCAAAATACAGCATTAGGCGACTGATCAAATTTGTCCAATATTAATCAATGTGCGTACAATAACAGCCCCTTTTCAGAGAAACGCCAAAAATCAGAATAAAGAAGATTTTGCAGATATCGGAAAAATTATTTATTTATTAATTATTATTTGAAAGTAAATAATGATTGTAGGCATCCAGCAAAAGGATTGCGCTAGATATCCTGTAATTGTTCCGAAGAAATCGCCGGACGGCGATCGCGAAAAAACTCCAAGAACAGCATTAAAGAATCACTGCCAGACGCCGGTTGAAAACGAACGCTGTTTTTCTTGTTTTTGTTATAGCATCCATATTGTAAAACCTCCAACAGGTCAGTTAAACGATATTTACTATAGAATACAACCCTCCAACAACTATAGAATACAAAACATCCCAATTGAAATTCTGTTAGGATAAACAAAATCATTATATTCTCTATCTACGTAATTTGACCAAACTTATAGTCTAGTGTGATTTCTGAAAAATGTTAATGTTAGGGGCATTTTGGGGTAAAAGTTGGGAACCAGAGTTTTTTGCATAATTTGGGTATGCTGTATCCGATAAACCCGGTTCCCAAGGAAAATTTTGAGTTTTTGACCGTCTAATTTGCATAATAAAAATGGCCGCCAAATTGCTAATTTGGGACACTTTTTGAATCATTTTCTGCAACAACTCTGTAACCAGGCAATTACAAATGACAAATGAAGTGTCTATATCTATATTTTGAGTGTCAGAGTATATTATAAATGCATTTATAACGTAATCAATGGTAACCCTACTCTTGTATATGCAAATTAGCCAAATTAGCCGCCGCCAAATATGCAAATTAGCCGCCGCCATTACAGAAAAATCATTTCCCCCCAATATCTCTTTAACTACACAAGTAAACACGACAAATGAAGTTTTGAGGGCCAGAGAATGTGATAAATGCATTTCTGAAGTATTCAGTTGTACCCCTACTCCTAATTATGCAAATTAGCCGCCGCCATTACAGAATAAAATCCTTTAAGGGTCCTAGAATGTGATCAGATGCTTAAATTATGCAAATTAGCTACCAATAAAAACGCATAAAGTCTATGTAGCCCTACCGGTAACAATGCTCAATGTTGTGGTTTTCCAACTTTACTCCTTGATACTTATAGGCAATAGATCTTACTCACAAATGCCACATCCTGAAGTCTGGTAGAATAAACGGCTTGTTGGGCTAGACGATATTCATACAACGAGTTTGATCATCACTCTGTTGCTGACATGCACACATTGCTGTGCATCGTAGCCCTGTCTTGCGGCATTTGCAACGACGCGTCATGCATTGCTTTTGGCACGCACACGAAATCATTTCCAGGCAGCTTTCTGGAATCGGACTCAATGACATCAGGATGGGTTGTAGTCCTGAATCACCACGTTTCTATCCCATGTCCACGGGTGCAGGGAGCTCAGGTATGGCACGGTAAGCATTTCTCCAAACCATCGCTTGGTAGTGCACCCGCATCAAATGGAAGCGGAGAGCATCACTTGTTGGTGGCATGGCTTCGGTTTTACCAGTCTTGGAGAAAAGTATATGCCTTGCTTCATCAACAGAGTCTGTTTTTTGTACATCATATATTCTGCAGACAAACATTTCTGAAGATTGAATGGTCTCCTCTGTGAGTTCACCGATTCCCAAGTTTATAAGCTATTGATGGTGCTCTTTGAAGACTTTCCATGATGACCTTTTTGTGTGATTTGCGATGTAGGAAGTGGTGTCGCACCCGGTTAATGCATGAAATGGTAACAGAGATGTTGATGAAGCTCTAGGTAGATTGTTAAAAACCATATCAATGGGTACATATCTCCGTTTCCTGGTGGTACCAGACATCATCCAGAGGTGTTCACATTGTACACGTGGGAAGTGGGCAACCAAAATCACAAGAACATCAGTGTCCCTTGATGACACAACAACTGTATTGAACTGGATGTGTACATAATGTAACACCAACCTAGTGTCAGCTTCTTCATGTGTAGCTCTCAGTTGAGTCAAGTCCGTGGTGGTCTTTGACGATCTAACCTCAAGTTCCTCCCTGAATCCACCGGCAACTACAATCTCCTTATCATCAGGTGCCTGAGAACACAATTCCTCAGACAGGAAATGTGCAAGATCCACTTTATTATCAGGGAGCGACAGAAAGTTTGTCCAGTTTTTTGGAAGAGGCACATCACGACCCTCAACAAGTCGTCTGATTGGTCGAGCTGCCTTCGTGCGTCGTGTCCTGGTACCACCCTTGATTGTCTCTTCTCTATATCTGTCGAACACAACGTCTACCCGTTGATAGTTAGAACCCTCCTTTAGTACTGCTCTTACGTAAATGTCGGCAGAATCCCCAAAGGTCACTGCCTTTTCAGGCTTTCCCAGAGCAACCACCAGTGCTTGTCCATCAATGATAAGGCAAGACGATGAGTCGTGAACTTTAGAAGCTTCAGGACAGACTATGTATTCAGTTAACTTATATGCCAGTACAGACTTATTTCCAGTACGGAGTGTACCATTCATTTCAGCAAGTGATACAGGAACTGGCAGAAGCTCATGCTTTAGGACTGCTGGCAAGTCAACTGGACGACCTGCCTCATAGGCAGTAACAAGGCGTTGGAGAAAATTTCTGTCTGCTTTCAGGATAGTTCTCTTGTCTTTGTCTTTAGTGTCTTTGGCCACTTCATACAGAGATGCAAATGTTTTGGCCTTACTCCTGTGTAGAGTTGCATGGATTGGGACATCTGGCTTGTCACGTGGCTCATGTACAATCATCCTCTCCTCAACGAATGTATTCACTTCTTCTTGTCCGTGTTCTTTAGCACAAAGTAATGATTTTTGTATTGCCTCTGTTGCTAGGTCTTTTGTGGCGAGATTTTGCAATGACCCTGGCGAAACTGATGCAAACACCTTGAATCTTTGGAAGGCTGAGAGCAATGCCATCTCATCGTCGTTGTCCCGCTTTTGCCGTGACTTGGTCGCTTCTTTGTGAACACGTGTTTTGCTAAGACAGTGGTTGTACATTGCATGGGTTTCAGCTGCAATGTGAGACCTCAGATTATACGAAAGGGTCCATCGACAAAGCGCTGATGTTGTCTTCGTGATGCCAATGATGCCACCTCCTTTCTTTCCTGTGCCATTTACCCACTCCATGGCTTGGTCGGGATCTACTTGGTTAAACTTTTGAACAGAACGCTTGACAACAAAGTTGCCCCTTTGAAACTCCAATAACACAGGTTCTGGAAGTTGGTGCATCTCGGCTATATACACTGGGTCCCATCTTGCGTAGTTGAGGTGGTCATACCGCTTAAAGTATGGCAACATCAGACTGAAGGCGTGGAGATGAAGGTCCCAGATTCCATCACGTTGAGCTCGGGTGAATTTCAACAGTATTGAGAACATTTCCATGTAGTTCCACCAGAAGACGAAGTTTACATCTTCAGATTTACTTGCAGTGAAATCATTTAGAAGCTTGTTAAACCGTTCCTGCTTCAGAAATGTTATCAGCTCTGGAATTCTTTCGGGATTGTCATCTGCAGCCATTGCAGAAACTTCATCATGGCATTCCTTGTCTGACTTTGCAGCAAACAAGAGAAAGATTGGCAACAAATTCCGCCACAGGGCTTGCAAGGTAAGTTTGTGAGCTCTAATAGCCTTGTTGTATGCTTTTCCTGACAGGACAAGCTGCACAGCACCCTCTCCTAGCAATCCACTCTCCATCCACACTTCAGCTAAACCAGATCCAGCCATGTGATCTCCTATCGCCTTCAGGAAGTTCATCGCGGTATGAAGCCCACCAAGGCGAGGGATTAATTTATTCCGGTATTCTTCGACGGACCACTTCAGTTTCATGAGTTTACAGAATAGTGCTTGGTCCACTGTAATGACTGTATGCTCCTGGCCAAAATGTGAAGATATCGCAATTCACCTCTTTACAACTGTATTTAGCGTATCTAACTCATGCGCCGGAGCAAGAATTATGGGCAAATATCCTACTGCTGTCTGCTCTGGTTCTTCTGATGAGACTGACTGATTGAATACTGTCCAGGACGGTTTAGTGTCAGATTCTTGACGTCGCAGGAAGAAAGCCATGTCCGTTGCTTGTGCTCGCTTTGCACAATCACTGTCTTCTTCGGGTTTCGTGAACCAGGCCTTGTCAACAGGGGCTGTGAATACTGGCTCACTTGTGGCAGGATTTATATTGACAGGATACAGGTTCTCCAGGACATCTGGCACGATCAGTGTATGTCTAGTAGATGGCTCTAGCATCTCAAGTTCAGCATCAGCTTGTTGTCCTCGTTGCCATGTTGCCATTTGGGTTGCATGGAAAGTATTTTTTTCCATCAAGTGTCTCATCAAGAATGTCAATGTTATCCGTAGTGTATTGGATAAATTTGTTGGCTACAATGTTTGGTGGAATAATGGCCCCAGTTGCTTGGTCCATAGATTTCAGAGTGTTCTCAGCTAAGGAAGTGTCTACTTGCAACACCTGTTCATAGCTCAAACAGTGACCTGCCTTGTTGAACAACTCCACCAGATCTTTAGATCGCGTGGTTTGATGTAGTGTTTTGGCAAGACCAATATGTTTGGGAGTCCATTTTCTGCCCCCACTGACACCGTAAACAAGATCCTGTGCTACACTCAGAACTCTGCTTCGGGCCAGATCTTCATTGTTTTCAGAACTGTCTTCTGCTAGCGCCTCTTGACCACCAAAGATTAGTCTCAGTAGCATATATAAAGTATCTGGAATGCATGGAATCGCTTCATCTTCACTTACAGAGAAACCTTTGTGACCAGGAGTTTCCATCATATCTTCCCGAATTTTCAGCGCTACATGTACAAGTGATAGAAAAATGTCATCCTGGGGCACATATTGAGGCAATATTTCCTCGCTCTCCTCGAATTCCTTCATTTGCAAAACTGCAGCATGCTGATACTTTGTGGGAATCAGCATGGTTGTTCTCTCAGATGTGCTTCTGTCAAGAGGTTGGAAGAAGTTAAAAATGTCTCCCAGCTGTGACTGCAACTTTTCTTTGAATGTTGTCCTTCTACTGTAGTAAGACGGTTGAATCGTGATTGACGATTCTACAGCAAGCTCCTCATACCGTTCCCAGACATCATTCAGCAGGATAACATGTCCTTTGTCTGCTGATTGATGCAACTCTTTGCATAGCCATACCATCGCGAGGTCGGTATTGTCTGAGTCCTGCTTTATTTTGGTGGTAGATCTGGTGAATGCTCTGAGACACGTCAAATGGTATTTGGCTTCAGCCGCAATTAGGTCAATCACTCCGGCCAATCGAAGGCCAATGATGTAGTCGAGAGAGGAGGCTTGAATTATCTGGTCGCTCATTTGTGTTGTCATTACTGAGATCAGCCGTGCTTTTGACTTCACAACAACAGTTTGACAGAAAATACATAAGTTCCAGTTTACTGGTTCCACACGCCTTCGCAATAAACGTCGGTTACCACTGTTGCTGCAACCTGTTTCTTGTTTTGAATCCACTGCCTGTGTCTTCTGCAAACGTTCAAGTTTACTTTTGTCCGTGAAGTGGGCATAGCACATTTTGTGCCACACAAGAGTTTGGGCTTCAGCAGCATCCAAAACATTCTGAAGACGGTCGATCAAATCGATATTCTTAACGTCTCTAAACTTTCTTCTGGTACTGGCAGCAAGCCTGACTTTTGCGAGCCCATGGTCACTAGTTTGACTAGGAATAATACTGGCTGCAGTTTGGCAGAATATGCACAAGTTGTAATCTACAGGCGAATGAATCTTTAGGTTAACTACTGGATCCATCATTGTCTGCAAATCAAAACAATTATAAATTGAGGTAAGGCTTCAAAGTTGTCATTTATTGGCCTATGATCACATGCTGGAGTTTTTACTCCCTCCAATAGCCCTTTGTTTTTAATCTCCTATTCTAAAATACTTACCAATATCCCTAAACCTTATAAAAGACTCCTGTATACAATTGTTCAAAATCACTGTGAAAAGTTGATCACTACTAAGCCAAGAGATATAAGCTCTCAAACACCGTGAATTGTAACAAAACACTCACAGGCTAGGATGCAATCATGGTTCTCAACACCAATGAAAGAGCTACTGTGATTGGCTGATCCTCTGATCTGTCGAACACATTGTTCTGCTTACTTTGTTATAGCTCCCCTGGATGTATAAATGGTCAAACTAACAGAAACAATATATAACAAATCTAGAATGTTTTTATTTCAAATATATGCGAAGATTAACTTCTTCAAGCATGTGTAGGTGTGATTCATATGTAAAACCAGTTGTGATTGGCTGATTCTCTGACACAGTTTCTGGATTCATCCCCTACCTACCGGTATTTTTTTAAATATCTCTAACTAAGGCCTAAAATCTATTAGTACAAATTAATTGATATTTTGAATACTTTTTGAAGGTTATACCGCAAAATAAAGCATTTGTGTACTCCTCAGCATTTGAAGTATAAGAATTGGCAACACTCAAAAATTGAATGTTGTAAGGAATGTCACATTTGAATGGGTGATTTTATACCTTATCTCAACCATTTTTCGATCCTGCCTAACTGAAGAGTTAAACTCATCACCCACTCTTTAGTCTTACCCTCAAAACATATGTCTAGACACTTCATTTGTCTAGTTTACTTGTCAAGTTACAGACAAATTGGAGAAAAATGATTTGTCTGTAATGGCGGCGGCTAATTTGCATATTTATGAATAAGGTTATCATTAATTACTTTAGAAATGCGATTATCATATTGTTTGACACTCAAAATATTGGTATAGACACTTCATTTGTCATTTCTACTTGTCTGGTTACAGAGTTGTTGCAGAAAATGATTCAAAAGTGTCCCAAATTGGCATTTTGGCGGCCATTTTGATTATGCAAATTAGACGGTCAAAAAATCAAAATTTCGCTTGGGAACCGGGCTTATCGGATTCAGCATACCTGAATTATGCTTAAAAGTCTGGTTCCCAACTTTTACCCCAAAATGCCCCTTGAACCTTATACAGAGCCTTTTTTCAGAAATCCCACTAGACTATTACCTCCTAACTTCAATTTGTCGATTGCTTGTTTTTCCAGAGTGATCGACGTAGTTGAAGACCCATCATCAGACGACCGTGACGGGAAACTGTACACACTTACGTTTGTGGATTTCAACACTTCGTACTCTGTTTGTTGATCAGTACAATATTGATTATTTAATGTTAATAACGCTTGAAGATCTGACAATTGGCCCAATGTTCTTACCGTGGTTGTCCTAATTATACGGGTAGTTAGATTGGTGTAGCGGTTCTTTCCTCGCCTTCCACCGCTATGACCCGGGTTCGAACCCCGCCTGAGCCATGTGGATTGGGTTTTCAGTGCCTGAATGATTCCGTTTTCCCAAGGATATTCTCTGGGGTTCTTTTCCACCTCCTAAACTGTACATTATTCTCATTGTCTTCTCTCTACATGTTTCTTCAGGCTTGCGAGCTACAGTGCCTAGAGCGCTATTGAGGGAACCTTGGTTTCATTACTAATAATAATAATAATAATAATAACCGAATAATAATAATGACCCAATAGTTTCGTACTATGGACCTTATTTGCGGAAGTCACTAAAAACTAACCAGTGTAGCGGTTATTGTTGTATTTTTCAAGGCACTTATGTACCTAACCAGGTTTTCCCTTTAACCTTATCCTATGGGTAAAATAACCTATATAAGACAATTTGTCGACAAAAACGACATGAATATACATTCACGCACCACCAAGATCCTGAAAAAAAACAGTTCGCGAACCGCTACACTGGTTAGTATTAAGTGTCCTCCCTTAATTACGAAGAAGCCATTTTGTATTTTATAAATTGTTAACTGTTGAATGGGATAGTGTCAGACTATTTTTGCATTCTAGCACCACTTTCAATATTGTTTTATGTGGCTTAACCAGTTCGCGCCGGAATTATTGTAACATTCACGCGGGATTACTTTTAACGAAACTCGATCTGAGGCGGGTTCAGACCGATGGTACCGGAAAGCACACCCACGCATTTCCGGCCTTGCTCGTGACGTGTTTATGGGTCATCGTGTTTTGAATCTGAGAAAAACGTTTCGTTTATATACGTCCTCCATCGCGAACTGGTTAAAACATTAGGGTATAGTATGTTTAATCAGACATTTTTAATTATTCATCAGAGAAGACCACACCCCTACAAAATATAAACACAGATAGTGATCCAAATAACCAATGATATTAGTCATTTTAACCAAAATATTGGTCAAAATAACCAATATTTAAGTTAAAATTTACCAATATATTTGTTTGACACATATCTACCAATAAATTGGTTATTTTCAATCAATCTGATTTTAGGGTGTGGTATTAACTTGTAATTAACTTTCAATTATTTATATTCGCAAGTTACAAAAAAAAGCATTTTACATCACTTTCAATTCAATATGGCCGACTCGTAAATTAACATCCACTGGCAATTAATAGAGTTGTTTTACCCAAATTATACGCTTTCCGGGAGAGTTGAAACCCTGTCGGTGCCTTTCTAGCCAAGTCCTCCAGTAAATTCTGCGTTGATTGGATTAATTTGGTGGCATACTCTGGTACCTAATATAAACGAACAAAATGAACCTTTGTTAAATTTGTTTGGAACCGTGTTAGACTAGTTTCCGACTGCGCACGCTGCATAATCAAAACTGTTTATGGAGAGTTGCAACAACGTTAACTATTAATTTGGAGCCGAGCCAAATTCATGAAACATTTAACTTAGCAGCCAAATTAAGATACAACAAATGCTAACATTCCTAACTAAATACACTTTTTAGAAACTTAGCTGCATACGAAGACGAAGCAACGGTTTCGAAAACCCTTATAAGTGGGTTTCGAAAACCCTTATACGTGGCTTTTGAAAACCCTTATAGGTGGTTTTTGAAACCTTTGCTTTCGTCGTCTTTGGCTTGGGCTTTGCTCCAACTTCTGAATTACTGAGAAGCAAATAGAAATGGAAGCAAATGGAAATATTTACCAACTTCTGGGTTCATATCAATCGAGTGGATGTTTCTGATGCATAACAGGCACCATAATGTGGCTAGAGATCTCAAAGTTCGGAGTTTAAGTTATAATCACCCGAAGACAAAGACGAAGTCACAGATTCGAAAAGGCCCTATAAATAAAGTACATCACCCGTAGAAGCTTAATCGGCCCATTACAAATGTACAGGGATCCAAACAGTTGTGTCATTTTCTTTTCTTCAATTTCTACAGGATTCATCCTATTTGTTTTTAGAAAAGACTCCCTGAAATTATCATAGGTATTACTTTCTGGTCTAAGTGGGTTTTTTAAGGGTACACAATCATAACTTTAAAAACAATGATTTCGTTCCGTGCTCACGAAGTCGAGAAAAATCAGCAGGGATCCTTTCCCCACGATTCAAACAGAATCGCAGGCCTTGAATCACGGCGCAAATCACATTGTTTCTGCCTGTGATTCGGTCTGCAATGTGGTTGATTGTACCGGCCGAAAAAGTCACAGTATTTTATTTGACTTGTGGTGAAAAAGAGCCCTGCTGTTTTCTCTTCTTCTTTTTTTAGTTTTGTTTTTGTACATTAGCCAAAAATAATCCTAACTTTTTTAAGGCAACTGAACCGGGGCCAATTAAACAAAAAACACATGTAACTACACACATTTGCTAAGCATGAACATTATTGCTAAGCAAAAACAGGGTTACAAACCAAATGTTCAGTTAATGTTGATTGTTTGTGACTGGTATTCAACTGGTTTTTGCTTAGCATGAAAAGCACATAAAGTTTTGGCGGGTAACCTGTTTCTACTGAGCAATATTTTGTTGTGCTAAGCAAATTTGTGTGCTTACACGTTTTATAAAGTTGGCCCCAGGGCTGTTACTCACCGCATCCTTTTTGTCCCAAGTTTCTACAAAGCGGTTATCTAAGAGGTTGTCGACAGTGTCTACGTACGTCTAGAAGCGAATGAACAAAATACTTTGTTTAGTAAAGAACAGATATACCAAATCAAGCCCCCCCCCCCCTCTCCCCGTCTAACACTATAATTTTTCATTCGACACGGACACGGTCCTTATTAGCAGGTTGTGAGTTCAACAAAGTATTTCTAAAATCACATCCAAATGCTTCAAAGTTTGAGCAAACATTATGTTAACATCACCGAGCCGAGGCGCTGGATTATTTTTAACGAAACTTGATCCGAGGTGGGTTCAGGCTAATGGTACCGGAAAGCACACCCACGCTCGCTGCTGACAGACATTTCCGGCCTTGCTCGTAACGTGTTTATGCGTCATCCGTTTTGAATCTATGGAAAACGTTGCGTGTATATACGTCCCCCGGCGCAAACTGGTTAATTTGGACTTTTACGACTTCACTCAGGATGTGAATTTAGACTGAAGATCTAAATTTGGAGAATTTGAATGTGATTTTGGAAATCTTTTGTTAAAGTCACATCCTGCTAAGAACCGTGTACGCTTTGATTGCAAAATCACATCATATCCATTCCCAGTGCAATGCTGTTTGTAATTAATACATAAACTACTTAGCACTTTTGAGTCAAACAACCACTAAAATGTACAAATTGTGTTGGGGAAAGGTTGGTGTTGCATTGCAAGAACTTACATCGACGTAGTCTGTGACATTTGTGACGTCAGTTGGTATGGCGTCATGGTCACTTATCCAAGTCATCAACGCCAGTAGATTGTGAAGTGGCAGTTGTTCTTCGGAGCTTTGAGTCTTGACGTCATCTACTGTCGCCGACTCGGGTAAACAATCAAACTGACCACCACACAGAAGGTTAATGACATATAATTTAAAGACAATGAAGCCTTTGTTATGAGGAATTTCAATAATTCATTACAATTAAATTTCGGAGATTTCATTTTGTGAATTTGTTTGTGTTATATTCAAAGGATTACAGCTGACTAAAATTGGAATGTGGTTGTTGTTTGTTCATAAAAATATCAAAAAACAGATTTATTGAAATAACCATGATAAGTTAAAATGTGTCAAATTAATATTAATAATAGTATCATATTGGTTATGAGGCGCCAATTTATTTTGTTGCACGTCAAATAGAACATCGTTCACGTTAGCAACGTTTGCATAGTTGACAAACGTTAGCAACGTTCGCATAGTTGCCAAACGTTGGCAATTTTCGAGTACATGACAAACGTTCGCCTAGTTGGCAAACGTTAGCAACGTTCTCGCGAGTAGAACACACCCCAGGTAATGATTAAAGTGACAACATGGACACAATTATTGCAATGAAGATGACCAACTAACTACGTGTCGATCTTACCTCAATCAGACCCACAATGCACCGAGGATCTGAAAGGCATACAAATAAAATACATTAAAATTACTCCAAAATAATTACCATTAATCCAGTGACTAATGTAGTCACTGGTTTAACAGTTTGGTTCAATATACCAGGGAAATTATATATAGGTTTTCCTGGCTATTTATTAACATTTTTCATTTAAATTCACAAGCTGTTTACACGTTTTTACCAAACAAATTTAGTCATATTTCAATGTTAACGTTTCAACCCTTTTAAACACAAGGCCGGATAATATTCGTCACTCATTACAGATCAAATTCGTCTAAAATGTTGCCGAAAGCGGGCAGCATTCTGAAATCGAATTCGTCTTTTATCAATCGGTTTCAGACTTATGTTAAATGTATTAGTCTAGTTTGTGATTGACTCAATCAAAAACTAGACAAATTTAGCATAAGTTTGAAATTTATTGAAATAAGACGAATTCGATTTCTAAGTGCTGCCGTTCAGTAACAGCTTATACGAATTTGATGTGTAATGACGAATATTCTCCCATAAATGCTTAAATATAGTGACCAACATTTGAAATTGAAGGTTTAAATTACTAAATTGGTTAAAAGCGTGTACATCTGTTTTCTTGGACGAAATTGCATGTGTGAGTTGGTGAATTTGAATGATTTACTTTTAAATAGCCGGGAAAACCTATACTATAAGTGTGACCGGCTCCTCAAAAAGGGTATTAAGTCGCGCTGTGCATTGTTATGTAATGACCCGCTCAACGTTGAGAGGGTAAATGTTTGTCCAAATAATGTGTTTTTCATTTTTTGTCATGAATGACATATTTATTACCTACGGTTTACAGCTTTCATTTAAAGAAATGTAAATGTTGATGAATAAAGTGGAACAAACTACCATTTTGTGTGCGGCTATTTCAAATCCTGTTTTCTCAGTTATTTTGAGTTCCAAGGAAGTAATCAATATGCAAACATGTTATATCTCCAGAACAGGAGCGGCTGTGGAGCTCTATTATATACTAAATGAAAACGTTGTGGACTTTTCAACTGTGTATATAACTCAATGTTTGCAACATAATTTGTGTGGAGTGGGTCACAAAATATGGTTAACCATTCCATGTTATAAATATTTTTAAAAGCAAAAGCAAAATGGGTTACTACCTTCAACCCAACTAAATTTTAACATAAACATTACATTTCTTACAATGTGTAGTTGGAGACTGTGGAGTCGATTGTGCAATCGTCGACGGTGCAGATGTAGTTGACTGTGGATCGGGCGAATGCACAGGCGTAGTCGACTCTTGGATTGTTGTTGACTGAGAAATTGTTGTGGATTTATCGGTTGTATGCGAGGCGGATGTGGTGGGTAGCGCAGTTGTTTGTACCGTGGTCGTTGACTCAACTAGTGACGTGGATTCAACAATAACATTTTGTGTTATTCTACCGTACAATGTGTCTCCAAAAATGCAAACAAAATATATTGTATAATGAAATGCCACAATTATAATGTGTAACCAACATAGATAAAATATAGGTATGGTTTGAACGATACACCTTTCCACTTTAAAATGAGACATCAAACGTCCACATCTGATAATGTTTCACAGAGTTATGAGTAATTTCCCAAGAGTGGTCAAATTGACCATGGATCCGTTTTGGTTTTTGTGTTCGATTTTGTTTGGATGAGCTGTTGGTGATTACCATAAACGCACGTGTCTAATTTCTGAACATCAATGTTTAATGGCCGAACACTTTCCACTCTCAAGCTAAACATGTTTAGCATGTAAACATGTTTACCAATTCAAATATGATTTTTTTTACTCGCTAAAGACAGTTTTTGCAGTGAAGTCCAGCCAATTATCCAAACATGAAAAGTATTCCAAACGCCTAAAATTGAAAACTTGGTCCCACGGATAATTTGACCTCTCTTGGGAAATTACTTATAACTCTGTCAAAATTTATCAGATTTTGACATTTGATGTCTCATTTTATAGTGGAAAGATGTATCATTCAAACCATACATTAATATCCATGTTGGTTTGACATGTGTAGAATTCCGTTATATTTTTTTAATTTCTTTTGGGACACATGTACATCAATCTGCGTCCAAATAAGTTTACTCAAAAAATAATAAAGATATATGGTTTTTAAGTTAAACATACACACAAACACAACAAAACACAACACGCCACACGCGCATTGCAAATCAAAGCCTGCCGATTAAGTTGCATAGCATTGCGCAAAATGGGGTTACAAAATAGTTGGAGAAAAAAGAAAGATAACGGGTTAGACATGATTAGATAAAATAAGTTAAGAAATATGTACACATATATTGTTGTTGTATTAACACAATCCATTAGTCGGCCAATGTCCATGCTTGTTGTGCTTGTTTGTCCGTCTGTCTGTCTTTTTGTGTGATTGTTCTTTTTTTTTAAATTGATTATCCATTATTGTAACTTGTTGATTATCCGATGTTCATCTCAAGCGTCTTCGTTCACGCCCGATTGCAACTTTGTCTGAGATTCTCCAAAACCGCTTCTCTATAAACTTAAAAAGAATGAGATGTTAAACATAGATACATTTTGTTTTCATACTTTCATACAAAACGCAAAATTCATATCACATACATGATCTGTTTTGCTAGGTGAAAATGTAATTCGCGAAGATAGTGCCTGAAAAAATATATAGTGAACTCTCTAAAATGTAAACGAGTGAAAATCTCACTCTTAAAAAGAGTGAGTCTCTTATAAAACCACTAACAAAATAATGAAATTGTGACTCTCTTGAGTGGTTATACGCAGGACAACTTAAAAACAAAAACAGTTCTTCATTATGGCTGTAAAAAGCAAAAGTTACTAATTTGTAGTGTTTTCAGTTGTTTTCACTCTAGAAAACTAAATTTCACTCTTTCTAGGAAATTGTAAAAGCAAATTCGTTTGGTTTTTTTCATTTAATTTGACATTGCATTTCGTTCTGTTTACTCTGAAAAGTTAAGGCCAGGAAATTAATATAAACGACCAAAGCGTTAATATCCGAATGACCAAGAAATTAATGCTTTTTTGTTGGGGGGGGGGGGGGGGGGGTCAAAATTATGAGGAATTTGTGTAATGTATGTGTTAAAATTACCGGGGAAACCTATAGTATAGGTTTTCCGACTATTTAACAAAACAAATACAAATCATTCAAATTCACCAACTCAAACATTCAATTTCGTCCGAGAAAAATACAAGCTTTTACCAAACCAAGATAGTAATTTATCATTTAAGTTCAACGTTTGGTAACTCTATTTAAACATTGGCTCGGTAATATTCGTCATTATAGAACAAATTCGTCAAAGCTGTTGCCGAAAGGCAGAACTCATAAATCGAATTCATCTTCTATCAATCAGTTTAAAACTGATGTAATTAGTCTGATGTGTGTTTGAGTCAAGCGCACATTAGACTAATTTATTAAAACATAAGTTTTGAATTGATATAAAATATAATACTAATTCGATCTGTTCGGCAACATATTACTCTAGGCGAATTTGATCTGTAATGACGATTATTCCCGAGACAATGTTTAAAAAGAATGACCGACACTTTGAAGTTGAATGGTAAATGACTATTAAATTGGATTGGTGAAATCTTGTGAAATGTTTCTCGCCTCAAATTGAATGTGAGAGTTGGTGAATGTGAAAGATTGTTTTTTTTAAATAGCCGGAAAAAATACAATATCAGGGAAGAATATCGCATACAATTGCACAATTGGAACTATGCATAACTCACCTTTAGTTTTCCAGCCAAGCAGTGGCCCCCAACTTCATCGATATCGGATGAAGATGGTACGCATTCGGATACCACCATCTCGGCAAATTCTCCTGAAAGCGAGTCTACTAACACGATCTGGTATCTGCGTAGACCCCGTCGTTTATACACGTATATGCCGTCGTGTGTATAATTATAAGACCGCGCCCGCTGTATTCACATTGATAGTACATGTACCGCTTATACTAGGCCATCCATCCAATCACAGACAACCACTTGTGTCATGTGATTGACATGCTTTAACGATACACCAATGACAAACTAACAGCTGAGCAGCAATAGGCTGGTCATTGCTGCCTACGTGTATAACTATAACCATGGTAACGAAAGGCATTACCTCGTATCATCCTGAAACCTGAATTTAATCAATATGACATTTTTTTTCAATACACCCTTGTGTTTACGTTTGATCAATATATAACAGACTCAACCCAACGATAACAAAGGCGCAAAAACAAGCATTTTGCCATTATGAATAATAATTGATTGAAGGATACGTTAGTTAATTGAGCTTGGCCGTTTAGGTGTCCTCGTATTTCTGTGAGGAGTTCTGAGGTAATTTCTATCGGAGGTCACTAGCGGTGCTTGATTGTTTGAGATTACTACGGATCGATTTGAAGCGAGGCGCGGTCAATATCTGCCTTCGACGGGCACTAGGCCATCAGCCTGGGGGGTTTGGTCAGTATCAAAATGAGGAGAATAATTATGATGTAGTTGAACAAAATATGTGATAGCATTTCAGCGATGGCAGCGTTTTGGGCGTTATCACCCGTTAGAACAAACAATGGCTGCGAAAATGCTTATTATTTTAGTTACCGCATTATAATTAATCCTTTAAAACTACAATTAAAGCTAAAACTATCCATACCAATGGATGGAGAGTCATTCTAGACAGGCACGCCTCCATCACACCCAAAGCCCAAACTACCTATGCCAATGGATGGGGAATCCTTCTAGACAAGCACACCTCCACCACCCAAAGCCAAAACTACCTATACCAATGGATGGAGAATCCTTCTAGACAAGCACACCTCCACCACCCAAAGCCCTAACTACCTATACCAATAAATGGAGAATCCTTATAGACAAGCACACCAAAGAATATACCCAACATTGGTCAAATTAGAAAAAAAAACTAAACACATTGTTGGTTAACATTTTAACCAATTTGTTTAACCAACACAATTGTAATACATGTTTTAAGAGTGTAAGACGAGCCCGGTGTTTAAACAAAAGTGACCAAACGTTTACATTGAATGTTAAACTAATTTGTTTGGTAAAAGCCTGCAATATATGCATGTTTTTCTCGGACGAAATTAAATTGCGAAATTAAATGTTTTTAAAATAGCCGAGAAAACCTGTATTATAAGCTAGTGCCGAGGGTAATTAACGGTCTCGGGTATAGCTGTCATAAATAGATTACTTATTGTACGTCATTGGTTTGCAGTGCTTGTTGTATCGAGAACTATAGAAAGGAAACAAAAAAAACGTTCAGTAAAAAATCAGATCCATCTGTCAGCCGCATGCGACCCAGGAATTCAGGGCAATTGTGTGCTGTTTCATTCGATTTTATGTCAACACAGCTTTGTTTGCACAACGGTCTTTCCTACCTTTCCCGTCGAATTTATCACGAATTTAATTTAGGTGATTAAATATTGACATTTTTGAGAGTCAGACACGGTGTTGGTATATCCATATTGAATATATATATATATATATATATCTATATTAAAGGCAAAATGATAAATGATTAACTTGATGTTGGCCGAGCTATTACAAAACATCTTGAAACTGCACTTGGTACAGTACAAATTGTGCGTGCTTCTCGGTGTGTAAAACTGTACCTAAAATACATGATAACGTGTTGAATAGGGCATATTCCTTTTAATGATGCAATAATGTTATTCGAGGTAACATAATGTGAGCTGCTCCCATGAAATCAGAGTAAAGTTGACATTTTGAGATATTTGTATTTTTAGATTCCTTGAATTCTTAGCTTTTAAGTGATATATAATTTATTGGGTAGGGTATTTAAACATATTTAATATTGAGCGAAACCAGCGGTCGTTACACACATCAAAATAATAAGAATAGTTAAGAAATAATTTCGCTACACTTCACTTCTTGTGTACGCTCAGTAATATAAAATAAATACTTGAAGAACATTTGTGGGAATTGTATCATTCATTCATTCCAATTTATTGTCCATCGAAAATGGAAATTTGCCTTGTCGAACATGCTCATAATTTAAAATATTTAAATTACAAATTACAGTTACAAATATTACAGTAAAAAACAAACAAAATATGAATTACAAATCTATAACAACCTATAAACAACCCCTCGTGCCAAAACCAAAAAAAGGCCCCCCCCCCCCCCCCATGTCAAATTGGCTATTTTCAATCAAAACTCAATATAGCATAGCGCGACTTTACATCAATTACAAACAGCCTTTTCAAACTATAGGTTTTACCGGCTATTTCAAAACATTTTTGCTTCAAATTCACCGACTCTCGCATACAATTTCGTCCGAGAACAAAAATCCCACGCTTTCACCAAACTGATTTAATGTATCATTTAATGTCAACATTTGGTTACTCTTAAACTACATGGGCTCCAGAATATTCGTCATTACAGATTCGTCTAAGCTGTTGCCGAAGGGCAGCGTAATTAGGTATCGAATACGTCTTATGTCGATCAATTTCAAACCTAGGAGACTAGTTTATTTAACATAATTGTTGAAAATTAATTGATATAAGACGAATTCGATCTCTGAGTGCTGCATTCTGCTAACAACTTAGACGAATTTGGTCTGTAATGACGAATATTCTCCATCCGGTGTTTTAAAAGGGTGACTAAATGTTGAGATTGAATGATAAAGGCTTAATTGGTTTGATAAAAGCATGTTATAATTTTTTTCACGGACGAAATTGAGTGTTAGGGTTGGTGATTTTAAATGAAAAAATGTTTTAAATGGCCAGGAAAACCTATAGTATATAACGGGGGTACAGCGTAGATGTGCAAGAGGCTGGAGTCAGTCGGCGAGGCCATTGTTGACAAGACAACTAAGACGAATAACAAGAAAAACCTCTTGTAACTCCCCAGCCAATATGTATTGCAGTGAAATGTCAAACGACCATCAGTCATTGCATACAATTATCCGCAGTTGAATTACAACAGGCGCTGCTCTGACTCGGAACAAACATTGACTTAACGCATACTTGATATAGACAGTGGTTTTGCCACAACACAATGTAGGTTTGTGTAAGCATTGGGCTCGTGTGTTGCTAAACCGTTGACACGCAATTTTCGCCAGGATTGGCGACCATGCAAACAACAACACATATTTTGGCCATCAAAATGGTTCTTAGGATCCGAAAAAACATCGGCCGGGCTAGGCACCGGAGGCCCCGGTGAGCAGCTTAGCTTGCCGCTGATGTTCACCTAGCAAAATGCGCCTCGGGCTCGTCTGATGGCGCGAGCGCTGAAAGGGTCGAAACACTGATCAAGAGACCCCTCCAACTCATGTGCCATTACACCCTGCAGATAACGCTGGTACTCCTATTAAGGCAACGAACACCTATGTATATAGGTCCTATATATATACTTTATTTATTATTATTATTATTATTATACATTATTATTATTATTATTATTATTTTTTATTTTTTTTCTTTTCTCTTGGTGGTGTCGTCCGAAGTCAGAGGCTGAAATTCCTCTACATATTTTCTGAGCAATGACATAACATAAGCTACGTTTCTGCCGCAACCTGTCTCAGTGCAAGCCTTGAGGAGCTCCAGGCGCCTGTGCTTGTGGACGTCCAATGCCGATTTAGCCTGCAAGTGCATGGGATAACACAAGCTAAGTGGTTATTTCCACGTGTCTTTAGGGGGGGGGGGGGGGGGGGGGTGGGGGCGTTTGAATCAGCGCAAAAATAACAGAATGCGGCCGACGCGAAGTTTTGGTTTTTTTAATTTTTTGTTTGTTTAGAGGGCACGCCACAAGAATCCAATCTCAACATTCGTACAAATTTAGTGTTTTGTGGCTTGCTAAAAGGAATACCACATTTACGGTGCCGAGTTAGCCCTGGGACATGCAAACAAGAATTCCTTCCATAATATCGACGGCACTTCGCTTATTTTGGGATATGCTAGCCAACAATCAAAGCTAATGTCAAAGGACCTACATTTGTTTTCATGCGTGCAAACGGCAATTTGCAATCTCAACGTTTATGCCTTTATCTGCCTTCCGCCCACAAACTGGAATTCAATCTCAATATTCATGTTTTGTTCAGTCTAAGGATTTGACAAAATAAGCAATTTCATGTCCTTAACTATGCCGCCAAGCTTGCGCGATGCAAGCAAGATTTCCGGCTCGATTTTGAAGGATCTTCGTCTGTCTTGGGGCCCACCAACGCGAATTTTATCCTGAAATTCATGACCTTTCATTGCTTTTTCAGGCTATTCGAAATATAATTAAATCTCAATATCTACGAACCTTATGTGTTGAGGCATGAAAACAGAAATAAATCTAAATATTCGTGGCCTTCATCAATGTTTGCGTACTATGCAGACACGAATTCAATCGTAATAATCAAGGGCGTTGCTTTGATTTCCGGCATGCAAACAGGAATTTATTCTCAATATTCACGGCTCTGCCCCTGTTTTCGGGCATGCAGACACAAATTCGACCTATTAATTAATATTCGTGGCCCTATACCTTGGATTCCAATCATGCAAACATACATTTAATCTCAATATACATGGCTCTAACTCTAAGTTTTAAGGAATGCAAATAAGGACTTCAATTTCAATGTACATGGCTTCTCCTCTGTTTAGCGGCATGCAAACAGGAATTACCTCTCAATAATCATGGCCCTGCCTCTGTTTTCAGGCATAAAGACAGAAATTCAATATCAATATCTGCCTGTTGTTTCAGGCATGCAAACAGGAAAACAAACTCAATATTCAAGCCCCCTCCCCCCCCCCTTTGCTTTCTGGCATTAGCCTCTGTCATGACCTTTCTCAAAGGTCAACGCGCGGAAAATTGTCAAAATGGCGGCGCTTAACAACAGCAACACTTGTCTCGTCAATGTCAGAACTTTATGGCTTACGACGGAGCTCTAAGGACTGTGGCTATTTTGGAAGAATAAACCGTAGGCATAAGGCTGAATGTCATCCAAAACCGTAAAATAACCGAAAGAGAAAGAAACAGTGACTGAAAAAATGATCAGTTGGTGAAGTGTGCTGCGCTATACGTACGTGCGTAGCTAGCTGTACTTCGACGTTTACATTGTTTTAAACAGTTACTGTTGGGCCAACTTTCCTTATGCAATGTTGTCACACTTCTCTGTTGACAAACAGCAAGTCCATTGTACCTTTACCATGTTAATATTATGAATTCTTGCTATTTACCCTCTGTTAACAATTTAGGTGTACATTTAGTCCGAAAAAAATCCAAAACGGTGGCGTCCAGAAATTTGGCACACAATCGACCGAGAGTTCCCTAAGTCGTGACGCAATTGAACAATTCTTGGAAAATCCAAGTTTAATATTTACAAACTTCTTTTAATAGTAAATGTCATTTATGACTTATTTGAGGTTTCAGTCAATAAAGGGTGAAAGATACTAGATTTCGAAGACGTCTACATTTATTGTGACACTATAAAAAGTGTTTAAAACTGGTTGTGTTTTAAATTAACATTGCAGGATTCCGGAATGTTGAGGTTTAATGCCATGTGAACAAAATTTACATTTGATGTCCAAAAACAAAATACAAAATGCAAAAAGGAATATTGCTTGTATAAATTGGCCCCAGAAAATATTTACGTATGGCATATGGCATTCAAATAAAGCTTCAGTTCAGTGCAAACAAAATTGTAGGCACTAATTAGTTAAAATGTTGGGCCTAACCGGTTTTCTGAGGAGCATAAATTCACTTCAAGTGCAGGAAAGCAAATCTAGTTTTATGATTGGCCCTTTTTGTATTAAGTATTTTCCCGCACTTCACTAACTATCTGTTTTCCTTCCTTCAATGGTATAGCTAACGTTAGTATTAAGCGAGAGCTCGGAAGCCATAATTATTGACAAATTTCAGCAAAACGCCCTCTTCGGTTGATTTTTGTCATTTCATGACAGAGGCTAATGCAAACAGGAATACAATCACAATATTCAAGGCCCCACCTCTGCTTTCTGGCATGCAAAATGAATACAATCTCAATATCCAAGAGCCCCCCTCTGTTTTCTGATATGCAAACAGGAATACAATCTCAATATTCATGGGCCCACCTGTTATCGCCGACGATAAGTTTTTTGTTGTCGTCTATCAGATTGCTTAAATTTATATAAAATGTCTTCCATGCGCTTTAATATTCATCATAATGGTGATCAATGTATTCATCCTTGTTTAAATTGTATAGTATTTTAGTCAGGTGTTTCTTTATCCGCCCAATATATTATAATTCATGATCGTTTAATTTACATAGAATGCCGGGTCATGGAGCGTTATTTATCCAATAGTATTGCAGAACGCGACATCGCCTGAAAACATCGGGTATTTAAGAATGACATGCTCACGTAACCTTTACCAGTTACGATAATGGGCTTACGGTAATGAATTAGCATTATTATTTGTTTACTCGTGCTTGTATTTACAGCATCAGAATGCCGCTGATGATGACCCAGAATACCCCCTGTATACCCCGGTAAACTGTGTGTAGTATATTGAAAGCCCTGTGGAACACCCAGTGTGTGTATTGACGGATGTCAACCCCGCATACGATTTGTGAGTTGCAAATTGAGATGAATATAATTGAACTGTATTTATAAAATGGAGATTATGCCTGTATAAGTCAATTGAAGATGCCTATTGTTTATTGTAAATGATTTGCCAGTGTTGTAGATTTATTGTTTAAATTGTGTTGTTGGTGTGATTGTATTTTCTAATATAATTTAATGTATTTTTGTGTATGTAATTTTCAGTTTCACCTGCCCTAATGGGCCGGGTAATAAAACATCAGGGGAAGGCATCCATGTGTCAAGTACCATCTTTTATCGCACATGCACACGCTGACAGTGAACAAATCGTAAGTGAAGACTCGTCATTTCAAGATCATGGAGTCATCCATCCGTTATCGTCGTCATCGTCCCAGGGCTTGGCGTCGTTGCATCTCTTCACTACCTGTCACTATCCCACTCCGTAGCCATCACCGTCAACTTGGTACCATTGCCGTGATCTTGCCCCGTCGTCCATGTCCAGTACATTCATCTTATTATTATTAATTATTATTATTATTATTAATTTCTGGTAATGAAACCAAGGATCCTTCAAAAGCGCTCAGGGCACTGTAGCTCGTAAGCCTGAAGAAACCCGTAGACAGAGGCTGTGTCAGCCAGGAACACCGGGGCAAACCCCTTCTCTTAGCGATAAGTGTTCTGGGTTCTTTTACGTGCATTATACAATTTTATAATGTTATAATGGGAAAGATATATACACACATTATAAATTATACAACACACGGGACCTACAACTTTACGTCCCATCCGAAGGACGAAGCAATAGTGGTTTAATTGCCTTGCTTAAGGACACAGCAGAGGATGCCCTCGCATCATGTCGAAGAAGGCACAGTTCAAAACCGTCAGGACTTCAGCAAAGAGAGCAGTCACAAAGCAAGTTAACATAATAAGGCAATGCATAGCAGAATATGACTTAAGTTCAATTAACGATCATGTTGTAAAGCTTAATGTCTCTTTAAGAATTTTACTTCAGTGCATAATGAATACCATATATTACTTACTGATGACGATGATATCGATATTAGCGAAGCTTATTTTTATAAAGAGCAGGATGTATATATTTCTGTTCTGCATTCAGTTAAGAGTGTTGGTATCTCCAAATATATTAAGGCCGAAGTTGAGGCTTCAAGTACACCTACATCTAGTACTTATAGCGACTTATCTCGTGAGGAATTTCTGGGCTTACTAAATTTCCCGAAGGTTGAGTTACAGGTATTTGATGAAAATCCATTGTATTTTTATCAAATCCTAATAGCATTTGAAGTCAATGTCGATAAGGTATGTGAAGACAATGGCCTCAAATTAGCTAGGCTCATCCAGTATATACATCTGGTCCTGCTAAGGAAGCTCATAGAGGTTGATTGTTGATTGGGGGATCTAGTGGTTATGGCACGCTCAATTTTAGAGAGTCGCTTCGGTAATAGATATCTTGTTACTGAACGTCTTGTGAAGGCACTTAAATTTGGTAAACAATTAAGATCTCAGATGACTTGAAAACATCTTTGCTTACACTTAGTCAGCTAAACAACTTGAATGAGGTTAATGCACAGTCGGTTATCCTTGAAATCGTGAGTAGATTGCCAAATTATGTTTAGATGAAGTGGAAAAAGTATGCGTTGAAATCAAAGAAAGCCAAAGAGTCATACCCTGGATTTAAGGAGTTGGTAAGCTTCATGAATGACATTGCATGTGAAGTAAATGATTCTGTTTACGGTAACATGCATCCCAAGCGTTTTGATAGATTGAAAACTGCCAATCAGGGGACCTCCAATAATTCCTCGGTGTTAACTCAGCCCTATCAATCCAGGTATAATCCAACATTGGGTCTGTCCACTAACGTTAGTTCATACGCTAAACCTGAACCACCATGCGTGTTATGTAGTCAACCTCATCGTTTGTGGAATTGCGATAGGTTTAAACAAATGTGTCCTAAGGAGAGATTGAATATTGTAATTGTTCACAGACTGTCATAATTCCCAAAACACCAATAATTGTGGTAAACGTTCAGTTTGTGGTGTGCAGGGTTGTGGCAGAAAACATACTATGTACATTCACTGCCCTGATACTGCTCCAATCCAGTCAAATGTTTCCAATGCAAATTGCTTTGCTGATAGGGAAACCCACATTCCCATTGTACAAGTAGTTGTCAACAATTCACACAGTGTGTTTGCCTAATTGGACAGTGGTTCAAGTAATTCATTTTGTTCTCGGTGTTTGGTAGACAAATTGGGTTTGCGTGGAAGACCGTCACAATATCCAACTTAGCACCTTAACTAATTCTGGTGTTCATCAATCTCGAATTGTTGATTTGTCACTCGGATAAGAAACTGGAGAGACCTTGCAGATGAATGATGTTTGTGTTATTGACAGCATACCTGTAAAAAGTACATCTGTAAAAGTTTCACTCTATGTTCATTTTGATGACATTGGTCCAATGCCTGCTTATGAATGTGATAATGTGATTGTTGATTTACTTATTGGTCAGGATAATGCAGAAGCTCTCGTACCATTGGAAGTCGACCCTTCGCAGTTCGTACATTGTTTGGATGGTGTGTGAACGGGCGATCACCAGTCAGCAGAGTCAGTCATAAGGTAGTTTCAAATTGTGTGTCTTGTCAACCCATTGATGATGTATCTAAGCGTGGAGGATTGAGAATGATGGCTTGGATTCTTCACTCAATGAGCGTTGTCTACAAGGTCCTGATCTTATTAACAAGTTGTTGCCCGGCCCATTGTGTTGCGCTTCAGACAACATAGTTTAGCTATTCAGGCAGATATCAAAGCTATGTACAATTAGGTAAAAATACCTCCAGAAGATCGAGATGCACTTAGGTTTCTGTGGTATGTAGATGGTCAGCTGGCCTATTATATAATGACTTCCCAATTGTTTGGTGGTGTTTGGTGTGCTTCAAGTTCAACATATGCACTCAGTCGCACAATTGTCGATGCCCCTGAAGTCTCTCCTTTAATAAAGTATACTGTCGAGAAGTCATTTGACGTCGACGATTGTCTGAGTTTGGTCTCGTCTAAGGAAGATGCAAAGAAGGTTGTCGTCAACGATGAAGAATTGTTGAGTGAAGTATCTCAAGATTATGTAGCTGACGAAGTTCGTGCATTAGGTCCTCTATGTGAGAGTAGAGCTTTAGGTACAAAATGAAAAATTTCCACAGACGAGTTCTTCTTCTTCGTAGGGAAATGAGTAAAGGAAATAAATAAGTAGGGAAATACATATGTGGTTGGCTATTTTTAAACATATGTTCAGGCCCATGACGTCAAGGCCTAAGAGGTGGTTTTAAATGTACGTTTAATACCACCCTACAACATATTTTTTTCCAAATAAAAAAACCAAACAAACTTTTGATAAACATCTAAATTAGTATAAATTATCAGTTTTGACTGACTTTATTAAACTTCATATTTTGTGAAACACCATCATAGTGTTAGGGGTTATGCCTGGGTTGTTGGTATTTTCCTTTGATATCCTTACTTGCGTGATCGGTACCACCATTTTGAAGCTATTATTATGAAAAGCATGATAATGGTTAGAACACTGATTATGGTTGAACAAACTTCTTTCACATTGAAAAGAAGAAGTACCTTGGCTCAAAGCCTATGGCGTAAAGCTTTACAAGTAAACCGATCTGCAATATCACCAACTTTAAAGTTGTCTTTTAATGAGACACTTTTAAGTGACACAGAATTTAATACAGACATAGATTTATTTGAAACCCTGTTCTCGAGTGGCCCGCAAACGCTGTTCTCGGGTTGCCAATTACGAATGCCCAAGTGCATGTGGAGTGCATGTAGTTCAAAATTCCAGATGGTCCCCCTAATAAGCTTAATGATGTCATGCTTTGTTTATATGTGCACTTTTCTATGAGCGAGTCTGTACGTCCCTATATGTACTTCGCCTGGCGTCCCGAATCGGCTCTCATGCCAAAGCGTGTATCTGAACAAAGCCATAACATCATTACGTGCCAGGTCTATTAAAACTCTCAGTGAACTCTCAAAGAAATTTAACGATTTTCCAAAAATGTGACCCACCACCCCAAAACCAGGCTGAAGTCAAAATTTTTCATATGAGAGATTTCTATACCATTGGATTACTATCGTGTTAAGCTTTAAAATAAGCTATAGTGGACTCAAATAGGTGGTATACTTTTAAAGTTACGTCTTTTTGAAGTTAGGAAGTTCATCAAAAGTCAGGAGAAGGCCGGTACTATTACTTTCGGGGATTTTGTAAAAAGGTTTAAACATGAACAGCATATAAATTAGAGTTTTAACTAACGATTTATGAACAAAAATAAAAATCGACCGGCAACACATTTTTTGGGTACAATGCCGTATCTCGAAATGGCTTTTTCCGACTTCCGCCTGGTTTTGACGTGGTGGGTCACAAATAACGTACCATTTTTGTTCTTCTCATCATTTATAATGCTCAGTTAGTAAATGACTACTTATATTTTTTTAGTCAGAGGAGCCTAAGTACACCATTTGTGTTCTTGACATTCTTCATCTGCTCCCCATATCCACTTAGCGAGGAGTGAAGATCTTGTTCATAAACACCGTTCGTGTGTTGGTTCTGGTTATTCGAATGTATTCATGATTATTCAACACGAGAACAGTGTATACGTACCTGAGTTTTCCAGATCCTGTACTGAACGAAGTATGCATAGCTATCAACCTCGCACATCTTCCAGTTGCTCCCATCTTCTGAGAATTGTGGTTGTTTCAGCTCCTTTTAAAACTCCTCAGCTGTCATGTCAAAGTGCTCACAGTATAGCACATGAGCAGTCGCCCTTCTTGTGAATATGCTACTAGCATATCCAGCACATCATGCATTATTAACCATTCCTTGAACTGCATCAATTCAGCATTCACTTGCAGAACGCCAAAGTGGAGTGTAATTCTAGATACAACTGTATCCCTGTCCTGTAAGGTCACCTTTGGCTTGATAGGGATCCCGCAAGTGATGAGTAGGTCCAACATGGAGTCCCTCTTGAGAAGGCTGTTAAAAGTCCCATCGTCAGCACCTCACAACAACTGTACAAAGAAGCACGCAATTCGGAGAACTCTCTAAATACAAAGTTACAAAACCTTTGATCGTGAGTGTTGCCTTCCCTGCAATCAATCCATTTAATGATGGTGACTATAACAAGTGCAAAACAGGTGAGAAACCTTCACTTCTTAATGTAAAGATTTGGCATGTACAATGTACACAGCAAGATACTGTTTTAAATTTGATGAGTTGAATATCAGTAGGTGGGCATGATATTTCTGGACTGGTTGACCAGATAACAGCGTTAATTATCACATCAACTTACCACATCAACTTTTGCCTGTACATTTATGTCAGCAATATCAGTGTGGGAAGGCTTTACATTCTGAAGATCCCCACAGAGGAAGTCAAACTGAATTGGTGACAGACACTTCGGAGGGATGCCACCCTGGATCAATGCCATTGAAACTAGCTGACCAGCTAATTTAAATTCACCATTATTTAGCGCCTCGATGTTGTGTTTTAGACAGCGCGAATGTTCCTCTCCTTCAATAGCAAGGGGGTCTGGAAAAGCATGCATAGGACCTCTGAGAAATACTCCCTCGTTGTGCCACTTTCGTCGATTGCCGCCTCTCCAATGAATGTTACTTTCAGTGGACGAAATGCATTGAAGGAGTTCCTCTTTAGGCATCTGCAACTGTCCATCCACAATGCATGCCTTCGTACATTGGCTGACATGCATCATCGGTGATCTGGATGTGCTTGGATTTTAAGGCCTGGATATGATCCTTGCATTGTTCCAATATTCCTGTCATCTCCCTCTCACTGAAAAAAGGAAGACAGTAAAGTATCTTTGACACAACTTTGTAATGTACCAGATATAATCAAATAGATCAGCATATAATACTGGCTTGTTTGCTTTAACTGACACAATAGGAGAGCACTGTTTAGTTTGGGTAAATACAAGACTTTACACATATGGAACAGCCCCTTTTGTTGTGTCTATCATACATTGAATACTGAGGCTAATAGCTAAAGTGTCTTACTTCTTTTCCTACTTGGTTGAATCTCTTTTTATACACCAGCCTTAACCAGTTCGCACCAAAGGACGTATATACACGCTACATTTTCCAGAGATTCAAAACGGATAACAACGAATAAACACGTCCCGAGCAAGGCCCGCAAAAATTGTTTACTACAGATGACGTGTTATTCGGCCACTTGCAGAAGTTAACTGATATCTGGAAGACTTCGTGTATTGTTCCAATTCTAAGGAAGTATGTTATCGAATGTATGAATGATATGACATCTGTCGCCATGAAAGTTTTTGAGAAAATTGTATTGAATCAATTGAAGCATATTGTTACTACATTTATTGATCCTTTGCAATTTGCTTATTATTAGCAACCGTAGTACAGAAGATGCTATTGTTTATAAGTTGGAAAAGCTGTATTCTCATTAGGAGAGTTCTAGAAATGGTAACCCTGTTCGGATAATGTGTTATGATTTAACACGATGCAACCTCATCTCCTCGCCAAAAGGTGGCTGAATATGGATGCTCCACATCAGCTGGTTAGACTTATCCTTGAATTTCTTACAAATCGCAGTCAGTTTGTAAAGTTAAATGAAAATGTTAAATCAAGATGCATAATTACCAACACAGGTGCACCTCAAGGTACAGTGTTAGCTTCATTTCTGTTAACGGTATATACTTCTGACTTTCGATCCAGTCATGCTGACTGCCCATTGATTACATTTGCCGATGATACTGCATTGTTAGGACTTATTAAACATTATGATGATAGCCATTATATTGCTGAAATTGATTCTTTTGTTAAGTATTGCGGGGATAATTATCTGATACTTAATGTTGCCAAGAACTTGTTATTGATTTTTGTAAAAACAAGATCGAGCCTAGTAATACTGTGATTGATAACCGCCTTGTTGAAAGGGTTCATACATATAAATTAATCGGTGTTATGTTTGATGATAAACTTGACTGGAGTGACCACTCCAAAATGAATGTTTTTAAGGTCAGCAAGATAATTCTTGTCACATTCTATTTGTAGGTGATCTGTGGGGTATGGAGTTATTGTTCGACATGATGCGGTGGGAATGCTTTGAAAGGGAAAAAGTTGGGATTGATAGACTATAGTGAGGAAAGTATATAGAGAGAAGGGGGGGGGGGGAGTTTGTGCTTGCAGTTGGTGGACTCTCTGTACCGGGAGCGAGTGACTGGTATGTTCGGTTGTATTTTGGACGACGAAAGCCACCCACTGTGCGCTGAGCTTGCTGGACACATTATTACTAGAAGTGGAAGAATGCGACTGCCGGCTGCTAGTACTAATCGCCATATTCACTCCTTTGTTCGAATGGGAATAAGGTTTTACAATAAAGTTTTTAAAAGAACAATTTTGATGTTTGCCTTTTTTACCTGTACATGTATAGATCTTTGTATATCTTTAAAAACATCTGGATGGTTAGACAGAGGGCGACAGATCGTATACGTTTTCGCCTTCACATGTGTTGTTTGTGTATTTGGTATTTGTAAGATTTTTATTGATGCTTTGCGAGCAGTCTAATTTATTTATCTTGAGATTAATAAAATATGTTCATGTCTTATGTATTATGTCAGAGAGACAAACATGGCCTAGGCGACATAATGTTTGCAAAAACCTGTAAATAACGGTGATAATGAACTAAGTGTTGGCATCTTGTAGTAGTTGCATTATCAAACCAGGAATATTTTTGATAACAAATATTCCCGCCAGTGGTCAATAACTTGTAAATAAACACGGCGCAAACTGGTTAACTAAGACGCACTGTAACAACATTTCAAATAACGTACCTAGGCGCTTGAACACACAACACGGCAACCTGCTCTTGGGCAATGTCTCAGTCATCACATTCTTTCTCGTGTGACCAGCCAGACTTCATTGTTACTACATTATGCTGCAGGCCCCGTATAAGCATCATTTGTATATAATATAGTCGGTGTTATTTTTTAAAATTAAATCATGCAGTACTTGCGAATATTATCCTTAGAGTTTGTTGAACCATATGCGAGCGCCCTCTTGTGTTCTTCACTTTGTATCGCGATTTCGCATTACATCATTGGCATTTGCATTGTATGTGGGTTCTACTAATTTGAAATACTCTGCTCGGACTGGCATTCCTTACATTTTATAATAGTCTTCTTGGAGAGTAAGAAAGCATGGGCAGAGTACTTGGCGTTCATGCAACCACACCTTGCATCTTATTTTATATTGCTCCTCTTGAAGTTTGTACTTGCAATTAATATTGCCAGCTTTGACGTGTCATTGTCGTCCATTATATTGAGAGAGGCATGGGTGTATGAGACCACAACTGCTCCGGTGAGTACTCTACCTTGAGTTCGATATATTGTATTGATTTTGTGTCTTGTTTTCATAGCACTATTATTTTATTAAACACATTTTTAAATAAAGACTCCCAAGTCTAAATAAAACTGTATATTATGAAGGAATGAGAATAAACCTGACTGAATTGTTTGTATAGATATGAGCTTGATGAATGTGAAACGTTGTTGCTCTGATGAAACCTTGTTGTCAGACATTATCAGTGCACCTCCTAAACATAACATATGATCTATTGGGTCAATGTATTTACTTGTCTAGTTTTCATAGAATATTGGACAAGGATTGTTCTTGACCTTTGACAGTTACTTGTAGTGATAATTGTGTAATTTTTTGTTTACCTTTAGTTCGAACGAACATGTATAATTTAGCAGGTACTAGAGTTATTTAAACAGTTCACCCTTATATTCTAGTTTATGACCTACATGTACATTCTACACAAGCGTCGAGGTATATTTGATATTTTCTTACAAGAACACATTTAAGAGATAAGATGGCTTATTTTACAATACTAATTTTATTTTAGCTGTTACTCTGGTCGAGGCCGACTCCTGCTAATTTCATCGCTGATAGTCGCCTCTTGCAGCATCCTTACATCTGGGTATGTGTCACACATTAACTGTTATTTTTGTTTTAATAATTATGCATCCAACGGAAATATGATGGGTACATGTAGTACCATATGTGGTATGGCATTTCAAAATTTCCACACAAAGTATTCATATAATAAGTTGAGAGGTTAATTCATGTATATATATATATATGCAATTAAATTGATGAATAGTTGAATAATTTGATAAATTGAATTGTGAACAGTCGAGCGACAACAATGAATTCCAATGTAAATTTAATTAATTAATTATTTTGTTTAATATTTTATATTTCAGAGCTGTTGATAAATGACTGTCGTTTTGTTTGTGTAAATAAAATATTTGATTGTACAGTAAATGGGAAAACACCCTTCTCGCATTCTTTCTGCGTAACCTTGGCCGCTTGGTTACACATGCATAGCTCTAATAGTAACCTATTTGCACCACCGTCTTTGTTAATGCCAGCTCCAGGTTCTACCCGATTTTAGATATGGGTGAAATAGATTAAGCGTATAACCCGGAGCAGGGGAGCTGTTGTAAAGGCGGTAGTGGGTGGGCGGGAAAAAAACAACCAAACAAAACAAAACCGAGAGAAAACGTCTTACCGGTAAACCGACTTACTGATGACCCGTATCACCGTCGCAGATGCCGAACATGCTGCTGCACCCCGCCTGGCCGCTCCGTTCTTCACGCCGGAAGCCTGCACACGCGTCTTGCTACTCGATACTGTGAAGAGACTTGCGCTGCCCTCAGCGACGACGGTGGTGCAAATACAGTAGGAACCTATTATTTTGCATCACCGTCTTTGTTAATGCCAGCTCCAGGATCTATCAGATTTTAGATATGGGTGAAATAGATTAAGCGTAAAACCCGGAGCAAGGGAGCTGTTGTAAAGGCGGTAGTTGGTGGGCGGGAGAAAAACAACCAAACAAAACAAAACCGAGAGAAAACGTATTACCGGTAAACCGACTTACTGATGACCCGTCTCACCGCCGCAGATGCCGAACATGCTGCTGCACTCCGCCTGGCCGCTCCGTTCTTCACGCCGGAAGCCTGCATACGCGTCTTGATATACTCGAGACTGCGTAGAGACTTGCGCTGCCCTCAACGACGACGGTGGTGCAAATAGCCGTCCGATAGATCGTACGTGTATGATGCTGCAAGCGCGACCACAACATTTTATTTTGAAAGTCAACATGGCATTTGCCCTGGCCGCTCTTTTGAATAATCACAGCTTATCATTACAACTCATGAACTTGCTGAGGCCCTGGATGACAGAAAGCAAACACATTTCATCATTCTTTTGATAGAGTACCCTACTAAAGGCTCCTCCTTATTAAAACGATATCGTTGAGGAGTTCGTGACTCTCTTCTGAAGTGGTTCAACAACTTCCTCACCCATGTCCAAAAAAAGCCTGCGAGTTGTGGTGGATGGCGAAGCTTCGGAGTGGTCAGATGTTCTTTCTGGAGTTCCCCAAGACACGGTGTTAGGGTCATTGTTATTTCTTACATTCACCAATGGTGTATTAATCTCCATCACATCGATTGTTTTATGCACCGTTCTATTAACAATGTGGAAGAATGCAGAGCTCTTCAAAAAAATCTTAATTCAGCTGCAATTTTGGTCAGCCAAATGGCAGATGAAGTTCAACATCGACAATGCCACGTGATGCAAGTTTCCCACCTGGAAAACAACATCGGCTTTGACTACCACTTGGGTGATGATGTACGGACATCAGTTGATGAACATCCATATCTGGGACTATCTTTCAACTCCAAACTTTCCTGTAATACACACATATCATCACGTTGAAAGCCAACCGGATGCTAGGGTTAATTAAGAGGAATATAAGGCACTGTAACCCACGGCTGCAGAAAAAAAAAACAAGCTTACATCTCTCTGGTCGGGCTACATTTAGAATATTGCTCAACAGTTTGGAATCCCCATCATCAAACCCCCATCAATTAAGTAGAAGCCATCCAGAGGAGAGCAGCTAGATTTGTATCAGCGCACTGAAAATTTTACTGCAATGCTACAAAACCTGCAGAGGCATTCACTTTAAGCTAGAAGGGAAGCAGCCATCAACATTATGATGTACACAATTCCCCACGATCTTATTGCCATCAACATGGATCCACTACCTGATCCCAATGACAGATACCAGGCTAAGAAAGTACCATCCGTCTAGATACCAGTTTCTCACAGCCCAATCCTCCAAGGACATCCGTAAGTTCTCCTTCATGCCTACATATGTCCGGCAATTAATATTGCATCTTTGATTAAGGCATTCACATCCTAAGTTTTTAAGCAAACTGATTCTAAAATGGAGGCCATTTTGAAATTTAAGACCTTTTATTCTAATAGAGATATAAGAGCAAGTCAATAGTATGTTTTTGAACTCCTTAGCATAATACATGTTGGTATTGACACCAAAATGGAGTTCATACGAAATTCCAATCCTGGTTGCGTTATGAGACATTGTCCTAAAGTGGCGGCCATTTTGAAATTTAAGATGGCTATCAACCAGTGAGATGTACGGAGCTCCAGGAGTGCCATCCCACATATTGAGTTACCGACATAATTTATCTCATCAAGACGACTTGTTTCGTGGTATAAGTTAACTTACCGACATATTTTATCTTGCTAAGTCGACTTAGATAAAATAATAAGTCGACTTACTGACATAATTTATCTCGCCAAGTCGACTTAGATAAAATAATAGGTCGACTTATTGAGATAATTTATCTCGCCAAGTCGACTTACTGAGAGTACTAAGTCGACTTACTAACATTATTTAGATCGCCAAGTCCACTTAGATAAAATAATAAGTCGACTTACTGACATAATTTATCTCACCAAGTCGACTTAGATAAAATAATAAGTCGACTTACTAACATAATTTATCTCACCAAGTCGACTTACTGAGAGTACTAAGTCGACTTACTAAGAAAAATTATCTCGCCAAGACAACTTACACAAATAATTTGAAGTTATACATTCTTTTGAGCAAGTTCAGACACGTTTGGAACATGTGGTTTTCGCCACACGCACGACGCAACCCTGTTTGTGTACATAGTACCAGTCTAGTACCAGTCTAGTACGTGAACGTGCAATTATCTCCCCTATACACGCACCACGAGGAAGCCTGGGTACCGGAACACGCGCAGAAGCTGAGAGTGAGACACTGCAAAAGTCCTCGGGGCAATCGAGACTAGATACTCGGTATAGATACGGCAAACTCGGTAAGTAAGTAAAGATCAGTTTTAGACAAACCTGAACTTGTTATACAATAGGGTTCCTGTTATTATCCTGTTCAATACTTAGTATAACCATGGAGGTTCATTCATCAATACGAACAATTGACACAAGTTTGAACTAAATTTGTACAGTTTAGGATTCGAACGGTGTGTCAGCAGTAAGTTGTCAATGTCACGGGTCATAATATTATGCTGAGCTGAGTGCATGAACATTGCATTATAATACAAAGTATGCAAATGAAATGAAAGATTAATGATTGTTATGTCAATGTTGTCATAATAAAATGTACTGTTTAGCTGAGTGCATGAACATTCAATACAAAATTAGCAAATAATGTAGTGAGACTGTCCTTTGGGTGTATAAAAGGCAAACATGAAAACCTGAAAATCACCATGGAAAATTAAGAAGAGATGATTGATGGCACTGCCATGACTGCAGTCACATAATTATGAAAAGTAAACTGTGTGGTGGCCATTGTGTGTAACTAGCATAGACTGGTGGTGCTCACATAATTTGTTTAGCTTCAACACGTTCGCGCAAATCTCTGCCCAGTTGATTTGTTAAATCAATGTTTACCTTACTGACCACGAGATATTGGAGGGGGGGGGGGGGGGGGGAGGGGGGCAGAACATTCAAAAAGTCAATTTAGTGAAATAGTAGTACCAACAGGACCCACACACACCAAACCTAATAATTAATAATGCAGTGTTAACAATCTATAATTTTCTGAAGTGAATAGGCCTAAATATTCCTTTAACAATTTCTAAGCAATAGGTAAAATTATTTCAAGAACAGTTGATCCAGGATTTGTTTGATCAGTGATGACCCAGAAATAGGTGTGGAAATTAAATCTCCGTTTCATAATGTTTGCTCAATCAATCAATATGACATACATGTGAACGACCAATTATTTTTATGCCAGAATAATGTTCACAGTCTTTATCAAATTACTGTAGTATTTTAGGAACGAACTCACCCAGTCTTCGACTTGGTCACCTCCGAGGAGTCGTCAAGGGTTCTTGTTATCCGTAAAATACTAATACTGTTATATTACTGCTTCACAAGTCTCCGAGAAAGCGGAGAATACAGCATGAAACTAGAGTCAGATTGTCAGTGTCTGCTGGATTCCATGATGTACGACGTGCGAGAGAGAAGAAGGTCAGAGGTCTCCGAGATGCGGTAGTGCGCATGTCCAAGGTGGGTTAGTCCAGTAAAAGAAAAGGGGTGGTCCCAAACCCTGTATTACTACACTCCCCCCCGTTTTCTGGACCAAATCACCTTCCGTAAAGATTCCAGCCATTGTTTTGGGTTGTCTGCATTACTTCCATAATGGGTGTCTTCTTCACTGAAGCAACCAGGCTCCCTATATCCGCTAAGAACGCAGGAGTATTGGCCTTCGCAGTGCGATCAATCTTCAAATGCGGGGAATCCGTCTCCAGAAGAATCCGACTCCAAGGGACTGACTGTAAGGCTTCCTTTTGCGCTGTGGAGAATGTCCTGGCCATGGCTGAAAAACTAAAGTAACAGTTAGGGAATGCCGAAGCCCATGCTTTCATCTGTTCCCTGCTGCTGGAGAATGAGTGTAGCTGTATCCGCTGATACCTTGAACATCTTCGGTGGATCATCCCTCGGCACGTTTCCTGCACTTCAATTCCCAGCGGGTCCTTTGCTGCTCCCCTTAAGTGTATAACCAGCACGTAGCCAAGTGTGCCTAGATCCAATAACCGTTCTAAAAATCTAATTTGTTCCTTCTAGATATGCTTGGGAATCGAATAGTCCAATCCCACCTCGCTGATCGCAGTTACCCTGGGATCCGCAAGGAGTTGCTGCAGCTCATCCCACTGCTGGCTAGTTACCCAAGGAGTTTCCTTTGGGTGAATTCCCACAGCCACCTTCCATCGCCTGTCTGTGGGGAAAGTTATCCTGCTAACATTCTCCGGGTCACAGTAATTAAGGACTCCCCCGAGATGACTACTGGTTTTTTTGGCATCCTGCCTGGCATTTGGTTAATACATTCCAATACTCTCCCACCAAGTGAATTTTCTAGCCAGTCCAGATGAAAATGACTGTCAAAACCTTCCAATACTGAAAGGGTTGGTGGGCTCTCCTTTTCGTGCTGGGTCTGCTCATGATCTGCACAACAGTCCTGGAATGACATTGCAGTCGCCGGTGTCCTCCCCTCTCCTTCACTCTCCTCCACATGCCTGTAGGACTTAATGACCACCTGCGGACTTTCCCTCAGCATTGGCCCCCGGTTACTCTGTTCAACAGATACCCCAAAAGCCAATGCTTCTCTATCGCGCCATCCCACTGATGTCTCCACCACTTGGTCACAATGGCCAGTTCTGGTATCCCTTGGCCCTTGTGGAGGAACATGTTCAAGATGTAAATTTGACAGCTGGTTCCTCTGACCCTCGCCCAATTTGTTGAACAAAAAACACAATGGTCGCCAGTGAATCAACGCTGCTGGTGAATTAATCGGACACAATGTAAAATTTGGTGCATTTGTCCAACCTTCCTGAACACTCAATGCACTCATCTCCGCCTCAATTTCGGGTGCAATTGTCAAATCACAAGCCTGCCAATAGTCCAGGCAATCTACCCAGTTTGGCCATTCAAAACGGAAAAAATTGCAACAGAATTTATTTGGACACAGATGTCAGCTTTGAAGTGTTCTGAATAAAATACCTAAGAAATTACTGTTGCGGAAATGTGTTAAATTTGCAAAAATCCAAGATGGCCGCCATAAATGTGTAATGTATCATATCTCTGCTATCAGAAGAGATATTTGAATGATTTAAAATTCTATTATATAGTCTTTGCACACAAGGAATCGTTTGGAATAGGTTAAAACTTGATTGAATGCAATGCTCATGGATAAAAGCCAATATGGGCGCCTAAAATCCATAGTTATCACACATTTGCATTGATATACAACTTATTTAATTGATGCCAATGCATGTACGTATGTTTCAAGTATTACAGACACAAACGTATTCACTATAGCAAACTTTAATAACATACACATCAATATTTATTATACATATCAACAGTATAACGATAAGGGCAGGTGACACCACATGATACTAGTGTAACTACACTGATTGTGTTTATTGGGAAGTAGCGTTATGATACATGTTTTTTTTTTTAATTATTAGAACGATTCTCGGTTACATATGGGAAGGACATTAAAGTGAAGGACGTGTAATACTGGGTTATGTGGAATTTTCTTTCTTTTTCTGTGACACTATTAGGTTGTTTAATTCAAATGGAGTGCTTTTGCAAGAAGGTAGCACAGAGAAACCGGTTTATGCAGGCATACTTCAAGGAGTGATCAGTTTATTATTTTTTATTTTTTTATCAATCCTAGAGTTATAGTTGCCGTGAATCAGAACTCATTCTATATGGGAAGGGGAGGGTGTTTATGGGAGTTGTCACAAGTCAGAACTTTTTCTCATCGTTTTCGTTATTTTATTTGGAGATGTTGAAGCAGTTCTGCTGCGTGAAGTATCATTGGATTTTAGGTGTGTGGCTGGTCTGCAGAAATATATCTGTATGATTATGATTTGCTGGTATGCCAGAGTGTGGTTGCGTAACTATACTGCCCAGAGCGTAGGCCTAATTCTTAATTTAAGTTTGTTTTCCTTAGTGATATACGCTTCATGGGAGGTCAGTTCAGGCCACATTATTTTCTGCGAGATTGCAGTCTGTAGGAATGGGGGGGGGGGGGGGGGGGGGGGGGGAGGTGTTTCGTGTACAAATTTCAAAAGAACCCCTCCGTGCTTTTCGTTATTTTTTTGAGACGCGGAAAAGGTTCTGCTGACAAGTATCATATGGAGTGTATTTGTGACTGGTCTGCAGAGATAAATCTTTAATTGTACGTTATCTAGTAGGTATGCCAAAAAGTGGTTGTTTGACTGGCCTCTCCAGAGCGTAATTCTGAACTCTTTTTTCCCTTTTTTGTGTAAGACACGCATCTGGGGGGTCAGTTCTAGCCACATTATCTCTGCTAGATGACAGTCCGTGGTTGGAGTTCGTGGACGGGCAAATACATCAAACGTCTGCAGGCCAATTGGGTTAGACATTCCCTAAAAGCGGGAGTTTCAAACTCTGTCTCTGGTTTTGGCGACGCGATGACTGGTTTGTGTATTGCAACAGTGGTCCTTTTGTTTTTAGTTCACTCAGTGATTGATTATTACCGGTGATAATAGGCCTATGCCGTCCCCTTTTTCTTTCCTTTTTTGGAAGGGGAGCAAGGCATATTTTCTGTGCTATGCACTTCATCAGTCACCATTCTTTTAGTTCACTTTCCTTTCCTTGTTTTTATTTGTGTATCGGTTTATATGACAAGTGGCAAGGACAAATACCGGCTTTTTTGGGGGGTGGGGGGGGGGGGGGTGGTGTCTTGACTTATTTATTTTGTTTTAGTCTTGAGATCCATTTCTTTGATCATTGTTTTGTTCTTCCAATAGTTCCCATAGGATTTGCAGATTCTCCTCATCAAGATTCTGTTCCTCTTGGTTGGATTGTGGAGATGCTTTAGTCCTAGATCGAACAAGTTCATCTTGTGCCGTTTGTATGCCAGGATGGGTTGGGTATCAAATAGCCTATTTAGGTATTTGTTTTCACTAATCAAGGGCCAGTGTTTGAGGATAGCCCGTTTGAGGGCTGGGTGCGCGACATGTGGGTAGTATGGTAGGACGAACACCAGTGGGATATTGGTTTTTTTTCACGCTTAGGGTCCGCGGGAGTCTTGCCCCTTTGAGAAAGGATGGCTAGGTCTTCGTTTGTGTATCCGCGCTTTTAAAGTTTGTCTTTAAAGAATTCAACCCTCTCCTCAAAGTCTTATAAATGGGTAGGCTACATATACGTTTGTATCTGGTCACTTCGCCCTTGATTAATCCGCCAAATACCGACTTAGGGTGTGCTGAATCTCGAGCTAGGTACTGAAATGTATCAGTTTTTTGGTAGCTACTCGAGTATCCAATATCCCTTCATGTACTGATGAATCGTTCGCATTTGTAGATAATAAGGTCGAGAAAAGTGATCGGTGAAGATTCACGTGCAATTGTATAATAAAATTTGGATTTGTTGAGGCCATATTGGATTTTATCCATGACCATTACCTCCAATCAAGTCGTAACCTATTCCAAATGATTTATTTTGCCTAAAAAAACACATAATAGAATTTCAAATAATTCAAATATCTCTTCTGACAGCGAATATATGATACATTACATATTTATGGCGGCCATCTTGGATTTTTGCACATTTAACACCTTTCCGCAACAGTAATTTCTTAGGACTTTTAATATGTTATTCAGGACACCTTATAGATGACCTCTGTGCCCAAATAAATTCTGTTGCATTTTTTTCCATTTCAAAAGTTAGTTTGCCTGGACTACAATGGAGGTTCACATATTCAACCAAATTGTGCACTGTTGCAGCTTCCCCCACAATGGATTTGCTAATAAAATCCAAGCCCAGTGCCTGCAATCTCCTGAAGTCTAGTTGAGACGAATCTGTTGCACGGGAGATCCTAAAATAATCTGGAAAGTGGTAATACACGTGCCATTTCAGTTTATTAGTGAGATTATCACAACCTTCTATTGGACATAGTTGTCTTCTCTTCTTATGTGGTACGACCCCTGGTGTGAGTGTAGGAGGAAATTTCCTTTTCCTATCCCGCCCCCGTCTGCTCGCATTATCCGAGCCTGCCTCCGCAATGCCGGGATGGCACGCACTGACCTGATCTTGATTGCAGTCAACTGCCCAGCTTAATCTAGGGCTGTCGGCAACATCACGATCCTGAGTGGTGAAAACTGCCCAGCTTCTTCTCGGGCTGTCAACACCAGAACTGCTACTATCCATGTTATCTAATAAGCAGGTTAAAAAAAGGTTATAAAAGAATATTAACTTATACTAAAACCACAAACAAAAACAAAAAGAGTAAGAATGGTACTCCCATTCTTACTTCAAGAACGGTACTCCCGTTCCCTACTTCATCTTACACAATGGACAAATAAATTTGTCCATTGCCATCCCGTCCTCTGGGGGTACATGCACACATTTGCCATGATACCACACATCACATTGATCACACTGAATCATGAAGGCCCCATCGTCGGGTTGCCTGCAGAGGCAATGAACTTCCTGGCGGTCTTGTTTTCTTTTCGGCTGTTCTGGGCCCTCACGGTCACTGCACCGTTTAAGGCGATCATGATTTGCAGTGAACACTGTGTTTCGATACTCAACTCTGTACAAGTACGGAGACAACTTCTTAACGATCAAAGCTGGGCCTTTCCAAGGAGGGCACAGTTTCTTACATTTTCCCTTGATTGTTGCAGTATCTAACAGATAAACCCTATCTCCCTGCTTATACTCCCGTTTCCGAACCTTCAGATCGTAATCACGTTTCATTCGTCGCTGAGAAGATTCCAAAGTTGACCGTGCCGTCTCGTGCGCCGTTTCAATTGCTTGGGCCAGGTCTGAGCAATACTCATCAACGGAATCTTGACATTTGGCTTTGGGAGGCATGGGAAACATAAGGTCCGCCGGTTGGTTGATCTCCCTTCCCAACATCAACATATTGGGTGTGAAACCCGTGCTACGATTTACCGTTGAACGCATAGCACTAGCAATCTGTGGCAGAAATTTATCCCATTGGTTTTGAGACTTCCCCACATAGCATCTCACGGCGTCCATTAGTGTGCGATTAAACCGCTCCACTTGGCCATTTGCTGAAGGCCTATATGGGGTGGTTTTGGATTTGTGGATTTGCAGAGTTTTGCACAGATCAGAGAAAAGTTTACTTTCAAAATTTCTACCCTGATCTGCGACAATTTGGAGTGGACATCCAAATCTGCAGAAAAACTCCCCTACTGCAGCCTGAGCAGTAACCTCTGCTTTCTGCGAGGGTAAGGGGATACATTCAACCCACTTCGTAAATTGATCCACCATCATAAGTATGTGTTCGTTTCCCTTTGTTGATTTGGGTAGCGGTCCAATAAAGTCGATGTGTACTTTCTCCATGGGTATTCCTGCATGGCAGCTGGTCATCGGGCACTTGCCCTGCTTAGTGATTTTCTTGTTCTGGTTACATACCGAACATGATTGAATGTATTTTTTTATGACTGATGTCGTACAATACCAGTAGTATTTGGACTTGATCCTGGCCGTGGTCCTATCTATGCCGGCATGTCCTGCAGAGGGTATGTCATGATTTAATTTGATAACCATATTCTGCAGCTCTCGGGGTACCACCAACAAGTTCTTGTCTGTACCTCGCTTCCACAACGTTCCTTCGTGGAGATAGAATAAGTCCCGATTTACCCATAGGTACTTTTCCGCCGGACCCCATAGCATAACCGTACCTTCACCTGGTTCCTTTTTTGTCACAAGCCAGTGCCGAAGATGAGCTAACTGATCATCTTTCTCCTGTTCGTCTTGGAGACGTTTGCTCGAAACTGGTTCATTCTGCTCTTCAGCAACCAATCCTATAAACTCATCTAGATCATCCCCCTCCAACCGCACCAGAGGCCCATCTCCAGTGTGGCTAATATCCAGGCTGGTGATGCTATAGCTCCCTGGCTTGGATTGATCATCTAGCTTGGTCGCATCGACTTGTTTAGGCTTTACTGCCAATGGCACTACATTGTCAACTTCGGACACAAAGTGTGCCCAGTTCTGATGAGCCTTCCGATAGTAGCTACACCCGTGACATGGAAGGTCTTCTAGACATAAACCCAACTTGAAACTTTCGCAAGGACTAGCCTTGTCCGGTATCCGAGACAAGGCGTCCGCGTTCAAATGTTTCCGTCCGGCCCTGTGCTCAACCTTCATATTGTACTGACTGAGTTCTTCCAGCCAACGGGCGATTTGACCTTGAGGCTCTCTGAAATTAATCAGCCAAGTGAGACTACTGTGATCTGTTCTAACCAGAAATGGCTTGCCTAGCAAGTAATGACGGTACTGTCTCGTAAACTTGACAACGGCCAGCAGTTCACGTCTGGTTACACAGTAGCGTCGCTGTTCGGGAGACAAAGAAACGCTCCCGTATGCCACTACTCGTTCCTGGTCCTCCTGAACTTGGATTAGTTCGGCTCCTATGGCGGTGTTGGATGCGTCTGTATCCAAAATGAATGGATCGTGAGAATTCGGTAAGGCAAGAATGGAAGCAGACATCAGCAACTCCTTGATGTTCTCAAAGGCCTGCTGATGATCAGCTTCCCAAGTGAACTTGTTTTTACCCGTGATGTTGTACAACGGTGCTGCCGTTGAGGCATAGTTCTTGAGAAAGGCTCGGTGATAATTTACCAGTCCTAAAAACTGTTCCACCTGCTTGGTGTTCACCGGGACCGGCCAATCTTTAACTGCCTTCACATGTTCCTCCTTCATTTTCATGCCGTTCTCGTCTATATCCCTGCCGAGGAATTCCACCCTGCGTTGAAACAAGGCACATTTTCTGGGTTTCAACTTTAGATGGAACTCCTGGAGTCGCTGGAGCACTCGTCGAAGGTTTACCATGTGATCAGAGAAAGACTTCCCTAGCACAACTATGTCATCGAGAAAAGCAAGGACAATGTCCCAATTCAGCCCCCGAAGGATAAGATTCATGACCCGAGAAAAGGTCGCTGGGGCATTACATAAACCAAATCCCATTCGTACGAACTCATACAGCCCGTACTTTGTGACGAAAGCAGTTTTCTTTCGATCGTTTTCATCGATTTGTACTTGCCAGTATGCCGAATTTGCATCTAGCTTCGAAAACCACACATTTTCTGCTAGAGTGTCAAAACACTCCTCTATATTGGGCAAAGGGTAGACGTCTTTTCTAGTAATGGCGTTAAGCCCTCTATAATCTACACACCATCTTACATTACCGTCACGTTTCCTCACCAGAACGGGTGCAGATGCCCATTCGGATATTGAGGGTTCGATGACGCCCGCAGCCTGCATTTTGTCAAGGTGCGCCTTTTCCTCGCTCGCAAAACTCATCGGGGTTCGCCTAAGTTTATGTTTAACTGGTGGTGCATCACCCGTTTCAATTGTGTGTTTGATACTGGGGAAGCGGCCAAGATCGTACTCGTCTTTTGCAAAGACAGATTGGAACTCAACCACCAAGTAATTTAATTATGTTTGTTCGTCATCAGTTAGGTGTTCAGCTGATCTGTTTAACAGATCAAGCAAATAGTCGGGCGGCTTGGTGTCAGTCGTGGCGGCAACTGTGTTGGTATGTGGAGACTCATCTTCTGTCCCAACTGGAACGGTTATTACTGCTGCCACCTCTTCTGCACTTCCTATCGGCTGGTTGTGTTTCAGCCGCACATTTCTGTCTGTGGGGTTGATCATGTACAGTCCTGCTTCCTGGCCGGAATCATGAACCGTTCGAGGCACCAGCACACTCAGCCCCTGTACTGGTTCAAATATAAAACAATTGAGTGGTTCATTTATCCTACAGTGAACCATTTTCACTGAATTTGGTGGCACCACTGTCATCTTATTTACATACACTTTAGCCACTCGAGAAGGCTGGTTCCCTGTTCCAAACATCATGGGGATCTCCTCTGTCTCAAGCACCAGTGTTGAATCTTGAATGTGTACATCAATCTTATGACGTCGCATAAAATCAATGCCTAAAAGCATGTCGTCTTCAATCGGAGCCACATAAACATTTTCTTCAAAACTCCTACTTCCAAGCTTAATTTACAAAGGGCCAACGATCATGCCCCGCATCTTCATATCTCTACCTGCTGTGTTTAACGTCACCCTCTTGATGTGCGGTGGCTTGGGCTCCAGTGAGTTGTATGCGCGATCTGAGATGATGGTGACTTCCGCCGCCGTGTCAATAATTGCTTTCAGTGTAATATTCTGTATATCCACCTGTACACTGAACATAGAGTGCGAATGCAGCCGACATACTACCACTTCCCCCCTCTCTTCTTGAGAATCGGACAGGTCTTCCTTTGACTCATTTTTGCCGATGCTACTTTGTGCGAAGCCGTCGGTAGTCATTCCCTTGGTGTAATTCTGAAACTGCTGCACTGGATCGGCTAATTCCGGGAGTTGGCCAGTGTCTAACTGTGGTTGCCCAGGAACCGACAATTTTATGTCGTTTGTGACTGCAGGCTGAATGGGGGCAGTCTGTATTGCTGGGTCATCAAGTGGATGAGAATGATGCAGTGATGATTGTTGCGAGATATCCGGGTGAACCTGGGAAATTGTGGCCGCTGATGCATCTATTATTAGTGGGAGGCCTGGAACTGCCCGGGACGGAGATTGGCCTCCTCGCTCTCCGACCCACTCTCGTTTAACTGGGGCTCATTGACAAATGAGACGGTCTTTTCGGACTTGGCCCCTGGACAATCGCGTTTAAAATGACCTAATTTACCGCACTTGTAACAGGGACTCTTGGATCGGTCGTATGATGGAGACCTGGATCGATCCCGTGAGTGACGCGCTCCAAACGCCTCTGTCAACTTCTCAAGAGAACTCTGCATGCAACTGATCTTTTCCTCCAAGGCCCCCATCCTCTTCGCTAGAGCGGATTGATCAGGGCTCTGAGGCTTAGTGGGCGTGTTGGCCTGAAAGGTAACTTTGCACACCTCTGCTTCGGGCTGTATGTCCTCGTCACTTACATAGGACATTTGTTTGACCTCTTTTTTCGACCGTCCATAGATGGCTCTCTGCGTATGTTGGAACCATTTAACATAATCAATCGCAGACTCTATAGTAGTTGGTCTCGAGTTAATGGCGTACAGCCCTGGTAAAATTTTAGCACAACCTGCTTCTGGACATGCAGCTCCGGAAGGTTAGGAAAAGCCCGTGTCGCCAAATGGAGCACTCGGTCAGCCCAATCAAGAATGGTTTCGTCTGCTGACTGTCTGGCGTAGTTAAATTGCATTTGAGTTGCCTCCGGCAAATCCCGCAGTCCAAATCGCTTTTCCATCTTCTTTATTAGGTCAAAATACTCCAAGTTTGGGTCTCGCTCGATCATCATTGCATAAAACTCGCTTGCCTTAGCCTCCAAACACCAACATAAGTTGTTCTTTCTCTGCTTGGCTGTCAAGTTGCACTCATCCGCGTAGGACGCGAACTTGGCAAAGAAGGCCTGCCAACTGCTCTTACCATCGAAAGTAATGGTCTTCGGCAGGGTTGGGTGCTTCTGGGTGGATGTGGTGTCTCTCCCCTTGGAAAACGTTGGCTTGCTTGTCCAAGTGAGGCTGTCTTGTGCCCAAGGAGGTGGCGGTATGTCATCAGGAAAATAACTAGCACCGCCACGCGGTGCCGGATACGACAACGGAGTGGAGGGAGGTGGACGTGGGGGGTAGGTGTCAAACGGATATGATTTCTGCGAAGGGTTAGGCATTGTAGACTCACGTTGTGGAGTCCCACCTTTTGCGCTTCCCCATCTATCGTCCCACCAAGCAGCCTGGCTAGAAGCAAGCGGCACCTGTCTGTGCCTCAAGGGCTTGGGAGATGTTGCATTGACTTGACTCTTCCAGCGTAAGGTACTGTCATGAGGAGCTCAGGTGTCACATTGCTGTGGGCGGTCCGCAGGTCTATGATGATGTTTGCCAGTGTGTCGCCAACACCAGGAAGGGCCGCCAAGTCACGGTATGAACATTCGTTGATAGGTAGCTTCTCCATCTCGAATAGTATTTAAGTAAATCCGAGATTTGTCTTTATCTCGCTGAATTGTTTAAAACAAAATCATAAACTACAAAAACAATGTATGCACTTTTGTTTGCACTGATCCAAAAAAAAAATTGCAACAAAAACTGTTTGCTTGAACCACAATCCTTATGTAGGTCAACAAGCTTTTTGTTTTTATTTCACAGGAATACGATACGATGAACCCTGTTCCAAACGTCTAAACAAAAAAAACAATTTTTTTTTTTTTTTTTTATTTATATATATTTTTTTTTTTTTTTTATTTTTTTTTGTAAAGAAACTTTATCAAAGAAGGCAACACTAACTAACTAACTAATAGAACTGTACTTTTAGCTCCGATAAATATACCTTACATGAAACACACACACAACTTTTTTATTTTTTATTTATTTATTCCAAAAACGTCCACGAAATTTGACGCACCGTGTTGAACTGGCTAAAAAATCGACAATCTTTTGCCAAACAACAAAATCCGTACGTTCGTGACGCGCCACACGAATCGATTATTCGACACCGTAAAATGGCGTATCCCCGTACGAAAGATGCCTTAATCGAAACGCTAAAACGAAATCCCCTAACGTTGCGTCTGACAACGTTAGCAATAATAAACAAGAAAACGATCGAAACTGCTATAACGAAATCCCCTAACGTTGCGTCTGACAACGTTAGCAAAATAAACAAGAAAACGATCGAAACTGCTATAATTTCGTCACCCACAAAAACGTGCAACCCTTGAAGAAACCACAACGCAGTCCTCAAAAGCCGTTGTGGGAAAAATCTCTCCCCAAAACCCGGCTATAAAAATACTGGTTGACTGGCGGCCTCGTGGTTTTCCTTCACGCCACAAAGTTTGGTTCGATGTCGAGAAAGTGATCCTGTCTACGACGCCAATGTAGTATTTTAGGAACGAACTCACCCAGTCTTCGACTTGGTCACCTCCGAGGAGTCGTCAAGGGTTCTTGTTATCCGTAAAATACTAATACTGTTATATTACTACTTCACAAGTCTCCGAGAAAGCGGAGAATACAGCATGAAACTAGAGTCAGATTGTCAGTGTCTGCTGGATTCCATGATGTACGACGTGCGGGAGAGAAGAAGGTCAGAGGTCTCCGAGATGCGGTAGTGCGCATGTCCAAGATGGGTTAGTCCAGTAAAAGAAAAGGGGTGGTCCCAAACCCTGTATTACTACATTACTTATGTTATAGAAAGTTAGAAAGATACTAATTTTAGGGCAGGGTATACTTTTGGTAATTGTCAAAAAGCAGTATCCTCACTTGGTGAAAATTTAAGCTCACTTGGTCAACAAAGTTGCAAGAAAATAATGAAAATAAATGTTGCATAGAATTGTGTGCTTTCAGATACCTGAGGAAGGCTTCATGCCTGAAGCCTTTCTTAGATTCAAATTTTGTGGTAAAACTTCATTACTTAAAGGGGTCGTTTCTAACAATGTTTCAAAATATTAACTGCTCTTCAGTGCTCTTCATCAAGTTCATTTTTATGGTTATTAACATGTGGTGTAACTACCGAGCAAAATTACACCCTGCCTTTGAGAGACAACTAACCATGTAATAATCTCCTCTGAAAGAAGTGATAGTTCTGAGAAGAACTAAAGACAAGTTTCAACACTTGTCCTGTGGTTCTTCTTTCAATATGAGTTTATTACATGTTTGTCTCCTGCAAACTAGTTAGTGTCTATTTTTTGTTAGTTTGTTGATTACAATTGATTGATTAAAAACAAATATGTTTTGACTGCAATGTTTTGTTATAGACTTTCAAAGATGTTCTGGCAGATAATTAAGCAGATCTAATGATCATTAAATACTTCGATGACGAATGGAAAGAGTTCATTGATCTTCAAGATGAACCAACAATTTACAGCAAAACAAGGCTGCAAGTTGGTAAGTGGAGTGGTTGTAAGAAAGCCAGAGGCACACAATTAATTACTGAATATATATTAATATGAAAATGCTACATAAAAATGCATTTGTTATTTGGTAAACTTTTAATGCAAATTTTATAAGAAACTGTTGCTGGAATAGGCGTTCATTGGACTAAGTTGATTTTACGATAAACAATAAATTGTCTAGTCAATTAGGCAATATTATGTATTTAAAAAAATGTTTTTAATATTTATTATAGATTTGAAGCAAAACAACAAGAAACGTCTTAGCAAAGGTTTGTGAGTTTATAAAATGACTTTAAAACAAAATTGTTAAGTTATTGGTTGCTGTGTATATTATAGTAATTACTTAACTAAAAGTACCCAAACAAATGAATGGTAAACTTTGGGTATGTAAATATTTCAAATGGCAGTTTGGAAGTAAAACATAAACAACCAAAATATCACTGTGTAACCCTGTAACCAACCAAATACTTTGCCCTCAGTTGGTGCAAATGGTGTATTAAAAAACATATTGGTTGAAGAACAAAATTCTACTGCCACACTATAGAAATAATATTAAGCAATATTATACGCCAAATCAATCAAAGAGATGTTCAAGGGGCAGAACTTGAGCTTATCCTAGAGACTTGTAAATGTCTACAACATTTTCCCCATTAATGTTTAATGGTTTCCTTGAAAATTGTATATTGTCTGTTGTGACAGTTCTGGAATCCTAAACTCAACACAGTGTATATGCTATCATTTGTTAGGAAACTTTCCAAGTAAAAATGTATGTTTTCTTACAAATGATTTGGTGTATTTTAAACAAATCATTCAGCCTTTGTCTAAAGAGAGGCATTCAAAGTTATTATGCAAAATGTTATGTTGGCACCCAATTTAGCAGTGTGTAAGATTTTCTATTTCCAACCCACTCTGTTTGCCTTCTGTAGCAATGTAGCCCTCGGTTGATAATAACACTGTTTTTGACTTATCGACAGGAGCAACAGGCAATCCCCAACAGAGTGAAAGCGATGATGGAGAATCAGGTAAATAATTCAGTGTTACAAATTATTTATACTTATTTATTGGGCGTGCTATTCTTTATACTTTAATCTGATTTTCGATTTTTTGTTACTAATTAACCTGAAAGGTCTATAAAAGCTATAAAAGCTGTATTCCATAAGTCAGCCCTTTAACTCAATACATTCTCTAAAGTGCCAAATATCATGCCTGATGTATGTAATAAACCAATTCAAAATATTATCCACATGCTGACTGGATGTAATGTTAAAATACATGATTATTTGCCCCCCAAAAAGCAACATTGTTCACAAATGACACTGTGCAAACAACAAGGTGCAGTATTCTGTTTTTTAATAAGGGAATACAAGAGTAGTGATGAGATCTTAAATGGCCATTTCAGACTGGCAGAGTTGTGGGCGGGCAATAAATCGCCCAGCCACAACCCTGCAAGGCCTTAAATAACCATTAAAGACCAACCACTATTCTTTTATTCCAATTTATAAATACCTTTTTTGTTAAAAGCATAATAATCATGGGAATTTTTTTTAACTTCCATGCTTTGTAATTTTGAACTCCTGTCCGCAGGCTTCATTGCGTGCATGGGCCTGATAGGTCAAATTACACGCCACACTCAATGGTTGTGCGTACAGGCAAGCACGTACTAAGGAAAATGTACATTTTAAAAGGCACAGACAATGACCAGGAGCATTAAGGCATTTGCATCCATTACCTTTAAATATCGGCTTGTCATTGAGGTGGTTGTCAAACCAGATGGTCTGCCCAACATGTAGAGGGATTTGATGTCTAAAATTGATACAATTTAACTCATTGTTATTTTTGGTAGGGCCACGCAATGTTGTATGATCGACGTGTATTTGGGTAGACTTAACTCAAGTCCCAATCTCGTGTTCAGTCCCAACGCCTAACGTCAGAAAACCTTTGCGCTGCATCCCCCAACCACTGATCTCTATTGCATTTGATCGACTAGTAGATCTATTGTCTTAGTTGTCTGTCGTGGTGGTTAAGAAAAGGAAACCTGTCTGTAAAGTACTTTGGATACCTTGTGAAAATTAAATCTACTATTTCAACAATTGTTCATACAATAATTATGAACACATGCAAAAGTGGTATTGAAACAACTATCTTATATTTAATGTTTCAAAACACAACATATAAAAAAATATAATAAAACTTCAGTTTGTTTGTAAATACCAGCCAACTTGCTTAACAATATATGAATACTTGTGTATAACTCTTTTATAACAAAACTACTGTTTTTAAAATAGCTTTAAAAGAGCACTTACTGTAAACACCAACACTTTGATATATTATATCAACATAACCAACATAATTTAGGTTTCATCATAAAATAATTTGTATAGTAAATAGTAACCATATCAATTCAGATTGAGATTTGGTAATCAACATAATTTAGGTTTCATCTTAAAATAATTTGTATAATAAATAGTAACCATATCAACATTTAAAACATTTCAGATTGAGATTTGGTAATCAACATAGTTTAGGTTTCATCATAAACTAATTTGTATAGTAAATAGTAACCATATCAACATATAAAACATTTCAGATTGAGATTTGGTAGTCAACATAATTTAGGTTTCATCTTAAAATAATTTGTATAATAAATAGTAACCATATCAACATTTAAAACATTTCAGATTGAGATTTGGTAATCAACATAGTTTAGGTTTCATCATAAACTAATTTGTATAGTAAATAGTAACCATATCAACATTTAAAACATTTCAGATTGAGATTTGGTAATCAACATAATTTAGGTTCCATCATATAATAGTGTTTGTATTAAAGAGTAAACATATTAAAATTACAATCATTCCCGATTATGATTTGGTCACCAACACAGCTTTTCTCATATTATACATGTACTTTGGTAAAAACATATTTTAAAAGATATGATCATCAATATAATTTGACTGCACTCTAAAAAGGCATGTTTACACCCCAATACCATTGATGATCATACCTGAGTAATGTTCTGTTTACACCCCAAAACTATTGATGATCATACCTGAGTAATGTTCTGTTGACACCCCAATACTATTGATGATCATACCTGAGTAATGTTCTGTTGACACCCCAAAACTATTGATGATCATACCTGAGTAATGTTCTGTTGACACCCCAATACTATTGATGATCATACCTGAGTAATGTTCTGTTGACACCCCAATACTATTGATGATCATACCTGAGTAATGTTCTGTTTACACCCCAAAACTATTGATGATCATACCTGAGTAATTTCCTGTTTACACCCCGATACTATTGATGACCATACCTGAGTAATGTTCAGTTTGTACCCCGATACTATTGATGATCATACCCTGATACTATTGATGATCGTACCTTTTTTTAGTAGTGTCCTGTTTATACCCTGATACTAACCAAACAATTCACCGATTCTTAAGATAGTTTCTTTGCAAAAGGGACACTCCTGCTTCTGTTCCTCTATGGTCACAGTGCACAGACCACACAGTTTATGTCCACATGGGATGAGGAAAGAGTCTTGGTTTCTGTCGTAACAGATTCTGCAGTCTTTCTTGTGTTGGTCCTGTGAAGATGGTGGTGATGGTGTTGGTCCAGGAATGGTAAAACTACATGAAGGTTGTTGACCATCGTTGACAACCATCCTCTTCCTCTTAAAGGACACCTGAAGGGAGAGAGCAGTTTTAAAAAATCCATTACAAATCGTTTCTTGTTTTACCAATCTTTTGTTTGTAAACACTTAACTTGAGTGGCTTTTACACCGGGTGATGAGCAAAACAAATTTAAAAATCCATGCTGTTTAAATATACTGATTATGTAATACTTGTACCCTGGTGTTGAACAATCAACTATACCACACTGGCAATTCAGAACAAGAAAGAGGGGGTACATACATACTTTGTGTTGATCAACTCTGATTGTGATAAGGGCATTCACTTAAGGAGCCAAGGTGCAATGAGGTGTACCAGGGGATAAGTTTAGTCATAAAGATGTGTCTTTATTCATAGTAGAGCGGCTAAGCACCAGAATCGTTCACTTCTTGAAGAAAGCATGAAACTTTGCACAAGGGTTCTATGGTACCCAAATATCATTTTAAAAAATGGACCCCAAAAATTCGCGCCCCCTAATGGCCGCCATATTGAATTTCAATATGGCCGCCATAATTACCATAGTTTTGCCCATATCTCCTGTTCTATTGCACCTACGACCAAAATTCAAGTGTCTATACCTATGTTTTCGATGTCTGGGAACATTTTGGCGGTGTCAGAATTTATGTCTGAGGGCCACCATATTGGATTTCAAGATGGCCGCCATATGTTTTACGTTACTTCGTTTCTCACTTACTATAGCACTTAGGAAGAAAAATCAAGACTCTATACCCATGTTCTTGATACTTAGGAACATTTTTAATATGTAAAAATTGTCATCATAGGGCCGCCACATTATTAGACATGCATTTTTCCATGATAGACTGATGTCGTGTACCATGTCATTGAGAAAATTGTTATATCGATATAATGGTAATTATTAGCATCTCAATTTCGTTCAGATGGCAGCCATAATATTTCAAGATGACGGCTGCATTGCAGGTTCTTTTCAGTATCAATGAGCATACAAGCAAGATACCTGTCCACATATCATTGTTCCCGTCTCCTACTTATAGCAGGTCCCGTCACATTTGCAAAGTTGGGTGCAATCCAGGTCTGCCTTGAAGCACTTGCAATTCCCCTTGCAAGACTTAACGCATTTGCATGATATTAGTCCAAGGCAAGCTGCCTCAGCGACAGGCAAGGTGGTCCAGTTCGGAGTATAACCGGCAGTTGGAGATGTCTCCCATCCCCAATCAGTAACGTCTGGAATTACAGGTTGTAGTTCTAGTGATTGTCCCCACACATGCCCTGATTGGTAGGATGATCTCTTAATATGTTGCTCTAAGGCAGCTCGTGTTGGAGGGATGTTCTCAATGTTACGTGACATTTTTGAGAATAGTGTCATCCGTGCCATATTGACATGCATCTCATCACTGGTCCGGCAGTACATAAGGACAACGAATCGTTCCAGTTTCAGAATGACTTCCTCTGATATGTTTGCTGTGCATGGAAATGACAGGGTAACAAAACTGTCGGTGATCTCTGGCCATGCAAGCCATGTCTTCCATGCGGATTTCTTCCCATGGTTGGCGAAGTAGGACGTTACGTCGCAGCCGGTGAATGTATGAAAAAACAACAATCCTTTGGCCATTTGAGGACATAGTGCCGAGGCAATCTCATGGATCGGGATGTATCTGAAATCCTTGCCAGTTCCGAATGCTATCCACAGTTGCTCAATGTTTGGTAAACCCTTAAAATGAGCCAGAACAACGACATCGGTATCAACTGTCCTTATCATCACCGACTTGAAACCGCAGTTCATGGCGTCTTTGACATGAAGAAGCATCCGGGTGTCTGCCTCTTCATGCGAGCATGGTTGAAGTCCGTCTGTGTTCTGACCATCTCTAGAGCAAACGACAGAGTCCAATAGGGTGGATACGATGACCTTGTCTCCTGTGTCCTTGGAAACACACTCCTGCCCCAGGAACTGGAAGAGTTCATCTTTATTGTCATCATTTCGTAAGAATTTTTTCCAGTTCCCTGGAAGCTTGGTATGGCTAGACACTCGCTTGCGTGTTCCTGTCCCTCTGTTTGCCCTCGTGGAAAGTTTCAGACTGTCCTTTAAGTACACATCCCAAACGAGATCTACGCGTTGGGTTTTTTTCAGTTCCAAAAACACCCGCGAGATGAATACATCCTTTGCATATTCGGCGAAGGTTTTCGATTCCCCAATTGGAAGAAAATGCACAACAGCTGCACCATCCATGACTGTTACTTCTACAGATGGGGTATCCGCGACAGCTGAATCTTTCTTAGTCTCGAGGCATCGAACTAGATCTGATTTCTTTCCCTGTTTTAGTTTTCCAGATGAAGACAGTGATGGAGGATATTTCTGGTTTTCGTGCTTGAAAAAACCCTGGATGTCACCTTCTCTGGTCTGGCTAGCAATGTAGAGTCGGGAAAACAATGAACAATCACTCTTCAGTTCCGTGTTTTTCTGCTTATCCTTGGATGGATTCGCATGCTTTGGTTTGCGGAAAAGCGGAAGTGAATTCCGTGGAATCGTTGCACTGATTGGTGTCTTGTTTTTCAGAAGGCGTTCCTCGATGAAGGTTCGGTACTTGCTCTCCCCTAGAGTGTGAATTTGCTCCAGACTTTCCACCACACTCTGCGGCATGACATCCTGCGAGTAAATTGTTAACAAGTCCTTAGTGCGATCAAGGAATGGATTTCCCAACTCATCCATCACTGCAACGAGGGAACGCACATCATTGGCAAATGTTGTTTGCTGAGTTGTGCTCTGTTCATGATGTTTTGGGTTGGTGTCCACATGTGAGTTGTCAATACTCCTCTCGTACTCCCCGATGATCATGGCTAGATGTGGTCCGGCTACCATCCAGCGTCGGAGGGCAGCTGGATCTTCTGTCAACCCGATGGCTCCACCATCACCCTTGACTTGGTCATTCATCTGCTCATGCGCATGATCCAGACCAATCGCGGAGTACAGATTTCCAGTCTTATTTGATGTGAATGCACCACGCATAAAGTGTTCATGAACATCTGGGCACTGCTGAGCAAGGCTTGTCATGTCCCTTATGTGTACAGAGATCCAACGGGCATAATGGACATGGTCCAAAGCAAAGAACCATGGGGCTAGTTGAGACAATGTCTGAACGTACAAGTCAAAGTCCGATGTCCGAATGGCTCGCACAAATGCCAACAATGTCAACTCCAGATCAAGCACTGTGCTCCAAAATCGAAACATAGGGTGAGCCTTGCTTCGCTGTTCACACCATTCTGTGAAGCTCTCCTCGGAGACTGGAACCTCATGATCATCTGATTCTTTATCCCTTTCGAAAGCTTGTCTTTGGAGAATATAGAGTGATGAAGCTGTAATCTGATGGGCTCTCCTTGTCTTGGCTACGTGTGACGCATGAATGAAACTATCCGCTGTCCCTTTCGTAGCCACTCCTGCCTGAGAGATGGCATTAGTCCAACCAGTTCCATCGAGCAAATCGCCAATCATTTTCAAGCAAGCCATTTCAATATGAAGGGGACCCAACATCATCACGTACTTGTCTTCGCCGTAGACATCTTGGAATTTCCACTGGATCTGTTTTCCGAGGGCATACAGAGGTTGGTCCATCGTCAATACGGGTTTTTGTCCTGGATTTAACAACTGTGTTGCTTCTTGGTTTGTTTTCATACAATGTATTATCGTGGCAAAGGAGTGTGATACTTCACGAAACAACGGCATCAGGGCAATTGTAGTCGGCGGCTTACTATGTTGAACCTGCACACTTGCATGGTGTGCAGCCCAAGACACAAAGTCGCCAACAGCAAGGTCTCCCCCTTCCATCAATGACATTTGTTTGTCAAGCCACCTGTACTCATTTTTGCGGTCGTCTTCAAACTTGTTTTTCTCTGGTCGCATTGATCCGTTGATCACTGGTGCTTTGATTTCCTTTGGCATGGGTGGTGCAGGCAAAATATTTGTGTATGCCAAAGGAAGAGGAGGGATTCGCTTTTCATTATTCGTGTCAACGGGCACTACTGGGTCAGGATCTGTTCCTTGATTGTCCTCAGTAGGGTGCTGACACAAGAAATGGGCAGTTCCATGAAAAGAGTCAACTGCAGTTGTAGCAGTCAATGTTATCAACCTGTCCTGTTGTGAAAAGCCCACTTTTCAACTGAGGTGGGCAGACTACACCATCCTTTTCGAAGCGTTTGATGATGCTCTATGCGATTGAGGATGATATCCTAAGAACCCGATCATACGATATCGATAGTCCATACTGGTAGAGACGATCAATCAGCTCACGATTTCGTGTCTTCGCATGAACTTTCAGGCCTAGGTAAACCGGTACAGGGACCTCTCTGTCACTGTTATGTCGGACAGTATCTTTTCCTAGACGATTACCTCGGATACTATTGAATATTGTGAGCTCAGAAATGGTTTGCGCTGCCCGTGTTGACGAGACCTCCTTTCGTGTCTGCGACTTGATACTAGGACCGTCAAGGATCATATTAACAAGTGCTAACAGTTTGTTTGGGACGGTGCTTTCCGCTGAATCATTACCCAAGGATCCACTGAATGTGTGACCATAGGAGAACAGTTGTTTTCTGATAATTAAAGCAGCCCTTGCTAGTTGTAACGCTTCGGAATCTTCATCGGAGCATGCCATTAGGATAGCATCACCGACCGCGGTGTCGTACGTCAGGAGAACATCCCTCCCTCGCTTTACAGCTTTCAGATATGGACAATGCAATAAGAGACGCTCTTTCAGGCGGGTTGAATTGACTTTCTCCGTATTTTCTGGACTGAGTTCTACAAGGCGTTCCGTATACACAGAGACAAGGTCGGCAAGGCGGAAGACGGGCACAGTTGTCTCAATCACCCTCCTTTCGTCTATGTAAGAGATCAGCTCCGCAAGTGCAATACTTCTATAGGAAGAATCTTGACTGTCCGAAGAGCTTTGAAGTCCCTGTTTTTTCACCCGTTTAAACCTAGAGAGAGAAAGAATGTAGAAGGTAAAAGTAAGAAGTTGAGGGAAATTGGGGAGGGAATAACATTTTGAAATGTTCATTCCAAATCTAGGGTCTGTCTATTGTTTCATTCCTTCAACTTCTTACTCGCACTTTGACATTCCCTTACCTGTTATAGAGATCACACAGACAGGTCTTGTGATACTTTGCCTCCAATGCCACCATATCACCCGGTGTCAATTTAGCCAACAGTCTTGTGTCTTTAAGTTCCGTGGCATACATTCGAACTGTCTGGTCCATCCCCATTGTTGTAACATCATGCAGTCCTGCAGTCCCAGCTTCTTTGTCACAGAAAAAACAAAGGGGCACATCCTGTCCAGAGTTATGAGCACCTTGAATGCTAGACCGTCTCAATTTAACTGGGCTGATGCCGCTGTTGTCACTGTCTGGTTCTGATGCACGTTTGTTTTGACGATCCAACTTAAAGTCACTGAACAAATTCCGACAAGTCTTGTGCCAATTGGCTTTGTTCTTTTGTAATGTATCTTCAATTCCAGACCCATCATCGAATTGCTCAGGAACGACATTCAAAGGAACTTTGCCTAGTTCTTTGAACTTTGCAACACTTGTTGCAAACGACTTATAACTTGTCCCTTTAGCTTCACTTTTCCCTCGTCCTCTACCCTTCCAAGGCTGGGTAAGAGATTCTGACGATGACTTTTGGCAGAGAATGCACAGGTTCCAGTCCACTGGCGGTCGCTTGACTTCAGCAAACTCGCCAGGCTTTACTAGTCTGAACTCTTTCGACATTATCTATCACAGAAACCTAAAAGAAATTGAAATGACAATCAGAATACATCTACATGTTAGAAGCATGGGTACAGGAATAGGTATACCGGTCACTTCGACACCTTGTCAACTCGAGACCCACCAACTCGAGTTGGCTAGGTGTCGAAGTGACCGACATCCTACACTCTTAAAAATACGTGGTTAAAAAGTAACCACGTCGTGGTCATCTTTAACCACGTTCCCGTCGTCAGATATGCACAGACGACATACGTGGTCAAAATGACCCCGTGCGACGTGGTCAACAAAAACAACCACGTATTGTTGTCAGATTTTGACAACAATCGTGGTTAAAGTATAACCCAAATCCCGTGGTCAAATTAACCCCTTCCCGTTGTCATTTCGGAATAACCCCATTTTCGTGGTCACCGATTTGTCCACGTTATATGAATATGTTTAGAAATCTATGGAGAATTTACTGGAATGCTGTGGTATTAAACTAAATTTGAAAAGGTAGTATAGGTAGGATGCGATATAAACACATGAAGACAGTCTATGTATACGATTACGAGTAGCCAGTTTATCATTTGGTACTGTAAACACACGCAGCCTTCTAAATTTAGTACCGCAACCTTAACCGGCGCCCCAGTCTGGCTACTCTGGCATATTTCAACTGGATTCGCGCTACACCGACCGGTCGTACCATGCACGCGTATCGGGAGCGGCGGCCGGCCGCGCCGAATAGTGAAACACAAGTCATGTACCGCAATGGAATCGCCAGTGCACGCTACGTTCGCATACCAACACAGCGTCGCCGGCTAACGTAAAAATGAGTGCAAAAATGCAGCGTAACTTCGGTACGCACGAACTTCCCAAAGTTAACCTAGACCTACACAGACTGTCTTCACTGCTTTTACCACATCCTACCTTCAAACTGTTCAATATAGTATTGAAAACCCAGTATTCAAGCAATTTCTCCTTCGTTTTAACGCCGCGTTGTCAACAAAGTTGCAATGGCGGCCGCTTCGTGTCAAAATTCGCGCGGTGGCCGACATGTCACGCTGCGTACATGTACATGTACATGTACATCCGCGAACAATTATGTAGGTCTACCATAAGTTTGCTTGTAAAATGTGAAGTACCATTTCTTTCTCACAAAAACACTCATTTAATTTTTTAACTACATTTTAACTTCAATTTTAACTGAATTTACTTTTAAAAGCATTCTTATTTAATAAAGTCATGATCGGCGCTTCGCCGAACCGTGTATTAGTACACAATGACGTGATAGCATGACAAACCTCAACCAATCAGAATGCGTAATTAATTTCACCACAATTTTCGTGGTCAAAATGACCCCAATAAACGTAGTTATTAAAACAGAAGTTGAACAGTTCGGGGTTATTTCGACCACGAAAGTTGTCAAAAAATAATGACCACGGGATTTGTAACCCCGGAGTTTTAAGAGTGTAGGAATAGTGTCATGGGCGGCTTCACTTTTCCATCACCCTCGCTGGGCCCTTCCGAGGCTAGGAAAGATATTGGAACGATTGTAAAGAGAATGCACAGGTTCCAGTCTACTGGAGGCCTCTGGACATCAGCAAACTCGCCAGGCTTTACTACTACTAGTCTAAACTGTTGCCATCTACCACATGATCCTGAAAGAAAGTAAAATGACATGTGTTAGATCAACAGACAATTATGAAAAAGGCATGTCTAATAATATGGCGGCCATCTTGAATTACAATATGGCGGCCCTATGGTGACAATTTTTACATATTAAAATGTTCCTAGGTATCAAGAACATGCGTATAGAGTCTTGATTGTTCTTCATAAGTGCTATAGCAAGTGAGAAACGAAGTAACGTAAAACATATGGCGGCCATCTTGAAATCCAATATGGCGGCCCTCTGACATAAATTCTGACACTGCCAAAATGTTCCCAGACATCAGAAACATAGGTATAGACACTTGAATTTTGGTCCTAGGTGCAATAGAACAGGAGATATGGGCAAAAATATGGTAATTATGGCGGCCATATTGGAATTCAATATGGCGGCCATTAGGAGGCGCAAATTTGTGGGGTCCATTTAAAAAAATGATCCTTAGGTACCATAGACCCCTTGTATAAAGTGTCATGCTTTCTTCAAAAAGTGATCGATTTTGGTGAAAAATCTCCCTTAGCCGCTCTACTATAAAACCCTTATTATGAACAAAGACCCTCTCTTATAAACAAATATATTGTCGACTGACTGATATTAAATGTGTACTTACTGTAGGTGTATCCAAATTAAAGAAAGATGAATCTTGCTGTTCAAGGTCAAAGGGAACCTCTTCCAAGCTAGATGAGCTACTTGAGGAGTCAATCTTCTAAAATCATTGAAATAAAAAATTATTTTTAATTACTGCTTTTTTGCAATCTTTCAATAGTGGCAATTATTACACTGTATGATTGTTTCAACTCTGCAATCTGTTAAATGTTACACGCACTGCACTTAGTAATCTTGTTATTTTAACAGTCATACAAACAGTACTAATTGGGGGGGGGGGGGGTCAGAGCCCATGTACGATTTTGAAGGTTTGTAAAATGTTGATTCATCAAGTGTGCATCAATTTTGAAAGAAATATTTTTAAAAATTGCTATAAAATAAGTTTAAAAAAATCATGTACATAATTTCTGGATATTTTTATACGATTTGTTTTTCGTTAAGATTAATAGTCCCCAGGTTTGCCAACACAATTAGGTCACTTGCTTACACATTCAAAAGATCATTCAAACACAAAGAATTGTATGTGCTTGTAAAAGGACTAATTTAAGTCAGAAATATGTCTCAAGATGGCGAGTATTAAAGGGTCGTTCTTGGCACTATGGTAACCTTTCACTTTTTACTGGGCAACCAATGAGATCATGAGCATGCCTAATACTCCCTCTAGTGACAAGAGAGTATCAGGCCCATGCACAAGTACCTCAGTTGCCATGTAAAAGCATGTGCACACATTTTGTCAACAGATACAGTAAATATTTACCTACCCAAAAATTCGTACCAAAAACCTTGTTAATAACCAAAAGTGAACAATATACTCATGAAACAGATCTTCATATATTATAGGTTCACCCAGTCATTTTTGGCAAATAAGCGGCCTATTTAAACGTGGCGTCATACCATTTCGCGCAGTCGATCAATTTCACTTTAAGTGTAAGCAAGTGTTCTTTTGCATCATGCGATAAGCAACAAACACCATTCGATTTAACAAACCAGTCGAACAGCATTCAAATTCGCAGCAGCATTATCTGGCGTGCACTTGGTTATTTGAATTCATTTTCAGACCGGCATTTAAGGGAATTGTGCATTTGAATTGATGCTTTGTTGCTCTGTAATTATCGTCACCCCTCCTAGAATTTAAAAGGTATAAAAACGATTCAGTAGTTGTATGAGAATCAAAGAAACACAGAAACAGTAATAAAGTAGCAAAGAAACAGAAAAAGAAACAAATAAACTTAAATAAAGAAGCAAAGAAACAGAAATAAAGAAGCAAAACAAAAAGGAAAAACAGATAAACTTATGATTTGCAACTGTTTCTTAGTGATATTTCTTTAATGCTCAGTATATGCGAAATTGATTGGCGCTTAACGAAAACGAAAGTAACAGTTTTGTACAAATCTGAAGTTGGTCCTACTCTTCTAAATTAAATATTATGCTGTATAAATTCGCTTGCCTCTAAATGCAATTGAATGACGCTTTAAACCGAGTAGACAAATTTGCTTTAATACAAATGAACGAAAGTGAAACAGGCCGCTTATTTGCATAAAATTACCGGGAAAAAACCTATACTTAAATCAAACAAAGTTATTACCACACCTGTATTTCTTTAGTTTTGATGTATATTCTTGTCTTTGATCCCTTTTCTCCATAAATAGAGCTAAAGTCAAAGTCCTCTTTGTCTATTTCATGTCCTTGAAAGTTGGCCAGGCTGAATTCCATCTTACTTCGGTGCCCTTTTGAAGATTCCCCTGCAGGGAAGAAAAGTGGCGCACAACTCTCAAGCAGCTGGACATAGGTTGCCTTGCGGTCGCAGGTTAAATATCGGACTCCTCCTCCTTTCTGGCAGCGCACCTGTGTATAATCTTTCAGCTTACTGTTCATATGCAGCCATCCTACTTGAACTTTGACCGTTGGGCTTATCTTTTTGGTACTGCTTGCTGAAGCTGTCGGTTCAGCCTGCCAGTCGGATAGAAGTGATACAAAAGGGTAGAATTATTTGTCATCCTTCACATTCAAGTGGGACCAGCAGACAAAGGTATATATTTACGTAGGTGTAGTAACTTGGGTATGTGTATAGGTATACAACTAGCATGTTCAAGTTACAAATTCAATCTTACATGGTTAAATCAAACAGGACAAATGCATTGTACAGACTTTTTTTTTTTTTTTGCCTTTCCAAAAGTGTGAGAACGAAATCTAAATGTGGAGGGGGAGGGAACATTATCAACAAGCAAGCAATACACAGTTACGTGGCCTTGATGCCTTCCCCTGGGGACGCCGCTTTTATTGTTTTTTTGTATTTATAAATAAAACAGTTTTAGGCCAAGAAATATTGTGACACTCCAGCTATGCCTCCTTTGAACCATGCACAAAAAAATGGTTTAGTCACAACTAAGCCTGGGTCAATGCACTAGCCACACCAATCCTGAGAAATATGTCAGCCTCAGGCATTACACCATCAGTTTACATTGTAAACCACAATCCTTTGCATATACAGGGTGTCTCTAAAAAAAGTATACCCATTTTCAAATTCATATTATTGCAAAATTACTGAACATTTCAGAAAAAGGCAAATGTCTGTGGAAAGGGTAGAATGTCCTCTGTCCAATGGTATAAGGTTCATTATGTCATTGCCATGGATGACTGAACTAACAAGACAGTTATGAAAGGTACTGAAATAGGCACTGTGACAAGTTGGGATGATAAGTCAGGCATGATACTAAGATGCCAGCTATGCATTAACAGGAATGGTGACCATCCCCTTGCATTTGTCAGGAAAGGGACCCTGTCATAATTTTTCCAATTTGTTCAACCTCAAACAGCAAAAGAATTTGTCCTTAAAAACACCTGCCGGAGCTTCGTCCCTCAAGTAAAACCAACTTGTCACAGTGCTGATTTCAGTACCTTTCATAAATGTCTTGTTTGTTCAGTCATCCATGGCAATGACATAATAAACCTTATACTATTGGACAGGGAACATTCTACCCTTTCCACAGAGATTTGTCGTTTTCTGAAATATTCAGTAGTTTTGCAATAATACAAATTTTAAAATGGGTATACTTTTTTTAGAGACACCCTGTATAGACCAATCAATCACATGTAACGAGTTAGCTCCAACAAGAATGTCATGTAATCTGATGACCGATTTATTAGTCCAGGGTTTGCACCTGCATGGTTTTGGTTTGGTTTGGTTTGGTTTGTTTGTTTTATTCTATTCTTATTTTTTTATTTATTCATTTATTTATTTTTAGGGGGAGGGGAGTGGTCAGGTGGCTATTTTTAGAATGCTGAGCTGTTTCAAAGGTATTTGAACATATGCCAGCAATGTGGGCGTGATTAGAATCAACAGAACTGTGGCTATGCAGAGGGTTGGGGTGGGGGATCTTTTGTGGAAAGGAAGTCAAAATGACCTCCATTCATGTATTTAGGCCCCTAAAGAAAGGATTGTATACAGGGTTGCAAAGTATATATGCATAAACCCACCTGCTTCCTGAAAGGAAGCTTGTGGTCAAAATTGTGAATTGTTCTTTGTAAAGGCCATGCAGGGTTACAGCAAAAGTATTGGTACCAATTTTAATGTTTTAAACAAGTACTTATTTATCAAAAGCAAGGTCAACAATATCTAGTGTCCACAATTAAAACCCAAGAAATGTTTATGACATTCAATTGACATCCCCTACCTGCCACTTATAATGAGTGCAATTGCTAAAAGGGCCTGTAGAAATATCCAAATACAATTTTGTATACATGGATCGAGCCCTTACACAAAAATTGCCAACCCGGCCAGCTATCTAAAATAGAACTTAATAATTAACTCAAGGTTGCCTATACTGCAGCAATTTATACATTCTTAAATTCTTACCTTAAACTTAACACGGATTCGTTGAAGCATGCTTGCCAATAGTGGCGTGAATTGTAGTATAATGTGATTTAACTGCTGCCATGGTCTATACATTTATGTAGACCTGCAAAGCTTTGGGTTTGCATAATAAACATAAATTTATCTGGAGATTTTATAAACTTTTTCTCTCCAGAAACTACAAAGAAACAACGACAGTCGAAGATGGAATTTCAAAAATAAAACGTCATTGTCAGCTTGAGGGCCTTTCTATACCCATATATCCAAAGATCATTCGGGGTCTTTGCCACGACCGCCCCTTATGTGACCTGAAGACATGGAACTGAGATACAATGTAGTTTTTGTTTAAATTAATGACAATGTCCAACTGCCAGGAACCTTATACAATTTTGACGTGTATAGAAGTTTGGAAGAATCGGGGGTAGGGCTTATATGCCCCCCTTCTATTTTTTCAAACCTTGCCGAAATTTATTAATAAATATGGCACAGAATGCGTATACGTTTCTATTCCAATGCTCATTTCAACAAAACGTACAGGATTGTGTAGGATTGTTTTACAAAACTACAAAATATAGGACATTATTTTGGGGTAATTGTTGCCCGTCGGCTCGGTCTATTACCATTGGTCATCGCCCAACCCGGTCAATTATCACGCAGTAATGACCGGGTCCTCACCCTGTTATTTTTTTAAATAAATATCGTTTTATTTAGTAAAAAACAGTGAATTTGCTTCAATTTTTGAAAGCCCGGTCAATTACTGCGTGGTTATGCCCTACACGTGATCGAGTCTCGACCAATCAGAAGCTTTGAACTCTCCTGGGTATTTATTAGTTGACAGATAATGTCTGGGTTGTTGATAAACAAAATGCCTTATTAAATGTTCAGTGGTCACCGTTGAGGGAGTTATATTACCTTTTCCCCTAAACCTGAGGGAGTAGACCGCTGTGCCTCGTAGCTCAGTTGGTAGAGCATCTGCCCGGAGTGTCAGGGGTCTTGGGTTCAAATCGCATTGAGGACCATTTGATTTTTCTCTCATCCCATGTTTGGTTATTTCACTTCTATGGTGATTAGGCACCATACCAATTATTGTGTTCCCTATTTTGAATAACTAACGGAGTAAAATCCGCGTTTTTCATGAATTGTAATCAGTTCGCGCCGGGATTATTTTAACATCGATCGCCGAGCCGACGGGCGGGATTATTTTTAACGAAACTCGACCCGAAGCGTGTTCAGGCCGATAGTGCTGGGTAGCACACCCACGCATTTCTGGTCTTGCGCGCTGCTGACATACATTTCCGAACTTGAACTTGGCGTGTTTATGCGTCATCCGTTTTGAATTTGGGAAAATTTCTGCGTTTATATACGTCATCCGGCACAAACTGGTTAGATGGCAATGCTAATTTGGTATGTGAGAATGAAAATGCATTTGTAACAAACATGAAAAAACAGAGTTTTGACGCCACGAAGTAGCACTGCCCGAACAAAATCATTTTTATTTTGTTTTGTTTTTACGGCATATTGGCCTACTTTTTAAACACCTCAATGTCACGAAGTTTCAAAACTGTCAGAAGTTTAGTTTTTGATGACGCTTATTGCCAATTGCAAACTTTGCTAAAATCATATTGATTTGGGCTCTATTGTATTTCTATTTCGTCTTTTTATGTATGCCAGATGCTGAGGATCTTGGCGTAGGGTGATGTGCTGGCAACCTCGCCCCTCTTGTCTTTTTATTTGAAATTACTTAAGTTAATTTAGTATCAGTAACTAATTTGTTTTAATTATTTTGTTTTGAAGTTATATTTTAGCCCTTTGCTCCTTTTTGTGTTTTGTTTTAACATGTTTTATAATTTAAACACATTTCTAAGTGGTTTTATAATTGTATTCTTTGTATTATGTGTTGCTTTTTACATAACTGTTATTTTTTTCATGTAAAGCGCTTTGAGGCCTAGCATATAGGCGCTATACATTATTATTATTATTATTACTATTATTATTATTATTATTGTTGTACGCATTATTGCGATAACCAAACGCGTTTCAGGAAAGCGGAGGAATGCCGAGGGTACACTATTTTGTGCTAAATAGCCAACATTGTTGGCGGCAAAGTCGCCGTTCTCTGTTTTAATTCTATGTAACAAACACGTTAAAATAGTAAATATTGTGTGAATCAAAACGAAACTGTAATGTGACGGAATACTCTTTATGGCCATTTAAGCCTTAAAGATGTATTGTCCGTGTCCAAGCCAATTTTACCGTCAAAATTAATCCAAGTGTTAAATTGCTATTTTTGTAGGATGACCAAATCTATGAACTTTCAAATAAGATATTGCATACAAAAAATCCATCAAAAATGTATAATAACAATTCAAATAGTCAATTTGTAATGCACCCGACCACGCTTTCGTGAAACACGGGCGTGTTCTACTCAACTTTGAAAGCATGGTTTGGCCCCTCATGCGTCATACGCTAATAATGATGAATAATGCATATTACTATATTGCGTGATGAATGGATGGGCTGCTTGCGCCCACGTGATGTCACATTTTACGTCATGTATGAATACAAAATTAGCAGTGCCGAAGTCAAAGCGCGGCCTGCTGTGTTTAAGAATGCCCCTTTTTAGTTAATTTTTAAAATTAATGTGTCTGTCACTGTTCGTGAACGAATTTGTTTCGTGCAATATATCATTTTAAAGTTCGCAACGTTGGTCATCCTATACAAAATAGCAATTTAACATTTGGATTCATTTTCAAGGTAACATTGGCTTGAGCGCGGAATAAAAACAAAATCACTTGGAAAATGTAACAAAACAGTTTTATAGACAGGAAAGTCACTAAGGATTATACGGCCAGACAAAGCTTACACGCAAAGGGGAACATTGGTGAAACTTGTAATTACATAGGCCTACATTCCGTTATATTAAAGTCATCATGAAGCACCACGTATTGCTAGGCTCAACTATTGGAATATAATAAAGGTATCTAGAGTTTGAGAAGGATTGTTTGTAATAGGGTGTTATTTAAAAGGTAAAATGCTAAAAAATTTCAAAGTGGTATCTTTGAAAAATGCCCCCACCCTTCTGACATTTCAGATCCGCCTCCATTGGCTATGCAAATCATATATTTTCGGCAGCAGACTGAAAACGAACAATCCGACAAGAAAAGACAAACGACTAAAAAGAAACAATTATAATTGTATTAACACAACGATTTATTTGAATTGTTAAAATATAAAATAAAATTTAAATTAAGTCCATACTTAGCCTTTCCAAAAGAAATTGACTTTTAGCCCAGCCCCCCCCCCCCCCCCCCCCCGAGTACCACTATGTTAGTTTGAACATTATTAACAATATTTATATTACAATGACAACACTGTGATTGTGGATATATCTAGACCAAAATTACTGTGAAGGGAGACTAATTTGTTTTCATGCCTACACCTTGTGTACTAGTTCCGTCTTAATAATTCAAAGGAAAGAAAAGTTTCAGTCCCTTTTTGTAAAATCATGCAACTTCAAGTGAAGCCTAATGACATTGTCAATAAATCACGACCCACACTCTTTTCAGGCTGCTATGCTTTATTTTAAGTTGAAGAATGGGATTGAGAAAAATAAAACCAAACCCATGAATTGATTGTCTCCACGAAGTCTGTGTCCACCCTGAACTTGTATAATGTATTATACAAGGCTTGTATAAAGTGCCATTCCATCAAGACCACAGCGCAAATTTGTTAACCTGACATGGTTGGATTCCTTTTACATAATATTCATGAATCAAAGAAGTTTTCAATACAAATAATTCATACTTTTGTATGGTCAAACCCGTCCCAGAACAACCTGGAATAGCTTATGAATAGATTACGTCAATATGACGTCACACAAGGAATCTAGTCATATCAGCAAGTGACCTACTTTTGTGTGCCTTCCTATTATTTTGAAAGACTATTATTTTTTGGAAGAACAAAATTTATGCAAAAATAAACAGGAAGGCACAACATATTTTTTGTCAAACTTAATTATTTTATTATAATAATAATGTGCTACATAATAGCAACAATATTCGACCCAGTAATTCACAAAATTTGATAAAATCTGCTGAATAGTTCTATGAAACAGGACCTTGACCATTGTACATGCAAGACGCAGAATGACAACACACTAAATCACTAAGCTATAGCAAGGTATTATTGTGAATTAATCTAACAAATCAACAAGTGCGCAAAATAAATTATAACCCTCTTCGATTGTATTCGGCAGTGTATATTGATTTAAATCCCCTACTAATGCAGAGAAGTCGGGAGAACATCCATGTTCGGGCAATGGCTTACAGTATTCTACTTTCACCTGTTCCAACTCAGCAGCAGTATAGTGTAGTTGCATTCTATAGTCTCTTGTGCCATATATTTGTGGCTGGAAATATTATAAGACATCTGGTTTACCAGCTGGGCACTCAACATTTCGCTAAGTTCGAATTAAGTGCTGATTCCATAGTTCAACCGCTCTAGAAAAGTCACGCTGTATCAGTTGTGTAAAAGCAAATCGGATGCATTCTATATGAAGGTTGTTGGACGTATCTAAAATTCCAATATCTCGCAGATCTTTGAAGAAATTTACCCCAAAACCACTGCTCATGCGCTTTAAGATACACCACCATGCCTCAATGCGTTGATTAGCTGTAGAGCGTCCATACATAAAACTACGTTCCCCGCTGAATGAGTCTTCGTGATACATCCTAAGTGCAACTTGAATATCGCGCAGAATAACATTTTCCGTTCCTCTGTCTGCTCTTACAATTTTTGGAACTCCCTGTAATGTCTGAACTAGTAGTGTAGGATGCTATGTATATTTGCATTTTTTTTTGCTAAGGATGCTTTTTTTGGTTTCATTGGCTAGAGTAGACTCTCAGCTCTCAGAAAAGTATTGGTAAAAATGTTTTCCATCAAACGTATGGCCGCCATCTTGATTTTCAAAATGGCCGCCGTTTCCAAAAGAATTTGCCCTATAACTTTGGTTCTGAGAAACATATGGAGTCAAACTTGGTGGCAAAGCCTATGTTTTCAATACCAGAGAGTTAAAAAATATCAAAATTAGGTTTATAGCTATACACGTATGACCGCCATCTTGGATTTCAAAATGGCCGCCATTTCTAGAGGATTTTGCCATATAACTTTGGTTCTGAGCAACATATGAAGTCAAACTTGGTGGCAATAAAATGTATAGCTATAGCTGTTGTCAACAATCTTAGGCTGGCAGGTGTTAATACGCAGCTATAGTGTAAATTATAAACTTGACAATAATAATTTGCTTTTAATGCTGTTTTTACTTGTACCAGATGTTTTATAATATGCTAATTAAATTGTTGACCCTTTTGGTAATCTGTAATAACATGACACTATGAGAACTGTCAGCCTCAGGCTATCAACCCCCCCCCCCCCCCCCCCCTCCCCCCTCCCTCCGCAAGCAACATTCTGGATCTAACCCTGTCATCGCCTCAAAACTTCATCAAGAACACTCAAATAGTGAAAGGTATTATTAGTGACCATGAGGCGGTATTGAGTGACATTGACTTCCAGCCTGCAGTCAACAAGAAGGCACCTAAAAGAATCTGTTTTTTACAGCAAATGTGACATGGAAGGTGTGCGATCGGATTTTGTAACCTTTCAAGAAGAATTTTTCAGCGAGGCACCTCGCCGATCAACCAATGAGAACTGGCTCCTGTTGAAGAATTTTATTCTGCAGAATATGAAGAACACCCCTAGTAAGATTGTAGGATCTTGTGCCAACCGGCCATGTATTACACCTTCCCTCAAACGTATGATCAGAAAGAAGGCCAAAATGTACAAGAAGGCAAAAGCTTCCAACTCCAAGGATGACTGGGATCATTTTAAGTCATTCCGCAATGAAGAAAGATCCCAGCATCTTACTGGTCATACACCAATCGCATCCTAATGACAAACATAAAAACAATTTCTGGCGCTACATACTACTGGTATCTCACCCTTTACACAAAATAACAAGATCATCTCAGACAACAAAGGTAAAGCTAGAATTTTGAATATGAAATTTATGTCTGTTTCACCTCCGAGAGTCTGTCATCAATCAAGTCTTCGTTTCCTGATGCCGAGCACATTGAGATCTCAGTGAGTGGTGTGCGTAAACCCCTTGAGAATTTATTTATTTATTTCATTTTTATTTATGTCATATTTAATGAGGGTAAACTCCAATCAGTGTACAGCACTGCTTTCCATGGAGGCCCTCAGGTGCTGAATGGCGAAGGACGCGGCTACAACGTAGTCGAGACGCTGGCACGTAAATGCGCCTATGGCAGCCGGCCACATCGACTCGTATGACTACGGAGCACATCCTGAGATCGAAAGTGTTTGATTTTTCCAGAGGGAGGAAAACCGGAGGACCCGGAGAGAAACCCTCGTGACACAGGAGAGAACCAACGCACAACTCTACTCACATATGGTCCGGGCCAGGAATCGAACCCGGGCCACATTGGTGAGAGGCGAGCGCTTTACGCACAAGCCATCATCAAGATTAGCATCATCAAGGCAACAGGTCCGGATTCCATTCTAGCCCGTTTTTTTAAAAGACATGGCGGAAAAAATATCTCCTATCTTGTCATCCATCTTTCAACAGTCGTTGAAGTCTGGTAAAATCCCTCATGACTGGAGGATCGCAGTGAAGCCGCCAACTACCGACCCGTATCACTCGCATCAATATCATGTAAAATACTTGAGCATATTATTTGTAGCCCTGTGATGGATCATTATGAAACTCACAACATTTTTTTGGGAAAGTCAACTTGGGATTTGCCCTGGCCGCTCCTTTGAATCACAGCTTATCATTACAACTCATGAACTTGCTGAGGCCCTAGATGACAGAAAGGAAACAAATTTCATCATTCTCGACTTCTTTAAGGCTTTTGATAGAGTACCTACGCTCCTCCTTATTAAAACTATATCATTACGGAGTTTGTGGCTCACTTCTGAAGTGGTTCAACAACTTTCTCACCCAAAGAAGCCTGCAAGTTGTGGTGGATGGCGAAGCTTCGGAGTGGTCAGATGTTCTTTATGAAGTTCCCCAAGGCACGGTGTTAGGACCATTGTTATTTCTCACATTCACCAATGGTGTATCAATCTCCATCACATCAAATGTTTTTTGTACCGTTCTATTAACAATGTGGATGAATGCAGAGCTCTTCAAAAAGATCTTGATTCAGCTGCATTCTTGGTCAGCCAAATGGCAGATGAAGTTTAACATCGACAAATGCCACGTGGTGCAAGTTTCCTACCTGAAAAACAACATCGGCTTTGACTACCACTTGGGTGGTGATGTACGGACATCAGTTGAAGAACATCCATATCTGGGACTATCTTTCAACTCCAAACTTTCCTGGAATACACACATATCATCACTTTGAAAGCCAACCGGATGCTAGGGTTAATTAAGAGGCATCTAAGGCACTGTAACCCGCATGTTTGGAATCCCCATCATCAAATCCCCATCAATCAAGTAGAAGCCATCCAGAGGAGATCAGCTAGATTTGTGCAGAACATGTATCAGTGCACTGAAAGTTTTACTGCAATGCTACAAAACCTGCAGGGGTCTTCACTTCAAGCTAGAAGGGGAGCAGCCATCAAAATTATGATGTACACAATTCCCCACGAGCTCATTGCCATCAACAAGGATCCTGTACCTGACCCCAATGACAGATCCCAGGCTAAGAAAGTACCATCAGTATAGATACCAGTTTCTCACAACCCATTCATCCAAGGACATCCATAAGTTCTCCTTAATGCCTACAGCTGTCCGGCAGTGGAATGCTCTTTCTGTAGATGTCATCTCAGCTCCATTAGTGGGGGTCTTACGGGCACTTGTCCCCCCCTACTTCTAGCTCCAAGATTGGAGTATTTTTTTTTAAATTGCAACTGTACATACGGTATTTTCTGCTCAACCTTCCCCCAGCTTTATGTGCACCTTAAGCTTCACCTCCGCGGTAATATCCAGAAGTGGACTTTGATGAATATCACCGTAGACGTAGTTGTGTTCTCGTTGATCAGTGGATGAGATGGAGCTGCAAGCCTTGAATTTGGTAATAGGGCAAAACCACTTTGGCCTTGAATGAAGCAACATTATGGAGGGCACCAAGGCCAGTAGGTAGGGCACCAAGGCCAAATAATATCTGAAAATCTGAAAATAATATCTGCATTATCAAAGTAAAACATTGTTGACCTTAATCATCCCACCCTTATTTTGTTTTGTTCTGGTTAACTACAAACAAGAATAAGATAAACATAAAATAATTAATTAATTAATAATAATAAACAAAAAAAATATATAATATAACAATTATATTTGACTTTTTAAAATGTAAATTTGGCCTACATTGTAACTTCAATAAGCAAGGGAATTACGGATTCCCTTCAACGACTAAGTTTTAGAATCTGATATGAATATGGTAAGGAGTTTACAAATTAATATTGCATCTTCATGGCAAACTCAATGTTGATTATGGCATTCACATCCTAAGTTTTTAAGAAAACTGATTCTAAAATGGAGGCCATTTTGAAATTTAAGACTTTTCATCCTAATAGAGATATATTAGCAAGTCAATAGTATGTTTTTGAACTCCTTAGCATAATACATGTGGGTATTGACACCAAAATGGAGTTCATACGAAATTCCAGTCCTGGGTTATAAAACATTGCCCTAAAGTGGCGGCCATTTTGAAATTCAAGATGGCTATCAACCAGTGAGATGGTATCAATCAATACTAATTGTATCTGTAACTCCTTGGCTTAATAAATTGAAGTAATTGTCAGTAAAATGAACTTCGTATAGCATTAATACTTTGATTTATTGAATATTTGGTAAAAAAATGGCGGCCATTTTGAAATCCAAGATGGCGGCCATACGGTTAATGGAAAAAAATGTTACCAATACTTTTCTGAAACCTGGATGTCTACTCTTTCCAATGAAACGAAAAAAAGCATCCTTAGCAAAAACAAATGCACAACTTTGAAATCCTACATAACAGCCTACACTATCAGCTGCTGTATAAGGTTGTCCTTCAAGTGGCGCAGCCACATAGGGCACTTTCATCAGTAGTGCAATCTGAAAAAAAATGTAAAATTTTAACTTACTTTAGTATTACACCTCAATGGAATTTTGGAAGAAAACAACAACATAATCAATATTACGTTCCGGGTATTAAATGAAAGCTAATATTAATAAACTTTTCCTACATCGACCAAAACACGGGCAATATATCTTTAACCAAATAAATGCAAAAATACTGCGTGCCAACAAGCATATACCTACACCTACTGTAGGGCCACACCAGTTTGTTCATCTGGAATGTGTGTGTTTTGGGGTTTTATTTTCCTCAGGGGTTCACACAAATCTACTTTCTCATGTGGTTTGGGGTTTTACTGTTAATTTATGCTATCATAGTCTTTGAAGCCAAGCAAACTCGCATTTGGTAATTGCCAAAGACCAAACTTGATGTGACTCAACATATACATTAAATAACAAACCTGTAAAATCGGTCTTCGGAGTCATAAGAAAACAGTAACAAAACTCTCTTATGTGTTTTAACATATTTTCAAACGTCGGAATTTATCATGCAGGAAAAATAATATTATTTTACACATTTCCTAAAAACTATGGCATTTTAAGCAAAAATATTTCAAGGGAAGTTTTCCATCATGACTATCTTTATACCATTTAAGTTATGTGCAAATCTGTGAACATTTATATTTTCATTCTTACCAATGTTGTACACACCTTTTAAAGGGTGTTTGTAACATTGGTAAAAAGTAAAAATATAAATGTTTACAGATTCACACATAACTTACATGGTATAAAGATGGTCATGATGGGATACTCCCTTTGAAATATTTTTGCTTTAAATGCTATAGTTTTTTGAGAAATGAGTAAAACAATTAGTTTTGATCTCAAGAGTCGAAAACTCGATGTTTAAAAACAGTGAAAACACCTAATAATAATAATAATAATAATATCATTTATATAGCGCCTTATGCAATGCCTCAAAGCGCTTTACAGAAATTCAAGACACTAAAATATATTAATATAAATCTACAATAAATTTTTTTGAAGCTAATGGCTACTATACGAACTTACACATTTCCAATAAGAATTACAGAAATTACAGAAACACCTACAATTTTTAAGATAACAAATAAGATGATAAGATAACTAGCGTTATAAGAAGGAGAGGTTTCCAGCACATTCACCCTCAGCCAGATCCTCAGCATCTGGATTTTACATTAAAAATGATTAAATTTGACCAAAAAAGAAAAGGATTTCTTCCACTTTTTTTCTGGTAATTGCAATGACCGATTGAGCTTAAACTTTCACAGATTTGTTGTTTCATGTATATGTTGGGATACACCCAGTGAGGACACTGGTCTTTGACATTTACCAAAAGTATAAACTCCCTTTAAGGAGGCATGCTGAAAGGAAGGATTACTTAAACAGATACAATACGCAATTGTTATAGTCAGGAGGCATTTGACACTACATTGCAATAAAGTAGATCTAATTGAAGTATGCATAACGATGAGTATACATACATAATTAAGTTATACCTTCTGGTAATGAAACAGTTGTCCTCAACAATACCAAATGAGAGGAAACATTGCAATTTACATGAACAACAATACATTTTGGAGAAAATGATGTAGGCTACAGTAGGCCTGCGTGTTTTTCGCAATATGCACCATAATTTATTGGCGAGTTTTAACATGTAGTTACAATATTTTGTTGTATGGAACTATTTGACACACATCACTTGTCATAACTATGACGGAGGAAACTTCACAATAAAACGGTGATTTTTCTGGAGACCATGGAGGTTGAGCTTTGTGCGTCTCACTTTCAAAACGTGTGCTGAATGACAAACCGAACGGTCCTTTTGACATATGAAAACACACAGTCCTGCAATTTGATAACCCATGTTATTATTAAATATGTTTTGAAGAACACACAACTTACCGTCAGAAGGCACACTGGCAGTGATGTTCGCATGTACATCTTGGTAGAATTAACTGGTGTGAGTGAGGTGTGTCTTCATACGTTAATCATGCCACAATTGTACAGATGACGTGTTCAAACATGTCTAACCATCAGTTGATTTATGTCGACTTCTTGATTTCTGTAAGTCAACTTGGCGAGATAAATTTGTTCAGTAAGTCGACTTAGTACTCTCAGTAAGTCGACTACGCGGGATAAATTATAGCAGTAAGTCGACTTATTATTTTATCTAAGTCGACTTGGTGAGATAAATTATGTTAGTAAGTCGAGTTTTTATTTTATCTAAGTCGACTTGGCGAGATAAATTATGTCAGTAAGTCGACTTATTATTTTATCTAAGTCGACTTGGCGAGCTAAATTATGTTAGTAAGTCGACTTAGTACTCTCAGTAAGTCGACTTGGTGAGATAAATTATGTCAGTAAGTCGACTTATTATTTTATCTAAGTCGACTCGGCGAGCTAAATTATGTTAGTAAGTCGACTCAGTACTCTCAGTAAGTCGACTTGGTGAGATAAATTATGTCAGTAAGTCGACTTATTAGTTTATCTAAGTTGACTTGGCGAGCTAAATTATGTTAGTAAGTCGACTTGTTATTTTATTTAAGTCGACTTGGCGAGATAAATTATGTTAATAAGTCGACTTATTATTTTATCTAAGTCGACTTAGCAAGATAAAATATGTCGGTAAGTTAACTTATACCACGAAATAAGTCGTCTTGATGAGATAAATTATGTCGGTAAATCAATATGTGGGATGGCACTCCTGGAGCTCCGTACTAATGTCACGCTAAAGAGTTTGTTATATTTATGAGCTAAAAATAGATCCTTAAATAGAAAATAGAGCAGGGCATATGCACGGACCAGACTTACATTGTATAGAGCGTGAAATGAACACATAGCACATTACATGTACTTCAAGATATGTAAGGCCTTGGTCTTACACTGTTACAGGTCCACATGCAAACAAAGCTGGCTAAAATACAGTGTGTACCAAAACTCTGTAAACATTAATGGGATATTTTGACAGAACGTTAGAGTGAATTTAATTCAGGGCCGGGCCCCTATACAGCTTCTTGAATTGCACAATAAAGTGTATTTTTAGGAGATGTCCCGAACAGGACTTGTGCAATGAGGCTGAGGACTACATGCATGTTCAAAGCATCGTGCCCTGATTCTATAGCGCACGTTGTTTATCGGTATCGTATCAGTCCAATGGGCTCCTGATTAACATGACCGCGATGTGAATAGGGCGTGTGAATTAGTATAGTTTGCAAACGATCTTTCTTGCAACAGCTACCGGTACGTAACAGTCGTACACTTTTGCCGCGCTTGCGTTGCCATCGTGGTCACGTTAGTCAGGAGCCCATTAGACCTACCGGTACAAGTATACAATATCGACATACCAACGTACGCGCGCTATAAAATCAGGGCACAATGCCGTGTAGAAATAAAGTTGGAGTTACTCAGTGCACAAGTCATGTTCGGGATATCTCCATGACGCAGGTAATAATTCCTAAAAATACACTATTGTGCAATAGGGGCCCTATACAAGCTGTATAGGGCCCCTGAATTAACTGATACTGCGTCCTCAGTCTAATGTTCTGTCAAAATATCGCAATGTTTACAGGGTTTTGGTACACACTGTATTTTAGCCAGCTTTGTTTGCATGTGGACCTGTAAGGCCAAGGCCTTACATCTGGAAATAAGCACGAATGACCTGATGACGTACATTGTACATGTATAACCTGGCCAAGCATCATGTCAGGTCAGGTCATGTGACATCACGGGTGTCGCTAGGATTTTTTCTAGAGGGGGAGCAAAGCACTTGACAGAAAGCAGCAAAGAGAGAAATCACTGGCTATGGACAAAATCGGAAGGGATGGGGATGGGGTAGATCTAGCTTTAAGCCAATGGGGGGTGGGGGGGGGGGGGGGGATTTCAGTGACGGCTTATTAGGGGGTTTGGGGGCATGTGACCTGTTCCAACAAAACCCGGACAAAGTTGAATTTTTTGGTTTTCAGATTTTTGTTTTTCAAATTCTCTAGGTTCTCAGCTTTAAAATGATGTATCATTTACATATATGTACCCCCACCCTATCTTCCCTGGGGTCTTGATTTAGTGATAAAACCCTGACAACCTAATTATGAGATAAACAGCTTTGAAGTTCAAAAAAGCGTATTATTTTTATACACAATTGTTTCACAAAATTGACCAAAAAAGCCACACTTCTGGGTGATGGATTATGTTCAAATTTGAGGAGATTGTAGATTAATAGTTTGTGATTTTGGAAAACCCAAAACCTAACAATGGTAAAATCCATCGCTTCAGAAGTACATTGTTACAAAACACATTGTGCGACTTTGTCCGGGTTTCGTTGGAACAGGTCACATACTGTAACAGTTTACGTTTTAATTGATCCATTTTATATTTTAACGGATCTGCAGATGAAGCTCAAACAGAATAAAGGAGTTAAAAAAAGGACTCCAAAAAGGTATGGGCAGTTTACATTTTTTTTTAAATATTCCTGCCACGGATGCTGTGACTTTGGTATTATTTTGTTGATGTACATGTATGTACCGGTAGGTAACTTTACATCATGGAATTAAAGGCATTGAGATTACATACATAAATGTAACCATTTGACGTCAATATTCGCGACTTTTGGGGAAAGTCGTGAATATTGACGTCAATATTGACGTCAATATTCGCGACTTTGAGGAAAGTCTTGAAATTTGTCGTGAATATTGAAGTCAATATTCACGATCTGCGTAGTCCCTTCATGGCCACCATAGATAACACCAATGTCCGGCCTCGCACTCTCGATGCGAGTAGAGACCCTGAGAGGGCTTTATGTGCATGGATAAATTGAACGGGTGCGGGTCGCAAACTGGGGTTCCATGGATTGATAACCCTTTTGTCAGTATATATGAACCATATTTAACCAGTTCGTGCCGGAGGACGTATATGCACGCAAAGTTTTCGCCAGATTCAAAACGGATGACGCATGAACACGTCACGAGCAAGGCTGGAATTGTCTGTCGGCAGCGAGCAAGGCCGGAAATGCGTGGGTGTGCTTCCCGGTACCATCGTCCTGAATCCGCCTCGGATCGAGTTTTGTTTAAAAAAAATATCTCGCGCCTCGGCTCGGTGATGTTAAAATAATCCCGGCGCGAACTGGTTAAAAGGATCGTATACGTTTGGTAATTACTCCAAAAATGAATGGCAATAAAAACTTACTTGGTGGGAAGTACAGCAGCCTAGTATAATGCATTTTTAGAAACTTTTTACTTCGAAGTACTGCGGTTATGGAAAAAGGTATCACTTTTTATCCCCAAAAATTTGAATGTGAGAAGCGTTACTGCAGTGACGTTTCTCAGACTGTGTATTCCAATGCAGATTATTTTTCCGGCGTAGACATAACCGCTCCAGATTTTCGGCAATATCTCAAAATCGCTACCACCTTTTGAAATGAAATTTTTACAGGTTAGTTTTATGGTATATATCTATAACTATATAGGATTGAAACAAACAATGGGTTCCAATTACCAAACGTATACGATTCCTTTAAATGCAGTTTCAGTTTTAATTTTGTTTTTATTATCTTTGTATCTTTTACTTTTAGGTATGTGCTCCCGAGAAAGACAAGGACGGAGTGATGGCAGCTTTTATTAGCAAAGAGAAAGGTTTGTGAGTGGTTCTTACAGTAATGATAGTTTTGTTTTATTTGCTCTATTCATTGCTCGCTTCATTTTTCTGAGTAAAACGTTATTCAATTTCAAAACGTTTACAGGCCATTTTACATTACGTTGGTTACCCGACGTACCCTAATTTTAGGCCCTGGCCCTAACTTTTTTCAGTATTGGCAAATTGAAAAAAATAATAATAATAACAAAATAAAATAAATAAAATCCTATCTTTTATGTCTCCCAAAATGCTTCTCAACAACCTATTTACATCAAAAACTCTTGTAATTTGTTTGACTACTTTAATACGTGCATTTGCTATTTTTTCAGAAGAAAATACTATCGATACTATCGTTGTGCACGACCTAAACAGCACAACAACATTTGGCCAAAAAAACCCACACCTTTCCGACCTACCGACCCTTTTTTGGAAAGGCATATGTAATCGGAAGCAGAACAATTTTGTTTTGGCCTTAATTAACCCTTGCTCTTGTTTATACTCAAACGCACTTCAAAAGTCACCTTAAAAGGGCCGTTTTTATGGCACTTCAAAGCACTACTAGGAATGCCATATGAAACTAAAGGTCAACTGGGTCATGCTATGAGTCTGCAGTGTATTACACTGTTATGCAAAGCCATTTGCCCGTTTAATAACTACAGAAGTGCACATGCAAAGAATCTTCCAACACAGTGCTGCTGGAGTGAATTGGTATACATGTATGTGCCACTGTCATACAGTTAACTGCACTCATAGAGGGATGGTTAAAAGTTCATCTAGTCATAATGCCAATTTAATTAAGAACTGGTGTTGATAATTTAAAAGTTCTGTCTTCAGTAATTTTGTGGCTTTATAATTGAATTACAATAAGTAATGTTTTTAATGATCTTTTTCTTTCAATCAAGGCTGGGGTGCGATTCCAACCAAAAGCTTCATCAAAGGAGAATTCCTGTTAAACTACAATGGAGATTTACTTGAGGGGGCTGAAGCACAGGAGAGGCATTTAAAATACACATCCAGTGATGGGTCCTTTATGTATTTCTTCAATCACAGGGGGAGGACCATGTGGTATGTAGGAATATGCTCATGTTGTGTTGTGTGTAACAATTTCCTTAACAGTTTGAATGTTTCCTAAATCCCAGAAGGTTTAAGTTGTGGACTTGTAAAGGAAGCAAACACACACATACTATAATAATCCATTATGAGGACCATGGTAGGCTGGTAGCATCCACATCCACATGCGCATACGCTGGAGCATACAAAGAAGGTAATCCAAAATTAATGGGCTATTACAACAAGTGTTGACTTGTACTACTATTATTGGTTAATGATGCAGCCATGTTATGAGTGGTCAAATTCATTACTTTTACATTTGGACTTGCATGTACTTTTTTGGGATGGTTGTGTGCCGTATAAAATCAAAAGCAAGACTACGCATGTTCATGCAGTAGTGGTAGAAAACACATGCAAGTTGGGGGTGTCTACAACGTAAAGTCTAGTCAAACCTGCCCCCTTGCCAACTCGCACCCTGCAATGACATACTCACCTGATGTCTTCATTTTAATCAAGCTACTTATAGTTTCTGAGATCGACAATTTATTTTAACTCATTCTCCCAATGATCCTCATCACATGAGGTCACTTTTTCTACTATTTGCTGTCTGATTCCACACATAAGAAGTAACTAAAACAGTATTTGAGTCACTTGGGATGATGCAGACGATGAGGACATTTGTTCATGATCTGATATCACCTCAAATGCCAGAAGCACAGAATTATAAAATACATACCTCTTTTATGTGTTGAAGTCATTCTCCCCTTGCTTGATTTTCTTGTGCTGTCTTTGCAACCTAAACTCTGCTTCCAGTTCCAAAGATTTACTTTTTTTACATGTATCTCTGATTACCATGTGAGGAGGCGTTCTTAGCTGTTACTGTTACATTTGTGAAAGTTGTGTTGTCTCTCTCCGCTGAACGGTGGCGCCCTTTATTTTAACATAATGTTCATGTAAAAGTTCGATGACTCAAGGCTCCTTACTGCCTGCACAATATTTCACAGTTTGTGCAGGTATCCCACAGGGAAATACGGCAATAAACCCGGCCCTGACTGGAGAGAGACCCCAGAAAAAACCTGCAGTTTGTCCACTCTTTTGCCGGGAGTAATCTCTGCACGGATCTAGCCCCCCCCCCCTTACAACCCCATAGCCACACAACACTCGTCAGTGTCCTATGTTTTTCTGACCCTTTGCCTCTTATATGAGAAGCTGATTCATTTTTTGGTTTTTGTATTTTTTCCCTAGTATTGACGCAACTGCTGATGACGGGTCACTTGGAAGACTTGTTAATGACGACCACAAACACCCCTCTTGTGTTATAAAGAAGTGCATCTTTGGAAGTAGACCATATCTTTGCCTCTTTGCAGTAAAATATATAAAGCCAGGGGAGGAACTTAGCTATGAATACGTGGTACCCTCACTTCCTTGGAGGAAAGAGGTGAACGTGCTCATTCAGTCAGATGGTAGAGCCAATAGCAGTATCCCCCATCAAGAAATGACATACAATGGGGATGAGGTAAAATCAGAAATGCGCTCTGTTGAAAAAGTCAATTCGCTCTCCAGCTCCAGTCAGAGTTTGATGGTATGTTTACAGGTGCCACTGGAAGTGGGTCAACAGGAAGGTCAGGCGGACATCATGAACAGTGGCAGTAGGGTTGAATTGAATGCACTTGTTCAGTCAGATGGTAGAGCCGATGGCAATGTCCTCCATCAAGAAATGACGCACAATGTGGATGATGAGGTAGAATCAGGAATACGCTCTGTTGAAAAAAGTCAATTCGCTCTCCAGCTCCAGTCAGAGTTTGAGGGTATGTTCACAGGTGCCACTGGAAGTGGGTCCCATTGAACAGGAAGGTCAGGCGAACACCATGAACAGTGGCAGTAGGGTTGAATTGAATGCACTTGTTCAGTCAGATGGTAGAGCCGATGGCAATGTCCCCCATCAAGAAATGACATCCATGGATTGTATGCCACTGGTGACCAAAGGAAAGGCCATTGACCATGTAAACAGTCACAGCAGCAGTCATCACGTGATTTCACCAGAAATTACTTCAGGATGGATGTTTATACCGTAGAGTCACATCGCCATCTGACCAGCAAACACATTATCAGCTGCTACTCCCATCACTCCTTCGTGATGAAGTCTTGACCAGATTCCATGATGAGGTTGGACACTTTGGTCCAAAGCGCACTTTCAAATTCATCTGGCCAAGATTCTACTGGCACGGCATGCAAGATTTTGTCAAACAGTGGTGTACCAAATGCAAGAGATGTGGCGTCAGTAAACCTCCTATAAGACAGACCAAACCCCCCTTTGGCACGATATCTGCAACAGCTCCTATGGAAGTGCTCGCTATGGACTTTACCCTCCTCGAGGCATCAGGCGATGGGTATGAAAATGTTCTCGTTGTCACGGACGTATTTACGAAGTATGCATGGGCCATCCCTACCAAGGACCAAAAAGCATCGACGGTCGCCAAAGCTCTTGTCAAGCATGTGTTTATCCCCTACGGCTGCCCACTGCGACTACACTCCGACAATGGCCGCAATTTTGAGTCCCATATTGTCGCGTTCTTAGCTGTTACTGTTACATTTGTGAAAGTTGTGTTGTCTCTTTCCGCTGAACGGTGGCGCCCTTTATTTTAACATAATGTTCATGTAAAAGTTCGATGACCCAAGGCTCCTTACTGCCTGCACAATATTTCACAGTTTGTGCAGGTATCCCACAGGGGAATACGGCAATAAACCCGGCCCTGACTGGAGAGAGACCCTAGAAAGAACCTGCAGTTTGTCCACTCTTTTGCCGGGAGTAATCTCGGCACGGATCTAGCCCCTCCCCCCCTTACAACCCCATAGCTACACAACACTCGTCAGTGTCCTATGTTTTTCTGCCCCTTTGCCTCTTATATGAGAAGCTGATTCATTTTTTGGTTTTTGTATTTTTTTCCCAGTATTGACGCAACTGCTGATGACGGGTCACTTGGAAGACTTGTTAATGACGACCACAAATACCCCTCTTGTGTTATAAAGAAGTGCATCTTTGGAAGTAGACCATATCTTTGCCTCTTTGCAGTAAAATATATAAAGCCAGGGGAGGAACTTAGCTATGAATACGGGGTACCCTCACTTCCTTGGAGGAAAGAGGTGAACGTGCTCATTCAGTCAGATGGTAGAGCCAATAGCAGTATCCCCCATCAAGAAATGACATACAATGGGGATGAGGTAAAATCAGAAATGCGCTCTGTTGAAAAAGTCAATTCGCTCTCCAGCTCCAGTCAGAGTTTGATGGTATGTTCACAGGTGCCACTGGAAGTGGGTCCCATTGAACAGGAAGGTCAGGCGAACATCATGAACAGTGGCAGTAGGGGTGAATTGAATGCACTTGTTCAGTCGGATGGTAGAGCCGATGGCAATGTCCCCCATCAAGAAATGACATCCATGGATTGTATGCCACTGGTGACCAAAGGAAAGGCCATTGACCATGTAAACAGTCACAGCAGCAGTCATCACGTAATTTCACCAGAAATTACTGATGCCATCTCAGAAATGTTAAAAGATCTGGAGCAAGATAACAGCATGCAGGGTGTAGAGATTTGTGAGCAAGAATGCCTAGACAAAGGCAATGTCCACATTTCACAAGATGTTAGTTCCAAGAATAAATCTGTCACTCACGATATTCAGCCAGGAGAAATACCCACATCGCCTCTATGGAACAAAACTGAATCACTTCATGAACACAGTGAAACAGAAGATGACGACATACATGTTGCCACTGAAGCTGATTCTGATTATGTTCTAGATAGTGCCATGGATGATTCTGATAACTCTGGTGAATATTCAGATGAATTGGAATTACCTCTTACGAATATTCCTCTGCTGTCGAAAGAGAAGGGGTCCATATTCAGTACTACAAGCAAAAGGAGAAAACTTCAGGTGTTTTTGTTCGGTCATACAACAAATCGAATGCTTGTTTCTTTTGTGAAAAGTTAGTAACAGTTATGATAGGCCGACACTACCAGCGACAACACGCAGAAGAAGAGGATGTTGCCAACATTCTGGCGTTGAAACCAAGTTCAAAAGAAAGAAAGCAAAACTTTGACTTGCTCAGACATAAAGGAAACTTTTACCACAACGAGCAGGTGCGACAGACGGGACAGGGAGAGATCATATTACTCCGCAGGCCAACAGGAAGTGATTGTATTCCTGAAGATTACGGTCCCTGTCCTCAGTGTTTGGGCTATGTTGCTATGGATGATTTGTGGCGACACACAAAATATCGTTGCATATTAAGGGAACTGTACATTGACACGCCAACTGAAGGAATATCTGCCCCAAAAAGAGGCATTCAGATGCAAAGTGAAGTGTTAATGGGCAACTTGAGTGATGCAAGTAAGCTTCTAAAAAAATGTCGTTCTTCCAAATATGAAGAGAGATGAGATTTTTTGCATTCTGAAGAATGACCCGCTGATTACTGAATTGGAGAGTCAGGTGTTAAAAAATCAACAAGAAAGGCACTGTTTGTCTTCTCAGAAGCGCAGCCAAAATTCTCCAAGAGTTGTGGTACTGACCTGGTACAGATTATAGGGAAGCGGGGACGCACAGTGCCTCTGATTATTCCTCCAGATTGTAGGAAATCACTGGGGCACATCATCAGCTTGAGGGACAAATTCATTCCTACAACAAATACATACGTGTTCGCACGTAGTACACCATCGACCTATATGCAAGCAGGGGATGTGCTCAAAGAGATAATACGTGAAGTCAACCTGGAGTCGCCAAAAGATATCAGGGCAACCAAAATGAGAAAGTATACTGCCACTGTTGCACAGGTCCTGAGTTTAAAGTCCAATGAACTGGAATGGATAGCTGGCCATCTAGGCCACAATGTCGACATACACAAGGACTTCTATCGTGTCCAGGAGTCCACCATTGAGCTCTGCAAAGTAGCTAAACTGTTGATGGCGATTGATTCCGGAGAGGTGGGGAAATGGGCAGGCAAGACTTTGGACGAGATTAACATAGAAGGTGAGTGATTGTTATGAGGAATTTTGCATGCCTTGAAAAGTACTTGCTTATCGTCAAGTGCAAGTTTATATTAAAGTTGGGTTGTCCGTGCTTTTTCAACACTTAAATTTTCTTTTCCCGAACGAATTTTTAAGGAAGGCCATGTACTCCGAATAAATTGGAATTTTGTGTGCATTGGCAGGCCTTTACATATTGTTAAAAAGTGTTTTTCGTGCGCTCCAGTTTAGTTGTGCATACTGGGACCCCCACAAATTACGGGCGGGACACTCCTAATTCCAAATTTGAATTTAATTATTTATTAATAATTATTTATTGGCTGATTTGTTTTACTTTCGACCAAATATCCCTTACATAAAATACTTTAATTTGTTTCCGTAAAATCCTTTTATCATTTTCGTGAAATCATTGTGGAGACCTTTACACATATATATAAAATGCCTTTTGGAGACCTTTGCCATATTTTCCCCATATTATACCCGGGTCTCCACAGGGTACCAAATTCGTCACCGACACCACGAACTGACACCCAGTGGTCGGCATTACAGAAATACAATTCGGAGAAAAACGCTTTTAAAGGTTTGACACGAGTTTACTCAGTCAACAAATCCGTCTACTTGAGGGGTTTTGGTATAATTAAACGTAAAAATTCGTTAACTGCTGAAACACAATTTTTATATTGTGAAAATATGCTAAGTTAATTAATAATTAAATAATTAAGACGGGTGCCAGTTCGTGAAAACGAAAACTGTCGCGTTTTCAGGGAGTGCGCGCACACAGTGCTTGGGTGCCAGTTCGTGAAAACGAAAACTGTCGCGTTTTCGGGGAGTGCGCGCACACAGTGCTTGGGTGCCAGTTCGTGAAAACGAAAACTGTCGCGTTTTCGGGGAGTGCGCGCAAGCCTCGCTGGGTGTCAGTTTGTGAAAACGAAAACTGTTGCGTTTTGGGGGAGTGCGCGCACACAATGCTTAGGTGACAGTTCGTAAAAACCAACACTTTCTCGTTCATGTAAAATGTCCGCATTATTGTTGTCCTCGGAGTGCCAGTTTGTGGGGAAAATAATGCTAATAGTAATTACAGTATCGCTTGGGGACGCATAGGTGTCACTTATAGGAAATAAGGGACTCGGCAACTGGGGCGACGATTTTGTTCTTATGTGGGGATGCACACCATCACACGAAGCCCAACTTAAGGGTTACAGTTCATCCTTATCAGACCATGGAGTGATCGAATTAATGCAGCACATGAATGTGGGCATATTGAAGGTTTCAAGGGTGTAGATTCCCAATATGAAAGTTACTAGGCTGTAAAACTGAACGTTTTGTACCGGTACCGAATGTTACTTAACATTATGTGAGTGGTGCAAACATGGGCACCACGATTTGGAACATTTTTAGCGGTCATCTATGGTGTATATAAGGTTGTTATGAATAACGGATGGTTACAATTTCAGTTCAACAACAATTTATTAAAATTCAAGTCACTATTAAAAGCATGAAATTCTCATGCAAATTCAAGTCACAGAAAACAATGTGTTTACAAGACATACTTCAGTTCAAGTATTTCCATTACTACTTGTTACCGAGAGGTGATTTTTAGATGAGGAAGGGTCTAGAATCTGGAAGTAATCTTACCAATAATGGCATACCACCGTCCAGACCCTAAATAAATTTTAAAGAAACAGTTATGCACAGTAAAGAACATTGAAGGACAATGATTTAGGAAAAATAGATGTATTGGTGATTTTAATTGAATTTTCTCACACGAAATATACAAGTGAATTCTAATAATAACAATTAACCCCTAAAATTTGTAAAAGTTAGCAACCACTAACTCAGATATCAAGGTTGCAATTCACAATAATTAACCCCAATTTACACAAGGGTTGACTGAATTTAAATTGCAAAACTTTATGTTCAATACAAGTAAATACAGTTAATATTTTTGACCCCAAATTACACGATTATTCAAATAATCCCCAAGTTAAAGACAGTCAAATTTTACCCCAAGTTAAACGACAGTCAAGTGGCATGACAATCTGTAATTTTAAGGAGAAAATGTACACACATTTTAAATGATTCAACACTGTCAATATTTCTCAGTTGGAGGAAAAGGTAATATTGCTAGAAAACTAGTCCATTACATATGTTTGGAAATTCCAAACATCTTTATATACTTCCTATAAGACTTGACAGTGTCAAAATATTATAAATTATTATAAGATACAATACCAACAATCAAAATACATTAAACACAATTTTTACTACTCACAAAGCAGCATGGTGCTCAAACAAACTAGTTGCTCAAGCTCCAGGTGTAGGTGCAAGTGCAAATACATAGGTGATGACGGTAGCATCCACTGCAATTAATAAATATCAATTGACATAATACCAAGCCAAACATCAAATACACAAATGTTTATAACGACATTATCAATTACCCTAAATATGTTCAAAATACAAAGTGTGGACTACCTGCATCCAGGCGTCAAACTTTGCAACACTAATCGGTATCAATTCTTTCAATGCATACAAGTATGCCACAATTCCAAATCGATGCACGACCACCAATATAGGTGCAATGTCAACAGGAATGCCAAAACATACAACAATGTACAATATATACATCGCAAAGGACCAAATAATTATTAAAGTTAGATATACTCACTTACCAAGGGTCCACTGCAAACTGCCTGGCTGCCCACACTTAGCTAATTTCAACATTGCCATTCGGCAACAAGCCGAAAACAACAGGCTAAACAGCCCACGGCCCAATATCGGGCTAGCGTTATGCGTTATTAAAATGTCATCGACAAGTATAGACGAAAACAGTTGATGGGTGAGCAGCGCTAAACTGATAGCAGCAACATGGAAGTATGGATACATCCAAGGCAAGAAGCATGAAAGAACAAGGCCCCGCAAGATGCCCGTTTATATACTATTACCAAGTCAAATAAAAGCTTGACCAACAATGTGTAGAACCCCACCTAAGTTACATAACTCCTACAAAAGAACAATGTGAACTCGAGGAACGAATGCATTCCTCGAGTGCCGCAGCAGTGACGATTTTGTTTGCACACGAGAGGGCGCACCATATGTTTTTATTTTTATATATACTTGTTTTAAATATTTTCACAACTACGTGATCGTTGACGATAAAGTCGACTGGTCACATACTGATCAAGTACTATTCACCAGTTCATAATATCATGTAACATGTACACTGACTAATTTGATTTGTATTTTTCCTTTTTTGAAAAAAGCGACATATTCCACTCTAAATGAAAGGAATTTGAGGGCATTTGTTTGTCATAAATATATAACTGATATTATACAATTAAAATTCATTCAGGTATTATTATTAACTAATTATAGACCCTATATTTTTGATCAGTTGTATACAGTATTATCACCGTTATGGACCTTACATAATATAGGAGTATATTGGTTATTTGACTTGCCATGAGAGGGTAAATCGTGGAATTATGTTGTCTCACTTAATATACACTTATTAGCATTATTGTTTTAATGACAATACAATTTGTTCAAGTTTGTTAGGAAATACAACTGCATTCAACATACCTTTCCAAAATCTAACATAAGTTAAGCTTTCATGGTGGTCAACCATGAATTTTAGGGCACTGGTGATTTTACATAAATATTTAATAAACAGTTGAGTAACTCTGGAATCCTAATTAGACACCATGCTAAACATTCACATACACTAATTGCATCATTTTTTGCTTGCTGCAGTCTTATCAAAATACAAATTCAGAAAAAAAACCAAGCGAGGAAGGCGCAATATTGGCATGTGTGATTGTAGCAAGGCTAGACACAGTAGGCAGGGTGGGGCCACTGCAAGATGCTAACAAGGATTGATTAGAGCCATCCTGAAAGACACCTTGAGATGTTAGAGGAACAGAAGTGGTCAGTTCAGGCAAGGAAGGCGCAATAGTGGCATGTGTGATTGTAGCAAGGCTAGACACAGTAGGCAGGGTGGGGCCACTGCAAGATGCTAACAAGGATTGATTAGAGCCAACCTGAAAAAACCTTGAGATGTTAGAGGAACAGAAGTGGTCAGTTCAGGCAAGAAAGGCGCAATAGTGCCATGTGTGATTGTAGCAAGGCTAGACACAGTAGGCAGGGTGGGGCCACTGCAAGATGCTAACAAGGATTGATTAGAGCCAACCTGAAAAAACCTTGAGATGTTAGAGGAACAGAAGTGGTCAGTACAGGCAAGGAAGGCGCAATAGTGGCATATGTGATTGTAGCAAGGCTAGACACAGTAGGCAGGGTGGGGCCACTGCAAGATGCTAACAAGGATTGATTAGCACCATCCTGAAAAACACCTTGAGATGTTAGAGGAACAGAAGTGGTCAGTTCAGGCAAGGAAGGCGCAATAGTGCCATGTGTGATTGTAGCAAGGCTAGACACAGTAGGCAGGGTGGGGCCACTGCAAGATGCTAACAAGGATTGATTAGAGCCAACCTGAAAAAACCTTGAGATGTTAGAGGAACAGAAGTGGTCAGTACAGGCAAGGAAGGCGCAATAGTGGCATATGTGATTGTAGCAAGGCTAGACACAGTAGGCAGGGTGGGGCCACTGCAAGATGCTAACAAGGATTGATTAGCACCATCCTGAAAAACAAAATATTATATATTATTATAAGATACAATACCAACAATCAAAATACATTAAACACAATTTTTACTACTCACAAAGCAGCATGGTGCTCAAACAAACTAGTTGCTCAAGCTCCAGGTGTAGGTGCAAGTGCAAATACATAGGTGATGACGGTAGCATCCACTGCAATTAATAAATATCAATTGACATAATACCAAGCCAAACATCAAATACACAAATGTTTATAACGACATTATCAATTACCCTAAATATGTTCAAAATACAAAGTGTGGACTACCTGCATCCAGGCGTCAAACTTTGCAACACTAATCGGTATCAATTCTTTCAATGCATACAAGTATGCCACAATTCCAAATCGATGCACGACCACCAATATAGGTGCAATGTCAACAGGAATGCCAAAACATACAACAATGTACAATATATACATCGCAAAGGACCAAATAATTATTAAAGTTAGATATACTCACTTACCAAGGGTCCACTGCAAACTGCCTGGCTGCCCACACTTAGCTAATTTCAACATTGCCATTCGGCAACAAGCCGAAAACAACAGGCTAAACAGCCCACGGCCCAATATCGGGCTAGCGTTATGCGTTATTAAAATGTCATCGACAAGTATAGACGAAAACAGTTGATGGGTGAGCAGCGCTAAACTGATAGCAGCAACATGGAAGTATGGATACATCCAAGGCAAGAAGCATGAAAGAACAAGGCCCCGCAAGATGCCCGTTTATATACTATTACCAAGTCAAATAAAAGCTTGACCAACAATGTGTAGAACCCCACCTAAGTTACATAACTCCTACAAAAGAACAATGTGAACTCGAGGAACGAATGCATTCCTCGAGTGCCGCAGCAGTGACGATTTTGTTTGCACACGAGAGGGCGCACCATATGTTTTTATTTTTATATATACTTGTTTTAAATATTTTCACAACTACGTGATCGTTGACGATAAAGTCGACTGGTCACACATAACCCAAAAGAAGAAAACAAAAAAATATTTATCAATTCTAATGTTAGAGAATCATACAACATCCACAAGTAATACGAAACAAATGTCTCAATAATCAAGAAACTATTACACAAAATACACTAAAGAAATATATTATTTACAAGTTCTGAGATGAAACATCTCAATTATCAATAAATCTTAATTTGATTAAACATGCAATAAACAAGCAAAATATTTACATATGTTTATAATGTTTAATATATATTTTTTTGTTTTTTTTGTTTTTTTGCTCCAACAACCGTCGGAAAGATAATGTTTGATGTTCCAACAACCGTCGGAAAGATAATGTTTGATGTTCCAACAACCGTCGGAAAGATAATGTTTGATGTTCCAACAACCGCCGGAAAGAAAATGTTTTTTTTTTTTTTATGTGATCGAAGTCCACCTCCAAGTAAGGAATTTAAACAGATTTCCAATCGGACGCTTCTAAAAGAGCCTATGATACAGATTGATAGCAATCTGAAAATATACAACCTGCCAACTTGAAAATTCAAGATATTTCCAGAAATATAATCTGGTAAAAGACAACCAACTGCCACTCGTAACCTGTTTCAGTATGTCACTGAATAAACGAGCCTATGCTCTCCAGGCCATAGCATATGTCTATAATAAGCAGAATTGATAATATTAGGAAACTAAGAAGCTTTCCAGTATGTTAATTGGAAATCCAATTATTTAAAACTCCATACGAAGATTGTATCTAATCGTAGCAACAAGATCTGACCAATAAAATAACCACTTTAAGTACAAGCAACTATTTTAATTCTAAAATTACATTCAATCCCATATATTCTGGAAATGAAGATATTTGTCTATTTTTACTGGCGAAGATTGGTTGTCGTGACAACACAGATTGAGGCTCCTTAAATGGATTTTGATGTTGACCTTTTGTAGTTCGTTGAGAACGACGTAACTGAACTGGAGGTGCTGCAGGAAGTTCACGTCTTGGTGTAAGAGGTCTTGGTGTAAGAGGTCTTGGTGTAAGAGGTCTTGGTGTAATTGGAATATTGGGAATATCAGGATAAATAATTTCAATTTCCACATCAGAATCTGAGTCTGACTTTAATCCTTCCGATAAAAGAATATCCGTCTCCGCAGAATCTTGTAAAGGACTAGTATCCCCATTGCTGTACTCTCCATTAGGAAAAACCAACGCATCTTTATGAACAATCCCAGATGGTACTAATTTCAATTCAGTAGAATTGACAGTTTTAGTTAATGAGTCATCCAGTAGCCGAACTGTATACACAAAAGACGAAGATTCTGGCTGTCCTACTACACGATATATGTCTGGAAAGTAAGCGTCTTGTATCTTACAACGACCCCGATGATGTTTCCTCAAATATACTAAATCACCACTTTTGAAAACATTTGGATTAGTCTTCCTGTCAAAGTGTGTTTTACTTCTAAGCAATTCCTTATCCAACTTAGTCTTGGCTAGCAAATAAGCTTTATTTAACCGTTGCCTATGAAGTTTAAGCCAATCATCCTGACTATCATCAGCTCTCTTGTCCAATAAAGCATCAATGGGTAACCATGGTTCTCGACCAAACATCAAATGGAATGGAGTAAAACCAGTAGAGGAATGCTCAGTAGCATTATATGCAAATACCAATTCATGAAGATATTTTGGCCACGACTGTTTTTGTTCAGCTGTTAATGTACGCAATAGATCATGCATAGTCCGATTAAACCTCTCACACTGGGCATTACCCTGTGGATGATAAGGTGTTGTTCGAGATTTTGAAATATTGTACATATTACAAAGTTGATGTATAAGGGCCGATTCGAATTGTCTGCCTTGATCGGAGTGTATTCTTTGAGGTGCCCCGTACTTAAAGAACCATTCTCTTAGAAGAGCTGCCGATGTAGTCTTGGCTGTCTGGTCTTTGGTAGGAACAGCTACTGTAAACTTGGAAAAGACATCGGTTATAACCAAAACATTTTCAGTACGATCCGAAGCTGGTTCCAACAATGTAAAGTCAATTGCAATCACTTCCAGTGGTCTAGTGGCAGACAAATGTCCCAATGGATTCTTCACTGCTGGCATAGGTAATTTGGATACAACACAACGTTCACAATTCTGGATCCACTGCTTAATATCCTTATACATGCAAGGCCAATAACATCGACGTCTAACCAAAGACACAGTACGCTCTATACCCTGATGTCCAAAATCATTATGCAAACTGGTCAAAATACGAGCCCGGAGGGATGTTGGCAGTACAAGCTGTTGTAATTTCCCCAATTTAGGATCCTCCACCTCACGATACAACACATCATCAATGATCAACAAATGTTTAGACTGCTTCAACAAAGCCTTAACCAAAGTAGGTTCTCTTTGTCGTTGAGATCGACTAAATGTAGAATGTGATGCATGGATATCTAAATAACGTGAAATAACTGGATCACTGACTTGTAATTCATGTAGTTCATTCCTGCGATATACTGGGAAGGAAGAGATGTTGGCACATTGTTCTGTAGCTACACGAGCAGAACTCAAATCCAAAATATTTTCCATTATTTTCACCTGAATATCAGCTGGAATTGAAGTACACTGTTCAGCAAAACCCTCAGATATAACAATCTCTTCATTACGATCCCTCTCAAACTGTCTAGACAATCCATCCGCATTACGGTTAACACGTCCGGGACGATATAGAATCGTAAAATCAAATGGAGCCAAACTAGAAACCCAACGATGTTCAGTGGCACTAAGTTTTGCATTCGAAAGATAACTTAATGGATTATTGTCCGTACGGACTGTGAATGTAGAGCCGTAGAGATAGTCCTTAAACTTGTCGGTAACGGCCCACTTTAAGCCCAAAAGTTCCAGCTTCCTCGAACTATAATTCTGCATCGTCTGTTCTTTCTCACGAAGTGCCCGACTTGCATATGCAACAACACGTTCATGTCCTTCTTGAACTTGTGACAAAACGGCACCTAACCCGGACAGGCTGGCATCAATGTCAAGAATAAACGGTTTGTCAAAATCAGCATACGCCAGAATAGGTGTTGAAACAAACTTGGACTTTAATTCATCCATCGACTTCAAAGAAGCATCATTCCATCTATTTCTAAAATACTTGGAAGAGTGTTTTTGACATTCCCCGACCAAAGCATGTAAAGGGCGTGCAATGCAAGCAAAATTGGGAATATATCGCCGATAGTAGCTGGCAAAACCCAAAAAGGACCGAAGTTGTTTCACAGTGCGTGGAACAGGCCAATCAACAACTGCCCTAGTCTTCCCTGGATCGGTAGTAATCCCATTCTCTGACAAAATATGACCAAGATAATGAACCTGTTTCTGAAAGAAATGGCATTTAGAAGGTTTAAGCTTCAAGTTATGTTGACGAAGTCTTATGAATACCAGCTCAAGATGTTCCAGATGTCTCTCGAACGACTTGGAATAAATACAAAGATCATCCAAATACACAAACAACATTTGATACATTAAATCTCCAACACAACGCTGCATAAGTCTTTGAAAAGTGGCTGGAGCACCACATAGCCCAAATGGCATCCTTACAAACTCATATAATCCCATCGGCGTTATGAAAGCTGTCTTTTCTCTGTCTTCTTCCCTGACACGGACCTGGTGATACCCACTCGCAAGATCTAATGACGAAAAGAATTTTGAACCCAACGGAGCATCAATCAATTCACTAATACGTGGAAGGGGAAAAGCATCCCTTTTTGTTATTGTGTTCAACCGCCGGTAATCCACACACATCCGAAGCGAACCATCTTTCTTTCGAGCCAAAACGATTGGAGCTGCATATGGACTATAGCTCTCCAAAATAATACCGTTGTCTAATAACTTTTGGATATGATTCTTAACTTCCTCGTATTGGTTTGGGGGAATGCGTCTGAATGTTTGTGCAACAGGTTCAGTTTGAGTTGTAATAATTCTATGTGTCACTGTATCGGTGTCTCCAAGATCAAAATCGTGTTCTGCAAAAACATCTCTATTTTTTTCAAAGAACTCATGAATCTTCCCTCTCTGTTCATCACTTCCATCAAACCCCAATAAATCTACAGGTATAGGAGGATTTGTATCGTTATCCAACCCAATCCGACTAATATGATTAGAAACATGTATCTCATTGGTAATTACCTGAAAATCCAAATCGAGAGATTTATCCGTCAATACAGTAACTACTGGTCTCAATATTCCAATTCGAGTATTGGGTCTTAAGATGAAGCCAGATGTTGAAATATTGTCAATCCGAACCCGAAATGTTTTTCCTATGGTGACTAATGTTGATGGCACCAGAATACCAAGGGGAAGATGGTCACTATTTCTCAGTGGTTCTACCACACCAACTGGATATGAAACACCCCTTGCAGTACAGGCCTCCACTACTACCGAAGACTCGGATGGAACATAAATCACATTCTTTGATGCAAGTTTCACCATAGCAACAGCCTCGCTCGCCTTCTCATCTCCAGTTATCTGCAACATCAATACTTCTTTAAGAAAACAAGCTGAAACCTGTTCGTCGCTTTCAGATAATAATTCTGCAAGCAGACCCAACACATTCATGCCCAACAGACCAGGAACCTTACGCTTTTCTCTCCGATTCTCCTCGTCCACAGAATCCTTTACGACCAAGAAACCCATTTTAGGTAACCTGATGTTCCTATATGTCACATCCACCTCCATATAACCAATATAAGGTATTTCAAGACCATTTGCAGTAGTGATACGCAAAAAAAGATTATCATGTTGGAGATTTACTCCCACGGGTTGAAATTGACTAAAGAAACATTCCTCAGTAATTGTTGAAACCATAGATCCGGTATCAACTAAACAAGATATACCAACATCTCCCAAATGTACCGACAATACAGGACAACTGCCAACAAACTGATTAGACTGTTGAACATCAATGTTGGTTGGTCGAGGGCCCTTAATTTCACTCTCGTCCATGGGACCCTTCACATAGAGAGTGTCTAGTTTTCCTCAACAGTTCCACTAGATGTCTTCAACTTAGATATTGTTTCCTCAGCTTCCTTTAATTTCCATTGAAAACATTTATCTCTGGTATGACCAGCACGATGACAAAAGGTACATTTCAAATTCCTAGCTTTATCACCAACTCTATCCGGTTTAGCAACTTTTACAGCGATATCCTGTACAGTCTTGACAATTTGATCTATTTGATGCTGTTGTTTCTCAAGTTGTACTTGTTGTTTCTGGACTATGTCTAATAACGTCTGTACCTCAACACTGGCTTTAGAAGCACTTATTTCTACTTTTGTTTTGGTTGATGTTGCAGCACTTTCCTCTGCCCACTGAATTGCTTCCGTTCTTAATTCAAAAAATAAGACTTGTGGGTTTTCTCTAATACAAGTTCTTAAATGCTTATGGAGCAAGGAGTCGTTTACTCCCTCGGCAAATTGATCGCATAAGAGTCGTTCCTTATTATTCATTAGACTTGGCAATTTTCTTCTGGCTCTGTCAAACAAGTCTAGTAGTGCATGCGAGTAATCGCGCAAATTTTCACCCTCTTTTTGCTTGCGCTCAAAAAAAGTACGCTGCAGTTGAACTACAGACCCCTGCTCTCCAAAAACTTCCCTAAGCATTTCAAAGACATCATCTATTGAGTGGTGATCCCTAAACTTAATTTCTTCTTTGGCCGGGCCACTAAGATGTTGAAATACAAAATCCTTCATTTCTTTTTTTGACAATGGCCTAGATTCCAAGGCGGATCTCATGTCACATATCCAGTCTTCAAGTTTAGTGTCTGAACGACCAGAAAAGGTTGGCAGTGTCTTTTTACTGGGCATTAACAAAAATGTTGGTGCCTGTTCAACCTTAGCCTGTAAATGCTCTAATTGTTTTTTTTATTTGTTTCATTTCAACAGCGGTTTCGTCTTCTTTATCCATGGTTAAACAATAATTTGGAAGCTGCTGTTTACAAAGAAAAAGAAGATTAGTACATGTCAAATTATATGCGATAAATATCAGCGCGACACGCAATATTACCTTGAAACCCATGTGCTTCAACTGTATCATCCGACAACCGCCGAAACACAGCAATCGCGAAAAGACAAGTTCAGAAGGCAAATTTGGAGGAGTGGGCAGCGGCAATGGCAGTGAACTGCTTGGTAAGCCAGCACATCAAAATCTGTAGCAAGAAAATACACAGAAAAGAAAATACACTACAACCATATTAATTACCATAACTATCTCATAAACATCAAAGCCACCACTAATATGTTAAAATCTTAATCTATATTCTCAAGCCTCAAAACCTCATCACCGAGACTCTACAAAATAAAGAGCACAAGCACAACAAGTGAACTTACTATTCTGTCAGGACTGATGCAACCAGTGCATGGTAAAACTTGTATAACATGTACAAGTACTCAATTTCTATGCAAATTTCACTAGAAGCTTTCCGTAATCCTCATATGAAAATGAGTTAATATCTCTCAATTCTCTATTTGGGCAAAATTACTTGCAAACTACGGTATTTTTCAAGCTCAAATGAACATTATAAATGTTGCACATTGAAACAATTAATACAATACACATCTGATCGTCTTTCCCATGTGTAGATACAGCTGGGCCACAAGGATGCAGGAAACTTGAAAGTTCCAGTAGCTCCAAAGCCGGCTATACGTCGAATCACAGAGAAGTCGTTGTTCCACCTTCAGTGCAATCCCGAAGAACCACATGCATAATATTGACTGTCGTTATCACTTATAAAATTTTACACCCATTTTTGTAAAAAAACAAACATCCTTGATGCAAATGTGCATAATCCTGCCGACTACGCCAATTGTTACCGAGAGGTGATTTTTAGATGAGGAAGGGTCTAGAATCTGGAAGTAATCTTACCAATAATGGCATACCACCGTCCAGACCCTAAATAAATTTTAAAGAAACAGTTATGCACAGTAAAGAACATTGAAGGACAATGATTTAGGAAAAATAGATGTATTGGTGATTTTAATTGAATTTTCTCACACGAAATATACAAGTGAATTCTAATAATAACAATTAACCCCTAAAATTTGTAAAAGTTAGCAACCACTAACTCAGATATCAAGGTTGCAATTCACAATAATTAACCCCAATTTACACAAGGGTTGACTGAATTTAAATTGCAAAACTTTATGTTCAATACAAGTAAACACAGTTAATATTTTTGACCCCAAATTACACGATTATTCAAATAATCCCCAAGTTAAAGACAGTCAAATTTTACCCCAAGTTAAACGACAGTCAAGTGGCATGACAATCTGTAATTTTAAGGAGAAAATGTACACACATTTTAAATGATTCAACACTGTCAATATTTCTCAGTTGGAGGAAAAGGTAATATTGCTAGAAAACTAGTCCATTACATATGTTTGGAAATTCCAAACATCTTTATATACTTCCTATAAGACTTGACAGTGTCAAAATATTATAAATTATTATAAGATACAATACCAACAATCAAAATACATTAAACACAATTTTTACTACTCACAAAGCAGCATGGTGCTCAAACAAACTAGTTGCTCAAGCTCCAGGTGTAGGTGCAAGTGCAAATACATAGGTGATGACGGTAGCATCCACTGCAATTAATAAATATCAATTGACATAATACCAAGCCAAACATCAAATACACAAATGTTTATAACGACATTATCAATTACCCTAAATATGTTCAAAATACAAAGTGTGGACTACCTGCATCCAGGCGTCAAACTTTGCAACACTAATCGGTATCAATTCTTTCAATGCATACAAGTATGCCACAATTCCAAATCGATGCACGACCACCAATATAGGTGCAATGTCAACAGGAATGCCAAAACATACAACAATGTACAATATATACATCGCAAAGGACCAAATAATTATTAAAGTTAGATATACTCACTTACCAAGGGTCCACTGCAAACTGCCTGGCTGCCCACATTTAGCTAATTTCAACATTGCCATTCGGCAACAAGCCGAAAACAACAGGCTAAACAGCCCACGGCCCAATATCGGGCTAGCGTTATGCGTTATTAAAATGTCATCGACAAGTATAGACGAAAACAGTTGATGGGTGAGCAGCGCTAAACTGATAGCAGCAACATGGAAGTATGGATACATCCAAGGCAAGAAGCATGAAAGAACAAGGCCCCGCAAGATGCCCGTTTATATACTATTACCAAGTCAAATAAAAGCTTGACCAACAATGTGTAGAACCCCACCTAAGTTACATAACTCCTACAAAAGAACAATGTGAACTCGAGGAACGAATGCATTCCTCGAGTGCCGCAGCAGTGACGATTTTGTTTGCACACGAGAGGGCGCACCATATGTTTTTATTTTTATATATACTTGTTTTAAATATTTTCACAACTACGTGATCGTTGACGATAAAGTCGACTGGTCACATACTGATCAAGTACTATTCACCAGTTCATAATATCATGTAACATGTACACTGACTAATTTGATTTGTATTTTTTCTTTTTTGAAAAAAGCGACATATTCCACTCTAAATGAAAGGAATTTGAGGGCATTTGTTTGTCATAAATATATAACTGATATTATACAATTAAAATTCATTCAGGTATTATTATTAACTAATTATAGACCCTATATTTTTGATCAGTTGTATACAGTATTATCACCGTTATGGACCTTACATAATATAGGAGTATATTGGTTATTTGACTTGCCATGAGAGGGTAAATCGTGGAATTATGTTGTCTCACTTAATATACACTTATTAGCATTATTGTTTTAATGACAATACAATTTGTTCAAGTTTGTTAGGAAATACAACTGCATTCAACATACCTTTCCAAAATCTAACATAAGTTAAGCTTTCATGGTGGTCAACCATGAATTTTAGGGCACTGGTGATTTTACATAAATATTTAATAAACAGTTGAGTAACTCTGGAATCCTAATTAGACACCATGCTAAACATTCACATACACTAATTGCATCATTTTTTGCTTGCTGCAGTCTTATCAAAATACAAATTCAGAAAAAAAAACCAAGCGAGGAAGGCGCAATATTGGCATGTGTGATTGTAGCAAGGCTAGACACAGTAGGCAGGGTGGGGCCACTGCAAGATGCTAACAAGGATTGATTAGAGCCATCCTGAAAGACACCTTGAGATGTTAGAGGAACAGAAGTGGTCAGTTCAGGCAAGGAAGGCGCAATAGTGGCATGTGTGATTGTAGCAAGGCTAGACACAGTAGGCAGGGTGGGGCCACTGCAAGATGCTAACAAGGATTGATTAGAGCCAACCTGAAAAAACCTTGAGATGTTAGAGGAACAGAAGTGGTCAGTTCAGGCAAGGAAGGCGCAATAGTGCCATGTGTGATTGTAGCAAGGCTAGACACAGTAGGCAGGGTGGGGCCACTGCAAGATGCTAACAAGGATTGATTAGAGCCAACCTGAAAAAACCTTGAGATGTTAGAGGAACAGAAGTGGTCAGTACAGGCAAGGAAGGCGCAATAGTGGCATATGTGATTGTAGCAAGGCTAGACACAGTAGGCAGGGTGGGGCCACTGCAAGATGCTAACAAGGATTGATTAGCACCATCCTGAAAAACACCTTGAGATGTTAGAGGAACAGAAGTGGTCAGTTCAGGCAAGGAAGGCGCAATAGTGCCATGTGTGATTGTAGCAAGGCTAGACACAGTAGGCAGGGTGGGGCCACTGCAAGATGCTAACAAGGATTGATTAGAGCCAACCTGAAAAAACCTTGAGATGTTAGAGGAACAGAAGTGGTCAGTACAGGCAAGGAAGGCGCAATAGTGGCATATGTGATTGTAGCAAGGCTAGACACAGTAGGCAGGGTGGGGCCACTGCAAGATGCTAACAAGGATTGATTAGCACCATCCTGAAAAACACCTTGAGATGTTAGAGGAACAGAAATGGTCAGTTTAGGCAAGGAAGGTGCAATAGTGGCATGTGTGCTTGTAGCAGGGCTAGACACAGTAGGCAGGGTGGGGCCACTGCAAGATGCCAACAAGGATTGATTAGAGCCATCCTGAAAAACACCTTGAGATGTTAGCGGAACAGAAGTGGTCAGTACAGGCAAGGAAGGCGCAATAGTGGCATGTGTGATTGTAGCAAGGCTAGACACAGTAGGCAGGGTGGGGCCACTGCAAGATGCCAACAAGGATTGATTAGAGCCATCCTGAAAAACACCTTGAGATGTTACAGGAACAGAAGTGGTCAGTACAGGCAAGGAAGGCGCAATAGTGGCATGTGTGCTTGTAGCAAGGCTAGACACAGTAGGCAGGGTGGGGCCACTGCAAGAGGCAATGGAAGATTGAATAGACACCTGCTTGTTATAAGCATCAACAGAATTTGGTCCACTAACAGACATTATCAGAGATGAAGTTACAATATCTTGACCAATATTAGTCTCAGCAGAGAAAAATACATTATGGGTATGACAAGATGTTCCCGTATTCATTAGAAAATGATCATAACACAAAAATGCAAAACACTTTTGACAACAAGACCATACTTCTTCAAAGCAAGTGATGTGGAAGCACTTCCTGTAACAGAAAGAAGAGAACAAAAAAGTGTTTTGAATAACAAAACAGTTGAATAGGTGTACATTATTTACATGTAGGTGGTTCACTTTTATTATGGGCTATTTAAACCTTCCACATGTACTTTAAAAACAAACCCAAATTTAAAGTGCATTTTATTGGTAGTGTGAACTTTATTCTCTTTATACAAGGGAATGGTCCCATTAATTTTGATCAACTCGGTGAATGAATTATTTCATCTTTCACCTCAATGGAAGCTTGACAATTTTCTCCAGTGTATATTATACAAATATTGAGTGGCTCAGAGTGGAATGGAGGGAATTTTAAATGGAAAATATTTGTTTTATATAACTGACATACAGATCCGCAAACTGTTGAAGTCGCCTGCCGCCATGATTCTGTAAGCATTACAGATCAGATCACAACATTTTTTCCCCAAGTTTTGAAGTGAGGGTCTACTGTTCAACAGCCGTGGCATTGATGATGATCCTAACTGTTGATTAGTAAATCCCATTCCTCGGCCATGGGACTTTTCGAGCGGCGGCATGAATATGGGAGTAATAATGAATATCATGTCAGTTACACTAATCAAATGGCAAGTTATATAACAGATATTGAAGGCTTACAAAGATAAAAACTTTTAAAAAGCTTACCTGTACCATTCTTGGTTTTATCCCTTAGCCGTGCCAACGGAATATCTAAATCGGAGCTGTCATCTCCGGACGAAGGCTCGTCTAGATCAAGTACAACACCTTGCCAATCCTGATGATCTCTCCACTTCATTGTGACTTTAGATTTTTTCTGTAGTTTTCCCTTGAATGATAAGTCCCCTGCCCTGACCACATTATTGGTTCCATCCGCCCATTGGACTAGGGCATCTGTGTCAGGATTCTGGCTGTGTAGTAAAATATAAAAATATGGAATAAAGAAGATCATACTTTATAGTGCAGGTCAACAGTGGATTTCATTGGCAGCAAATGTAGGTTTTCCTTAAAATGTCATGGCTGGCATTGGTGATACATGTTGCAACTATTTAGACCTTAACAAAAGTTTTGTTTTTAAAATTTATTTCCATTCAATTTTAGTGGATGTATAGTTGTTATATATCGACTTTTACACAATTATTCCCACAAGTAGTTGGTGCCATTCTTTTCATATACCTAATTTCTTGATCAATATAATTACCCGAACCTGATTTCATTATGACAAACCTCATAATTGTCTGCACTAAAAAGGCACGTAATAGTGAATCCCATCATTTAAAAGTTCACCCTTTTTTGTGCAACTTACATTTTGGACTTCATGCTGGACTTGCCACACAACTGCCTTTAGTCATTGGATGATGGACCTAGCACTGCATGGCTGTCGGGTAAAAAAGTAATAATGTACATTGTAGTCCATTTCAAGAGCATTTTGGTGAAAATTGATTATGTGGATAGCAGTAGGTGATTTACGCATGATCCCCCAAGCCCCACTTTAATCAGCCCTCTTTAATCAATTGCAATGCATTTTGCATTTATCGTTACTTAATTTAAAGAAACAACAGATGATCTATTATTATTACTTTCTGGTAATGAAACCAAGGATCCCTCAAAAGTGCTATAGGCACTGTAGCTTGCAAGCCTGAAGAAACCTGCAGAGGGAAGACAATGAGAAGAAGGTACAGTTTTAGAGGTGGACGGGAAAAAACGATCCACGAATTAGCCCAGGCCGGATTTCAACCCGGGATATAGCGAGGAAAAAACCGCTACGCCAACCTGACAAGCTATTATAAATAATATATAATGATACATATGTCAAACTTTCTTAACATATTTACCCTTCACTTTACAATGGTTATTTCGCAAAACTATAACGATATTCATACCATTAGCAGTTAAAAATTGCATTAGAGCTTCCGTAACAAGAGCCACAAATTGTTATGCGATCGATTGTTTTCCCCTCCCCCTCTCCCCGGGGCTGCCCTGCCCAAGAATGGGGATTGTCACTTTTGGAATGACCAACTCCCCACCCCTTGGGCAAAATTTGAGTGACAACATCCCCCACATACCTACAACGGTGGGGCGTACTAATACTAGGCCTAATGCTGGTACTGTAAACCTACTAGTTTAGTACTAGTACTACTACTAGGCGTAGGCTAATCTTAAATCTGTACTCAGGCCTTATGCAACATGCAATGGCATTATAAATGGCAACAATATATTACAATTGTGAGCGACAAAATACCCACCATAAGACTTTTAAAAAAAGCACCGGCATAAAAACCTGGGGCAGCCCGGGGGAAGGGTGAGGGAAGCAATGGATAGGCACATTACATTAGGCCTTAACAACTTAAGTAAGTAGGCCTGGCCTACACCGTATGATTATGTAGGCCTAACGTTTATACGTTATTCGTTAACCACAACGATAAGTAGATACTCAAATCTAATCATGACCTTAACATTACTAGCCTAGTATGCCAAGCCTACCGGATACATTTTCCTTCCTCCAGCAACTTTACGGTACTTGTCAATGTCATACTTTCTAATTCTACTTGTTTTATACACGTCATGAGTTATGTCTTAAGTGAGAAAAGACTCCGACTTTACTTACGCATACAATCAGCCATCGGGCATGGGGGCCGCCATTTTGACAACATCGAGTTTTATTTATTTCGTAGACAAACCTGACATACGTATGCATAGCCGTAATACAACATTGCCCTGGATACGAGGTAGACAGTGCCAGTTCGTGAAATCTTTTTCACAGCGCGCCCTCCCAATTTCGTTTTCACGAACTGACACCGAGCGCAGTGTCACTTCGTGAAACCGAAAAACGCCAGAATGGACTAATTTCTGCAAAACTCACCAGTTAAAAATAGCAAATTAAGATGATTTCAGGAAAAAAAGATTCGCGATGTTATAATTCTTGACATAAAATGATATATTCGGCAATCATTTTTTTGTCGATTTTTTTTGATTTTTTGTACACAAGTGATGCAGAGGGTGCCAGTTCGTGGTGTCGGTGACGATATGTGGCCGTGTAGCTACCAAGACACGGCTGTCTTGTAAAAGGTGTTTATGCAATACGTTATAGAGACAGAATGTGTCATTCTCTGTGTTCCCCTTAGAATCAAGCAAACCAGGTCGAAGTTCGTCCAAACCGTCAAATAAGAACACGCATTCTTTCTGATTGCCAGTAATTATCTTAATCAAATCTCTGCGCGCCGGTCGTCTATCTAGCGGAAAACATTGGTCTAAAATTGCGTCAATGATGCATGGGGTTTTCACGTGCTTTAACTCGAGAAAGAATAACAGTCTGAAACTGTGCAATATCTCACGTTTTGCCCAAGTGTCTACGATTTTCTTGAAAAGGGTTGATTTGCCATGTCCAGCTCCACCTGAGAGAATAATTAACAACTCCCTAATCTTTTCCGCATTTAACAAGTCATACAAGGACTCTAATGGTTTGGTTTTAGCTCTATTGATTACTAATTTCCCCAGTTTTTCTTTGAGCACCTCCGTGTAATCATCTTGACACAGAAGTAGCTCGGTGTAAAACTCGTCAACTTCCACACGATGGAGCGGATCGGTGGAGCAGGTGGGATGTTTGGAGACGCAATCTCGGGTCTTGTAAGTCGTTTTCAGCTGTTTCTGACATGATTTCAGATTCCACGTTCCTGTCGCATTAAGAAAAGTTTTATATCTTGTTACACAAGATGCGCCCCACATAAAATGACGGGCATTTCAAGGAAAGACTCAGAAAGGCAGTTTCTATTACGCGTAAGTAACTCTGTTTCAAGGACGATCCTTTCTCTAAAGCCCTATTCACACTGCAGAGCCAATCCAAGGGAAATAAATACCCGGAAAATTCCCGGGGGTGTTTTACCCCACCAACACCCCAGCAACCGTTCACACTAGACCCATTTGGTAACTCCCGGGGACACTATTTCGCGGGAATATGCACGGTCGTTTCACACTGGCCATCAAACTCCGGGAAATGTGTAAACTGAGGGCGCACATCAGGAAGTTCCCAAATGAATTGTGGGCGGAAGTTTAATCCCACAATGCCGCGCCGCACAGTCTTGTTCACGACACTTCTTTTATTAAATATTAAAACCATTCATTTTGCTCATATTCTTTAAAATTAAATTATTTGTATAATTTTCAAACGTTATTATTTGTCATTGTACTTAACTGTAAATATCTTTACAAATACTATTTGCGTTATTTGTGACCCTGTGACCTTTCGAGATTACCCGTGGACGCAAAAAGGTGGGGTAAGTTTAAACACTGCGACGGTCAACTAGTTGCTTTTCCCCGGGAAAAAACGTTAAACCCCGGGGATTTCACCTTTAACCCTACTCCCGAGCAGGGGTAAATATATCCCGGGGAAAAGCAGTTTCCCGAGGATTTCTTTGGTAGTGTGAACAGACCGACCGAAATTCCCCGGCAATTCCACGGGGAATTGCCGGGGAAATCGTCCAGTGTGAAAGGGGCTTAAATGGTATGGCTGTTGTTATGTCACTGGGCCAGCGGTAGGATGATTCCTAGCTGCCATGTATATGCAGACCGGTGCATACACCATTAGGATACACCATTTGCAGTTATCGAAAATATTTACTACCGAATTATTAAGAAATATCTTACTTATTTTAAAGTAAATAATGATTCTAGACATCCAGCAAAATGATTGAGCTAGACATCCTTTAATTATTCTGAAAAACAACATTTTATAAAGGTGTACGGCGATCGCGAAAAAACACAAATAACTGCTCGGCGCCGGTTAAAAAACAAACGCTGTTGTTCGTGCTTTTCGAGGCATCCATGATTTTAAAACTTTGGAGAGGTAAGTTAAACGATATTTACTATAAAATACAACTCCCAAATCCACCCAATCATGATAGTTCAAGCAATCACCAATGGTGTATTCTACCTTGAAAACACTACATTTTAAAAGTTAGTGACACGAATGAATGAGGCTTGTCTAGAGGCTTATATTTCCCACGAACGGTCTAATAAATGGTGGATGATCTTAAAGGGAACGTATACGTTTGGTAATTACTCCAACAATTTATGGCAATAAAAACGTACTTGGTAAGTGGTACAGCAGCTATGAATAGTATAATGCATTTTTAGAAACTTTTCACTTCGAAGTACTGCGGTTATGGAAAAAGATATTACTTTTTATCCCCAAAATGTTGAATCTGAGAAGCGTTACTGCAGTGACGTTTCCATATTGTGTATTCCAATGCAGATTATTCTTCCTGCGTGGATTAGGTCACAGCTATAGCAGCCCCTCATTTGTTAGGACCATTATTAAAGTAGTGACACCAGTTCTCGACTCATGATGAATTTCAAGATGTTCCTGTACCGAAGCGTTCGTGTGGAGTACCGTGGCCTCGTGGTATGTCATTAAATTCGCCGTCTGTTGGTAAAGCTGCAGGTTGTGGGTTCGAGTCCGGCCTATGGTGCCCTCGGGCAGGGAACTTTGTCACTCATTGCTTCTCCCCACCCAGGAGTAAATAGGTATGTGTAAGGGCAGAGATAGTTGATAGTATCTGTTTTGCGCCAAAACGGCAACGAGCTGTTTGTTTGTTTTTAGAAAGTGATGTACCCCCGGTACATCACTTTTGGAGTAACACATGAAATGGAAAACAACACCGTGTGACCAGTTATCGACCACTCGGATCTCACAATTTATTACCATGCATAACAATATTACTTGTTTGCGCGTTGCGGTTGGCCCGCTGTTGTAAATTATATCACGAATAAGGTACAAGACTAATAACCATGATCATGTAGTGCAATAAGTCGTTAATCAGTCCATTAATATTACAGAGGTCCAAAAATGTGTTTTGTTTAGGTGACCTGTGTAAATAATTTCCCATGCAAGTGTCAGTGAAATTTACTTCAGGTAATATTTTCAGGTACTTTGCTTTATGTAAGCTCTCTATTTAGAGAGAGAAGGCACCAAAGAATGTGTGCTAAATTTAAAAATAAGTCTGATGTCAGATGTAACAGGGACACACGAAAACTTTTACTCCTGATTCATGAACATACCCTCATAGGAAGGACATTAACACGTAGGCCCTATGTCGATACTTTGAAAAAACTAATACCAGAAATGACACGTTCATCGCAATTTTGCTTTTCTGAGGTTGAAATTGACGCTATAGTGAAACACTAGACGGAGCCTTACCTACGTCAGCATTCATTGTGTCCAATTCCATTGGCCCCTCCCGAAATGATTGCTGTGGTCCATTTTCTAGATGAAGATGTAATATCGAGAACAAATTGCGTTTAAATAAACAAGTATGTCGAAATGTATCATATTTGCAAGAGAAAGTGGAGGAATGCCATTTGTAAAATGACTGCAAACAGGTTTGGGAAGTATCACTTTTTAAGAGGTGAGTTGTTTTGGTGTGGATAATTAAAAAATATAATTGGCTTCCCCACCCAAAATTGAAGAGAAACAGAAAGATAAAGGGTCAGACAATAATTTAATATTTGTTTGAGAAACCCCAGTGGTGTCGGCTTGTATGTTATTTAGCCATAAACGTTGTTGATTTTACACTGTCTTCAATAGGGCTTGGATTAGTGCAGTGTGACCTCATGGGGTCGTACATCGCTGGTGTTACGCGCCTTGCTAAGTTCATTTAATATCGTATACCAGTGGGATTGCTTTGTTTGTTTGCTGACTCTCTTCACTATTAATATCATAGCGGGAACCAGAAACTTGCATCGAAGTCAAGTAACATGGCGTCAATATCGAGCCCCAACTGACCCTTTCTTTCCGCTGAGGTACTTGTGCACGAAACCTATATCAATGTATGAATCCCCGCTCCAAGCAGGTTTTAGATTCCATAGAAAACATTGTTTTTTTCTCTATTATATCACATTCTTTGAATTTGTTCAAACAATGAATAAAATGTTTCTGTATCTCATTGTTACTGAATCCGTTTAGCTCAGACACCTGTAAGGGTGCATTGTATTTGTGGTCTGCGGGTTCTGCAGGTTATGGGTTCGAACCCAGCCTGAACTATGGCATATCTACACACATAGAGGCATTATTAATGCCTTGATGTGGACTAGTTACCCATCCCAACCTTATTCATACTGTGTAGATATCAGATTGTCTTGTTTCAGTGTGTGGGGCTGGTTCTTCCACACTTTCCTCTGTATCCTACACCTCGAGTGACCTTTGGCCTTGTGATGGGCAATGTGCGTAACCTTTTTGTTTAATGTATAATTTTGTTTAGCACTGTTGTATTATCGAGCTGTGTCTTTTCGCCATAGACTTTTTCGACCACCAAATAGAAAATGTGGCGAAGATCCGAAATCGTTTTATTTTTAACAAACTATTTCTTATACTTTATCAATTTTCATTTTCCAATTGTCTACATTTTGAAATACAATCTCATACCTCCATGTCGTCTTCGTTTCTTCATGCACTTATCTGGAAAATAATAACCAAAAACATGTCATCGCTTTTGAAAGATCCCTTTTGTTCAGGGCCGATCACTATCGATATTGGCCTATGAGGCAGTACGTGTTATACTAGTCTCGGAACTCAAGGTGTCGGTCTTAGTCTCGGCCCCTCTTAAAGGTATATAGGATAACAGTTTAGGGGAAAAGTTGTGAAAGGTTCCATTGCCATCTCTAAATACGAGAGACATTCCACGAATTCACCCTAAACGTCTTTGCACGAATTCACGGTGTGATATATCAGACACCTTTGAAAATATCACCTATTTTAACTATAATTGTTTAAGCCCCCACACGTGACGGGTCACGCTCGTATAATTTTCTTCAGTTAGCATGCGCAATACTATCAATGAGTCCAAATTCATAGTCTGAAATTCACGCTACGATGGTACATGTACTTGTTAATTAAACCATTTCATCGACATGTCAATATTCACTTACATAATACCATGCATAATGGCACCAATACTGTAATAACATTAACAGACGTAACCATGATAACGATCTTGTAACCGACATCCAAGCCATCAAATCCACCACTTTCACTTGCAAGTGTGCTGATAATCCTTCCAACTTCCCCCGAGGTCTTGTAAGTAACATCCAAGTCATCATGTCCATAACTTTCGGTTGCTGACGGCGTACCTGATGTGTTCATGCTGCTCAACTCTGCCATTTTCGTTCAAACTGACTTCATTAAAAAAAAATACAAGTTACACGATGATAATGCATGACTCGAGTGAGCTTGACAGTGGGGTTTCATAGGCAGATTGGTACACAATGTAGAATTGGTCACTTGGTTATAAAGACATAAACTTTGGCACACAGTCAGAGTGTGTCATTAGAAAAATATTTGTCTATAGGTAGAATAACATGCAACGGCAGCCATTTTGAAACTGTTGACATTTGCTTGTTATTACACGATGGCCCTATAGCCAAATTACTATATTTTGACAAACTATGATTGTGTGCCTAATTTAATGCGAAGCCTTTATATAATTATTTTGTTTGTTTTTGTTTGTTATCACCCCTCTGGTTTCTCCCGACCATTTTTATTTTACACCCCTTTCTTGTAATGCACCCCTTTCTTGCACTCCCCCCCCCCCCCCCCCCCTCCCTCCCAATTACCCCCATTCCCCATTCACACTTCTTTGTTAGTTCTTCCTTTTGATCTTCACCCCGGTCGCTCTCCTTGTGGTTTCATTCCCTCCTTGTTTGTTCCCCACCCAGGTTTTCACTCCTTTACCCCATTGGTCTGTCTTTGATCCTACACATTCTGACCTTTTTCATAAATTCGCCTACTCCTGCTTTAGTTGGTTCTTCCACCCCACTTCTGTTATCCCTCTTTTGTGTTTCTTCTCCCAACCATGTTATGCATCATGATTGTATGCCCCCCCCCTTTATATGGTTGTTTCATGTACACAGCCATTTTGACTCTGAAGGAGATCTTGTTTAGATCTTATTTGACTTTTATTTAATTGATTGAACAATATTTTTCACCAATCTGCGAACTCTTGTCCAGGCTAATCAAGCCTGAAAGTTGACTCCTGGTGGCTCGCTTTCAGTCCCCTTGAATAGAAAAATTAGCGTGTAAAAGTTCGAGTTTTATAAATTATTTTAGACTGTTAAATAGTTAATAGCATCTCAATTTATGGAAACTAAAAAATCGCATGGCGTGAGTAAAAAATATCGTGCTAAAGTTAACCCCTCACTTCTGAAAATCAAGTCCTGTGGACTCGTGGAATCAGAGCCATCGTACGTACAGAGATGAACATTTGTGCAATACATTTGTGGCGGTCATTGACGGGTAAACGGACTAAAATGTTTTGAATAAACTTGAAGGAATTATTGTCATTTACAAACAGATCTAAAATGACTGTGGCTAAGAACTGTCTTAAAGCGTAATCGAAACAAGCATGAATATTTCTAGAATCCATCTGATGAAGGTGACTGATCTTCACGTCGTTGTCACTTTCGTTTTTACGCAAGTATACGTGATGTGAAAACAAACTTGATCGATCAGGGAGGCCCAGAAAAGAAAATCCGGATGTACAGAACCGGAAGTAAAATGCGTTTTTGTTTTACCCATTTCCAACTGATTTTTTTCTTTTTTTCTTGTGGAATTCCAAGATTAAATTGAAGCATGAATGTTTCTCAGGGGCGAGTACGGTTTATAAATCCTTCTGTCAACAATTCGTCACCGTTTTCACGAAGGGGCAAATCTTATGAAAAATCGTCTATTTATCGAAATAATTTGTTTTGATGAAAACGATTAAATATTGCAATTTCTACAATCTGGTGAAGTTATACATCCTAAAAATCATTAAAATCCTAATTAACCTAATTAACGAATGGGCGAATTGGTTCTCAAGTGCGCTTTTGCGTTTTTACGAAGAGGCAAATTCGAAATAGCGTTGACTTCAACGTGTTTATGAAGGGACATTTTGGTGCGCGTAGTGACTTTAGCATTTTCACGAAGAGGCAAATTGGGCGAATTGGGCGCGTACTGCCTTTTAGCGTTTTCACGAAGAGGCAAATTGGGGGCGCAATGGGGAAATGTATACATTCTGACTCTGACAGCCACGGGAGAATTTGCTAATGTATCGTTTTTTCGTTTTCACAAAGAGGCAATTCTATTAATTGTTTAATTGAAATTTCTTCTTTCCCATGATACCTTAATCTTGTATATTTTATGAATTTTTATGTTTCAAACTGCCAAACAACAAAAGCACGAACGTTACAAGCGATTTTCTCGAAAGTTTGTTCAGACCGTGAAAGGCTCAATTTGCCTCTTCGTGAAAACGGTGACGAATTATAGCAAGAGAAAGGAAAATCCTGTGTAAAATGCCATAGAAGGGTCACAGAGGGGTCAGGAAGCGCAAAGACATAATGGCGCACTTTCAGGTTCTATTGCCCAGAAATTCATTACATATGCCTATGTATTCTCAGCATAATGAAAGAAGTCCTGTTCACGTTTTCTAAATGATACTTTCTAATGGAACGGTAGAATGGAATGCTAGGTTAACATTCGCGCCCTCTTTCGTTGGCGCACTAAGTTCTCTTTATATCTCAAGACGACAAATCAGTCCCAATATATTTTATAATTAGGTATTGTTTTAAGAATTCAACGTACCTGCCTTTGCCTGATTTGTTCTTCTTAACAGACAAGTTGAAGTGTCAATCTATAACCATGTGCAGCAACATCAAACAACACGAATAAATTATATTGTTTTTTCAGTGTTGGTTCACTCAAAGTTATTGTTGTTGTTTTTTCTGTTTTGCAGAAGAGCAGGTTTTTACAGCCAAGGCACGGCAGCCTCCCAGTGATGACATCATCAGGCTGGCAAGTTATTATAATCTACGAAAGTGTAGAACATAATCGCTCCGGATGTGTAGCCCAGCGGTAAGGTATTGTAGCGACTGCGATTTAGCAAGACCGGAAGACTCAGAGAAACGACAGCAGAGTCACCCAGAAGATTAAGATGGTTCAACGAAGAGCTGCCCGTGTAAACGCCAACACCTAGCCGACAATCATCGTTATACTGCTCTTCTTGAAAAACTGGAACTATCCACCCTCAGAAACAGAAGATATGCCAAGCGCCTCGCGAACTTCCATCGGGCAGCCGGAATAACAACCGGACACTCAAAGTCAATACCCAACTACCTGCAGATCCCTTTCACTAATAATAATACACTGATTAATATTCGTTTGAAGCCATATCTTAGTCCTAGCGCTCATCAATAGCACGTCCACCTCTTCCAAGCTAAGTGATGTTCCTGCAAAAGCTTATAAGCTACAATGATTAAGATCAAGATTGAAATCAAGATCAAGTGTGCAGATCGACGATCGTTCTCATTCTTTTTACGCGAACTATTGATATGATGGCTAGCACATCTACTTCCTCAAACCGTTATACGTGTAGTAATGTTGGGAACCAATGAATCCGTCAAATACCAGCGAAGAGTGTTAAGTTCAAGGTGGCGGGGTTGCAATGTACCCAGGGCAGTTTTTAAAACGCCGTCCCGGCTACATTGTCATTGCCAAACTGCACAGAAGGAGCCTAAACGGAGATGAAGCTGGGGTTTTAAAAACGTCCCTAGTCATTCATCAGGACACCAACATGTGTGCACTTCTTGTAAGGAAGAAGGAATTGTGATCTATGACCCCGTGTGTGTTGAATTGATGTCGAAAGAGCATGCAGCTAGCTATGCTATGTACGGGTGTACCGTGTTGGGCAGGCGCGTGCATACTTGTACTTGCATACTTGCCAACTCTTGTAGTTAAACGCCTAAATTCTAACGAATACTGCAAACAATTCAGACTAATCAACGGAGTTTATAAAGTCTTGAATTAATTTATGTACAAAGGGGGGGGGGGGGGGGGGGGGGGGGGGCGTCGCTTTGGTTGAGGTGTGTGTGAGGTGCAGAGTCATTAGAAGGTGGTGTATTGCGCCTACGGGTCCTATACTATAATCGCGATGCTCGTAATACAAATTAACAGAAATGTGCCATAGAAACAATTGAACACGTAACTAAACTCGAGTTTAATAATTTCCTTAGAATTTCCTTAGATTTGGAGGATTTCCACAACATTTCCTTAGTTTTTAGAAATTCCTTCAAAAGGAAAATTGTCCTTAAAATAGGTCACAAAACGTGCTGCATTAAAAAAAGTGCACATTATTTTAGTACCCTGGTGAATGACTAGGGCCGTTTTCCAAACCCCAGATTCGTCTCTGTTTGGGCTCCTTCTGTGCAGTTTGGCAATGGCGATGGAGCCAGAACGGCGTTTGGGAAACGGCCCGGGTAAGTACATTGAAACCCCGCCACCTTGAACTGAACACTCTAGCCTGGTATTTGACGGTTTCTTGGTTCCCTACATTACTACATGTTTAGCGGTTAATGAGGAAGTAAATGTGCTAGCGAATGTCTCAATAGTTCGTGTAAGTGCATGCTGCATCGATGTCTCTTGTTAATTGATGACCATGCACAGAAGCAATGCGACGAATGCCATAATTTCGGAAAGATTATAGAGGGCGTCCATATCGTCACCGTTTTCACGAAGAGGCGAATTGAGCCTTTCACGGTCTGAACAAACTTTTGAGAAATTCGCTTATAAAGTTCGTCATTTTTTCGTTTGGCAGTTTGAAACATAAATATCCATAGAATATACAAGATTAAGGTATCATGGAAAAGAAGAGATTTCAATATTCTTAAATATAGCAAACGTCGAACTATCATGGCGGACGTGCACGCAACAGTCCCGGTGATCTCGGAAATGTTTAGCCTTAAGTTTCAATCTGTTCTTCAAGATTGCTAGTATACAATCACGAGTTATCATTAAGAAACGTCTGCAGGAGAAATCAAGTTCCGAGGAACTCTATGAATCTCCGAAAACACTTATTTTCGTTGGCGGAAGTGAATCTCACCGACACGCAATGTGACTCTGCACAAGGCATCGTACCGGGATACTTCACGTTGAAGTCAAGAAGGTCAGTAGACCAAGTCACCGATGACATCGTTGGATTGTATTTGGCGATTAAAACGAATACATTTCCGAAATCATGTTTGTCATCAGCTAAACTAAAGGATAAAACCGGCATGAGGAAACTGCAAAGGAACCCCCAAAAGCGTTAAAAGGGACAAATCTGTTGGTACCGGGCACTACATGCAATAATACCTTGTAACATTGTCTCCGAGCTGAAAATGCAATAGAAGAGAAAGCAATTTTTTGACTTTGGAGACTTGAAAACGCAAAACGAAAAATTGGGAAAAAAATGTAAAAGTCTGAGGACGCAATTTTGTTAATGAAAGAAGATAAAAACGACATAGCTGCGACACAACCCAATCACTGGGCGACAACAATAGCGCGAAACAAAGGGGTCTATGGACAGTGGTCAACCATAATAGACGACATATAGTCAGGGATGTTAGGGCACTATAGGGGCTGTTTGGTTCAAATTCTTCCATAAAGCACCAAATTTGGCCCAGATGCTGTTCATAGCATACCTTTTCGATTTTTGCCGGGCGCCAAGACGGGCGCCCCACGGGCGGGCCATTTTGGCCAAAATCCAATATGGCGACATCCGGTCAGAGGTCAATCGCAGTGAAGAAATTAAAAGAGCCAGAATCATAAATGATACATTTTTTTAGGGGTTTTCGGGGTTGGAGAATCTGATTCTGATGTTATTTTAATGATTTGAGGTCAACTTTATCCACAAAGTCATCGTAAAGGTCATTATGAGGTCAAACCTGTTGTTTCTGGTAGCATCATCCAGATCCCTAAAAAAAAACTTTCCCTTATATTTGCTGTATGTTGGTGATGCAGAGCCCCTCCCAGTACAAAGTTTTAAGAATTGGTCACACCCCCTTAAAAATGGTATTGGCCACCCCCTTAAAAATGGTATTGTGTTTATTGGGAAGCAGCATAATCATACATGTCACTCAAGTTTTTTTTATTTTTAGAGCGATTCTCGGTCACCTGGGAAGGACATTAACGTGAAGGACGTGTAACACTGGGTTTTGTGGAATTTTCTTTCTTTTTCTGTGAGGCTATTAGGTTTTTAAATTCTAATGGAGTGCTTTTGCAAGAAGGTATAGCACAGAGAAACCGGTTTATGCACGCATACTTCAAGGAATGATCAGTTAATCTTTTTGTGTTTTTTTGATCAATTCCAGAGTTAGCTGCAGTGAATCAGAACTCATTCTATTTTGGGAAGGAAAGGGTGTTTTATGGGAGTTTTCACAAGTCAGAACTTTTTCTCATCGTTTTCGTTATTTTTTTTGGAGATGCTGAAGCAGTTCTGCTGCGTAAGGTATCATTGGATTTTAGGTAGTTTTTGGTCTACAGAGATAAATCTGCATGATTTATTGTGTGCTGGTATTCCAGCAGTGTGGTTGCGTAACTATCCCGCCCAGAGCGTAATTCCTAATTTAATTATTTTTTCCAGTGATATACGCTTCATGGGAGGTCAGTTCAGGCCACTTTTTTCTGCGAGATTGCAGTCTGTAGGAATGGGGGGGGGGGGGGGGGGGGGGGGGGGGGGAGGGTGTTTCGTGTACAAGTTTCAACAGAACCCCTCCGTGCTTTTCGTTATTTTTTTTGAGACGCGGAAAAGGTTCTGCTGACAAGTATCATATGGATTGTATTTGTGACTGTTCTGCCGAAGATAAATCTGTAATTGTACGTTAACTAGTGGGTATGCTAGAGAGTGGCTGTTTGACTGGTCTCTCCAGAGCGTGATTTTTAGCTCTTTTTTTCCTTTTTTTTCCGTAAGACACGCATCTGGGGGTCAGTTTTAGCCACCTTATCTCTGCTAGATGACAGTCCGTGGTTGGAGTTCGTGGACGGGCAAATACATCAAACGTCTGCAGGCCAATTGGGTTAGACATTCCCTAAAAGCGGGAGTTTCAAACCCTGTCTCTGGTTTTGGCGACGCGATGACTGGTTTGTGTATTGCCACAGTGGTCCCTTTGTTTTTAGTTCACACAGTGATTGATTTTTACCGGTGATAATATGCCGTCCCCTCTTTTTTCTCCTTTTTTGGAAGGGGAGCAGGGCATATTTTCTGTGCTATATCATGCACTTCATCAGTCAACCTCTTATATAGTTCATTTTGCTTTCCTTGTTTTTATTTGTGTGTCGGTTTATATGACGCATGGCAAGGACAAGGGGGGGGGGGGTTGACTTATGTATTTTGTTTTAGTCTTGAGATCCATTTCTTTGATCATTGTTTTGTTCTTTCAATAGTTCCAATAGAATTTGAAGATTCTCCTCATCAAGATTGTGTTCCTCTTGGTTGGATTGTGGAGACGCTTTAGTCCTAGATCGAACAAGCTCATCTTTTATGTTTTTGTGCCGTTTATATGCCAGGATGGGTTGGGTATCAAATAGCCTATTCAGATATTCGTTTTCTCTAATCAAGGGCCAGTGTTTGAGGATAGCCCGTTTCAGGGCTGGGTGCGCGACATGTGGGTAGTATGGTAGGACGAACACCAGTGGGATATTGTTTTTGGTTTTTTTCACGCTTAGGGTCAGCGGGAGTCTTTCCCCTTTGAGAAAGGAGAGCTAGGTCTTCGTTTGTGTATCCGCGCTTTTGAAGTTTGTCTTTGAAGAATTCAACCCTCTCCTCAAAGTCCTCCTCAAAGTCTTTTGAATGGGTACATATACGTTTGTATCTGGTCACTTCGCCCTTGATTAATCCGCCAAATACCGACTTAGGGTGTGCTGAATCTCGAGCTAGGTACCAAAATGTATCAGTTTTTTTGGTAGCGACTCGAGTATCCAATATCCCTTCATGTATGAATCGTTCGCCTTTGTAGACAATAAGGTCGAGAAAAGTGACTTGGCGGTGCGAGATCTCAGACGTGAACTTCAGCGTAGGGTTAATTTTATTAAGTGATTGCACTAGGTCAGCAGCCTGCTTTTCATTTCCGATTATAAGAACATCGTCTCTATATCTCATGTAGCTCACAATTGAGGGATTGTGAGGGAGGATTTTGTCTTGTTCGTATTTGAATAGAGTTATGTCACAAATCTCCGGACTGCATTCGCTGCCCATGGCCACGCCAATTTTTTGTCTGAAAAACTTGCCATTAAATTCAAACGTGTTTCGACGCATAATGAGTTCAAGGAGACGTCGCGCGTGGTCTGTGGTGGGCTTGGGTATTGCGTATAGTCTGTCATCGGCCATTGCAAGTGCGTCACAAACTGATTCAATTGCCTCATCTTGTGGGCAGTTAGTGTACATGGATACTATATCCAGTGTTATCAATAAGTTATCTTGCTCCAATGTCAGGTTATTTAGTTTTTCAAGCACATGCCCAGAATCGCGTGTGTATGTGCTTTGCTGTTTGACAATTGGGAGCAAGAAATAGTCTATGTATTTGGATATGGATTGAGTCGGTCCTCCGCAACCACTAATGATTGGCCTCCCCACGAACCGTGTTCCTTCTGGTACTTTTTTGTAAACTTTCGGTAGGAGGTAAAGGCAAGGTGTTTTAATGTCGTGGTTGCGGGGGTTAAGAAACTCCGATATGTCTTTCGATATGAGTCCGTCCACGTAGAGTTGGCGTATGGCTTGAGAGACTAATTCCGCGGTTTCATCGGTCAAGTCCCTGTTAATTTCTTCATAGTGGGGGCCTGTTAATTGTCGTGTCCCTTCACGTATGTAGTCTTGTTTGTTAAGGACGCACACACCGCGGCCTTTATCGAATTGTTTGATGATAATATCCTGTCTTTTCTTAAGGCCAGATAGCGCAACACGTTCTGCTTTTGTTATATTTAGTTTGACATTTTGAATTTTCAGTCTGGACAGTTCCTCCAGAGTGCCTTCAATAGGCCTATATGACTCTAGGTTTAGATTGAAGGTAGGTTGGGGAGTCCAAGTTGAAGGTAGTTTGAACGGGTGTGAGCTTATAGGTCTGACTCTCCCTGCCATTCTTAACCGTAATCTCATCTTTCTGAAGAAGGATCGGGAATGGCGAAGGATGGTCGACCTTTTTGGTTTTTGGGGGGTCGGGATGAAGTTAAGGCCCCTGCCCAATGCTACCAGTTCAATGTTGGAGAGTTGAGCGTCTGATAGATTTTTCACATAAGGCATACTTTTCTTGGCCCTCATTTCGAGAGTGATCGTTCTCGTCTGTTTGTTTTGCTTTTTACTTATTTTGCGAGACTCGAACAATCTTTCTCTTGCTTTTTTAGTTTTGTGATTTTTTTGGCTTTTGTTGATTCTCCTCGCCATTCTCAAGCACACTCAATGTTTTCTTTCGGTCAGGTTTTTGTTCAGTGAGGTGTGCAGGAGAACGGGGAAAATATTTTTAGTTTTGTGATTGTTTTGGCTTTTGTTGATTCTCCTTGCCATTCTCAAGCACACTCAATGTTTTCTTTCGGTCAGGTTTTTGTCAGTGAGGTGTGCAGGAGAACGGGGAAAATATTGTTTAAATATCAATGAAAGTTGTTTTTGAATATAATCTTCACTGATTTGTTTATTGACATCGAGGGTATGTTTCAATATCAAAATGATAAGATACAATACAGTTTATAAATTTTGTAGGTGGGATTTGGGATCGCGCACCTAAAACACTGGATTTGACCCCAAAATATAATTTTCGGTAATTTTGAGGGGTCAACGTGCCCTCAAATCATTGAAATAACATCAGAATCAGATTCCCCAACCCCTAAAACCCCTAAAAAAATGTATCATATATGATTCTGGCTCTTTTAATTTCTTCACTGCGATTGACCTCTGACCCAGATGTCGGCCATATTGGATTTGTCCAATATGGCCGCCCCAGAGGGCGCCCATCTTGGCGGCCGGCAAAAATCGGAAAGGTATGGTATGGGCAGCATCTGGGCCAAATTTGGTGCTTTTGGAAGAATCTGAACCAAAATATCCCTAACACCCCTGACTAATAAGGACGACAGTGAACACGAGTCGAGTTGTGTGTCACCATCCCTTGTTACGCGCAGGGAGTCAGATCTGACTGTCATTTGTTCAAACCGTGTTACGGGATTACCTGATGAATCTGAGTCCGTCTCACAGGAATCTACTGCAGAGGAAATCATTGATCATTATTACGACCAGCTGATTGTTCCCAGCACCCACTCAAATTCTCATCTAAAGGAAAATCCCAACAAACCTCAACCCCAGAGATTTAAACAAGAACTTGATGAATACCGGGCTAAACATCAAGCGCAATTTGATCAGTCATCTTCTCACCAACATGTACAAGTAATTCTTCTTGGAGACTCAATGATAAAACAGATACGTGGAAAAAAAATTGAGTCGTTCCAAAAGAGTCACTGTTATTGCTCACCCAGGAGCCAAAATCCAGGAAAAATATAACATCCAAGACATCGTCATCTCTTCAGTGATTCACAGGTGATCCGAAAACAACAACGAGTACAGCAAAACTGTAATGGTGAATAAGCAGCTGCTTATTCACCATTACAGTTTTGATATATGTCAATCGCACCAGTGGAAGTTCATTAACAATGATAACATTAATCACCCCCATCTTGCATCTAATGGAGTTCATCTCAATAGGACCGGCATTACAACATTTGCTCGTAACATTATAAGACACCCTCAGGGGCTATCCGTCTAGCATCACAAACTATAACATTGAATACGCAACCAGTGCACTGCCGCGCCTTATACCACTGGTAAAGTAGCAACGGCGAATGGACCTCATTCGGATTTCTGCCATACAGACTGGAAACTCCGAAAGAGATTTGCTCCATCGACATCACTTCCGACCAGTGTAGCACCACTCTTGAAACGTCCGTACCCACTACCCCCCCCCCCCCCCCCCACCCCCCCCCCACCCCCCCCCCCCCCCCCCCCACCCCCCCCCCCCCCCCCCAGAATGCGGAATTCCGTCGCTTCCTCAGATCACATCATATACGACCTCTCAAGTAAACATGAAACCCATCATCGGTACAGCTTCGCCCAAGATCAACATTTCTTCTAAATCCCATGTAACTTTAATTGATGGTGCCATTTTAAACAGTCATACACATGGCTTTTCCTTTGCAAACTTAAATGTCAAAAGCCTTATCAATAAGTTCGACCAGTTCCGAGTTTTAATGAAGCATAGCCCGTTTGACATTATCGGTCTTAACGAAACGTTTTGTGACGATTAGATTAATGATGGTGATATAAACTTACCAGGGTACTCATTGCTGCGTAATGATAGAAACCTTCATGGTGGCGGGGTTGCTTTGTATATAAGGAGTAGTATAACATGTGCTCGTCGACATGAGTTATAACTTACTGGTACTGAGTGCATCTGGGTAGAAACAAGGTTTAACCAGAGACGCCCTGTACTTATTGCGTCAATATATAGACCGCCATCAAGTCCAGTTGATATTTTTGATAAACTCAATCGTATGCTTGATGTGGCTACACACGAATTTGATGATGTTGTTATTCTTGGTGATTTTAATTGTGACATGTCTGACCAATGTAATACACGTGTAATTTCACCTGGTGTAAAATCTACTGGTGCCATATCTTGATTTGTATCAGTTATCCCAACTTATACAAGATGCCACACGGGTTACTGAAACCACACAAACGATTATTGATCTTGTGATATGCACCCAGCCTGAGAATATCTGTGAAAGTGGTGTTCTTGAAACATTAATAAGTGCTTATTATCTTGTGTACGGCATACATGAGTGGAGTAAATCAAATTATCATTGCAAATATAATAGTACTGTTAATTTTAGATGTTTTAATAATATAAATAATGATACTTTTAAGAGCGATTTATCAAATGCCCCTTGGCAATTGGTATTCGAGTGTGATGATATTGACAAGGCCTGGTCCGTATGGCACTCATTATTCATGACTATAATTGATTATCATATTCCACTAAAATCTAAACGCATTCGTAATAATTCTCTTCCTTGGTTAGATAGCAAAATAATTAATCTTATAAGACGGCGAGATCAAGCACACAAACTTGCTAAACGCTCACAATTACCAGAAGAATGGGATGCTTACAAGAAATTACGTAATGCTGTAACTAAATGTATCCATGATAGGAAAAGCAGTTACTACATTTCCAGCATTGAATCTAACAAGGCCAATTCATCTGTTCTTTGGAAGAAACTCAAGCAGTTACTCCCGAAAAAGCAGAGTGATGTTCCACATAGTGTTGTTTCTTCCAATGGAGGAACCTTGGATAATCCAAAGGACATTGGTAATGCTTTTAATTATCACTTTGCTACTGTTGGTGAACGCCTAGTTGGTAAAGCTCAGCATCACAAGGATGACAAAATGTCTCATCCAGTCCTAAATATCCCAGATACTAATAATTCTGAGCAATATAATATTCCTAGTGTGACTGAAGAATTTGTTCGTAAAGAAATGTTGTCAATGTCTAACAGTAAAGCCACTGGTTCCGATGGCATAAGTGTTACACTTTTGAAACTTGCATGTCCATACATTTTGGATTCATTAACTTATGTTTTAAACTTATCTGTCAACAAAGGCACATTTCCCGATGCATGGAAACACGCTACAGTAACCCCCATTTATAAAGGAGGTGATAAGCACGATGTTAATAACTATCGACCAATCTCTATCTTACCAAAGTAGTAGGGAACGTGCCGCTTGTAAACCAAATCTTAAAAACTCAATTTGGTGTGTGCCACTTTTGAACCAAATCTTAAAAACTCAATTTGAACCAAATCTTGAAAACTCAATTTTGTCTAACAAAAAAAACTCTTGCGAGAATCTTGTGAGAATCTAAAAAAAAAACAGCGCCCTCTATTAAATTAAAAAATCTAAAATTAATTTTAAAAAAACAGCACCCTCTATGGGCTAAATTAATTTTTTTTTAAACAGCGCCCTCTATGGGTTAAATTAAAAAAACTATAAATGACAAACTCTAAAAACAGCGCCCTCTATGGGTTAAATTTAAAAAAACAATAAATGACAAACTCTAAAATTAATTTTAAAAAAAGCACCCTCAACAGAGGGCGCTATTTTATTTTATTCTTATTTATTACAGTTTTAATAATAACTCTAAATATAGATTTGTTGTATAAATGATGTCATAAGGGTACTGCAGTACCCTTCTCTAAATATAGATTTTTTGTATAAATGATGTCATAAGGGTACTGCAGTACCCTTCTCTAAATATAGATTTTTTGTATAAATGATGTCATAAGGGTACTGCAGTACCCTTCTCTAAATATAGATTTTTTGTATAAATGATGTCATAAGGGTACTGCAGTACCCTTCTCTAAATATAGATTTTTTGTATAAATGATGTCATAAGGGTACTGCAGTACCCTTCTCTAAATATAGATTTTTTGTATAAATGATGTCATAAGGGTACTGCATTACCCTTCTCTAAATATAGATTTTTTGTATAAATGATGTCATAAGGGTACTGCAGTACCCTTCTCTAAATATAGATTTTTTACATGTCTAAAATTACACTTGTTAAAATTGATAATTTACACAGGTCCACAGTGATTACAAATACACGCTGTATGGTGTTTCCATCTTTTACCTAATGCTGGGGTGATACTAAAATACGTCTTTTTTCTGAAAAAAGTTAAGGGTAGACGGCAGTTAAGTAGTTGCATCACCCACTCGCCGCTTGAGTCGATGAGACGATTGGCTTCCCTCATGTAAGTCAGTTTGAGGACTTACCTTGGAAACGCCATGATACTAAAGCAAATAAAAATACAAGAATAGATAGAGTTTTAATATCATAGCAATTATTCTTTTGAGCTACTCACGTAAACAAAACAATTATATTCTCTTACCTTTTCTAGTAGCTGAGTTCTGGGTTAAAAGTAGACACACGGGAGCTGGCTGCAAAACTGTGTCGCTGTACAAGTGCAGACATTTCTGGGTTAAAACACACGGGAGCTGGCTGCAAAACTGTGTCGCTGTACAAGTGCAGAACCGCTACTAGAACCAGTAATTTTCCATACAGCCGCTCACGCACACAGGCTAGCAGCCACCCACCGGCAGATATATTTCTTTATCTGTGAAGGGCGGCTGCTAGCCACGCTGACCAAACAACCTCGGCTCAAAGGTTGTTTTGTTTGTGCTGGTACCCACCAGGTTCAAAGAGTCAAGTTTTTCCCTTTTTTATAAAGGAGGCGCCGACGGTGTTGTGGCGTAAGGAGGGGGTTGATCGAAATAATTTATATTTATTGTGAAGCTGTAAGTTTTTCGATAATTCCTTTTTTTTCTTTCAACACCAACTCTTCCACGCGTTTTTTAATCTCGGATTCCATATCGCTCTCACCTTTCTTTTCTGACAGCAAGCTGCCGGACCTGATAGCCTCTTTCATATCGTTAAATTGCCTCAGTTCCTTCAACACCAAAGCGTACTCTTCGTGGGATATATCGCCGTCCTCTAAAGCTTGAGAAATAAGATCTCTTACGCTGTTGAGCTTAGCCTCGGCCAAGACTCTAATCTCGTCGTGTTTTTTAGCTTTACGTCTAAATCGTTTGCTAAAATATTTTAGCAAGAGCGCGGCGCAACCAAAACTCAAGGCTACTCCCTCTAACGCTAAACCAACGGGTGACGTGATGGCACCGCTTATAGCTGCGATTCCCAAACCCCCACAAATTGCTCCACTCATCTCGGCTAGGGTTTCTGTAGTAGACAATGTCGTAATTAACTTACCGTATTTTTTACACAACGCGCTTCGCTGTTCTCGTTGCGCCAATATATCTTTTTGAACTTCTTCGATCTTTTGCAATCGAAACACCCTCGTTTCGTCGATTTTTAGATCAGGATAAATACTAGTCGTCATTTTACAAAAGTAACTAAAATATTTCGACGTTAACAATTATCTCTTTACCTCTGTTATCTAACACCTCACCAAGGCCGTTTTTTAACGAGAACGTGAGGCTGTTTATTTTGCCAGCTACCAACTCTTTCGAACACTTGTTATAGTTGACATAAATTGGATCTTGGGGATTGTTTGAACGAGCTGCATCGCCCGATAAAGGTATACTCTCTAAAAGATTAGTTTGTTTTCCACCAACAAAAATTGAATGCGTAGACAGTTCTTCGCAATGTAAAAAGACCGCGTTGTAAAGATTTAAGCTAAATTTTCCATAATGATTACCACCATTGAGCCAACCCCTGGGTAAACCTAAAAGTTTAGACAAATTACTCGATAGTCTTATGCGATTTTGTTCGGGAATGGATAGATAAAACAGTTCATCGGATAAAGACTCTATAGATATATCGCGAAAATCTTTTATACGATATTCAAAAGAATGAAGATTCCACCTATCTGGAGTAATATCAATTTTTTCATGATCGACAATTTGAATAGACGTAAGATCAGCGATATCACCCGTAAAACTCTCCCAAATTATCGACGCTTTTTTGTTGAGGTTATAAAAATCCAAGTCTAACGCAAAGTTGTTTAACTTCATGCGACGGTCACCCCCGACGTTATCTATAGGTCGCGATAATTCAAAGGTCTGCTCGTTATCCGTCATGACAAACGTATGAGACTGCATTTTACAAAAGTAACTAAAATATTTTTACGTTTAAAATTATATCTTTACCTCTATTATCTAAGACCTCGCCAAGACCGTTTTTTAACGAAAACGTGAGGCTGTTTATTTTATCGGCTACTAACTCTTTCGGAGAATTGTCGTATTTGACGTAAATTGGATCTTGGGGATTGTTTGAACGAGCAGCATCGCCCGATAAAGGTATACCCTCCAACAGGCTAGTTTGCTTTCCGTTTAAAAAATGTGAATGCGTAGACAGTTCTTCGCAATGTAAAAAGACCGCGTTGTAAAGATTTATGTTAAATTTTCCAAAATAATATTCAATTAAATCACCCCTGGTGAGCCAACCTCTAGGTAAACCTAAAAGTTTACCTAGATTACTCGATGGTCTTACATGCACGGAAGACACATATGGATTTACCAATGAAAAATAAAATAGTTTATCGTTTATCGGAGTAATGGTCATAGGTTTAATATCATCTTTAAACCGATCTTTGAAAGAATAAAGATTCCATCGACCAGGCGTGATATCAAGTTTTTTATCTGATGAAATACCACCACTATTATATTGAGTATACAACATAGTCTCTACTTTTTCGACGTTATAAAAACCCACGTCTAAAATAACGCTGCTTAACTTAATGCGACGGTTGCCCTCAACGTTATCTATGGACCGAGGTAGCTCAAAAGTCTGCTCTTTTTCGGTCATGACAAATGTATGCGACTGCATTTTAAAAAAAATAAAATAATAAAACGTTACTATAAAAAATGAACGCGACTTACGGAAACAAACTAAATCCACACAGACGCCTTAAAAATCCTCGGGGTATAAAAGGCAACCGCCAGACTGTCGTCGTAACTCACAATCCAAGCACGATCGACGCGAACGACAAATTAATAGTCAAGTTTCCGTCGTTGAGCGCCGACGTATTTTGGTTATGGACGCGCAACTTAACATCCAAGGAGGTCGCTTGAGCAGCGTCAACTTTTAAATATAAAAAACTAGTCTATATAAAAAAGAAGGTCGCTTGAGCAGCGTCAACTTTTAAAAAATAAAATAACTCTATATAAAAGAAGGAGGTCGATTGAGCAGCGTCAACTTTTAAAAAATAAAATAACTCTATATAAAAGACACGCCAACATGAATAAGAAGACGCCGCACTGCGCTTTAATATGTGGAAGGACAAACTCTGGTAAAACAAAGTTTGCGTTAGACTTGCTAGAAAACGAATATGCCAACAAATTTGAATACTTGGTGTTCATATGTCCGACTCTGTCAAACAACAAAACGTATCACGAGAGACCTTGGTTTTTTAACGACCCCAACGTTTACGCGTGCGACCCCGACGTCGAAAATATGAGCATGAACGAAGCCATAGACTTTTACAGAACGAAATTTAAAGGATTGCACACTTTGTTTTTAATCGACGACTGCAGCGCTTATCAAGCTATGAAATATCGAAAGGGTTCTAGAGGCGGTAGTAGTGTGTGCATGTTATCTAAATTAGCCTTTAGCGGTAGACACGATAACCACAGCTGTTGGTTATTGACTCAAAAATATAACACCGTTTTAAAAGATTATCGCGAACAGACTCAATGGGTGGCTATTTTTTATTGCAAAGACAAAAAAAGTTTTGATAATTGCCTCGACGAAAATGATGTGGTGCCGGATAATAAAAGACAAGACATAAAACAATATCTCAAAGACACTCCCTATAGTAAATTGATTTTACATACGGATCCTCCGACTAAATGGTACTTGTAACCTAGTTGGGTTTTGTTGAGGTTTTGTTGAACAGCTAGTTGGGTTTTGTTGAGGTTTTGTTGAACAGCTAGTTGGGTTTTGTTGAACAGCTAGTTGGGTTTTGTTGAACAGCTAGTTGGGTTTTGTTGGGTAGCTAGTTGTAAAGTACTTGCACAGCTAGTTGTCAGCTAGCTGTCAGCTAGTTGAACAGCTAGTTGTCTAGCTAGTTGTAAGTTAGTTTATCTCGCTATATTAAATGTTCGTGCTGATCGATCTTTCGCTCAAATTTATTATAGCGTCGACCTTGTGTATTTTATCTTACGAATATTTTTCTCTAAAAAATAAATTATATCGTCTTATAAAAATGGAGCTGTCTACTTTAGACTTTAGCACACCGGCGCCGCAAACGGAAAAACATAAAACTAGACTGTTGGGTGTAGTATCAGCCGGTGATTCTAAAAAGTATTTAGGTAAAGAATTTAGCCAGGGAGATATAGAAAACCTAGACGCGAACAAACAAGAAAAAATGTACAACCATTACGAGGCTCGACTAGGTAAAGAAATGATTACTAGTTTGGGTAACTGCGTGCTGGGGATTTACTCGAGAGTTTTAGGCGCGAGTCTACCTATGATCAAACCCCTAGGTGTCAGTCTACGAGTAGACTCGGAAGACGCACTCACCAAAGATCTAGAGGAAGATCCCGTTATATCTAGCTCGATAGCTAGTTTACTTTGTGAAGTTTATTACAACTACGGCGTTTGGTTGTCGCCGTTAGTAGGTGTCTTGATAACATCTAAACATTTAGTTATTAACAAAAATAATTCTCTACCTATAATAAAAGATGAGTCAACCAGAGAGCTCGAACCCTCTTCAACCAGAGACTCTAAAAGTCTCAAAAATACAGACGGTGACGACTAAAACTAAAAATCCCGATAGAGTAAAACAAGGCAAGGCATTAGCGGAACACAACAAAAAGAGAAAAGAACAGAACGGCAGTTGGGCCGTTGTCGCTGGTGGTTGTTGTAGTTTTAGGAGGACTCTATATATGGAGCCAGAGAGTCTCACCACCAAAACCTCAGCCAGCCCAAGAGAGCCCAAAGGAGACTCCTTCTTCTACACCTTCAAATTTTGTAGAAATGGAATAAAAAAATAAAATATATATAGTATATAAATGGATACTAATAGCATCGTCAACAATCTCTATCACGCCGCTATCATCTCTATGTTAAGCGTGGGATTTACCATGTTTAGTAAAAAACTGTTGAAGATCAAACCGGCCGATCTCGACAAGTTGAGCGTGGAAGATGTAGCGAAATTAACGGCTACGATAAGCGGATCGATGTACGTAAAAACCTGGCTGGTATCGCAAAATATACTTCCACCAAATATTTTAAACTCTTAAAAACTTTAATTTGTTTATATAAATGGCTGAAGGTGGAGATTTTGAAGACGTAGAAGACTACGAGGAAGAAGAGGAAGAAGAGGAAGAAGAGGACTCTCTCTACAACGAAACGGACGTTGTCTTAGAACAAGCGAACCGTATGTTTATTAAGAATCCAAGAGTCGAAAGTTTCTACAAAAGTCAAGGACAAAAACAATATGGGATTAAGAAATGGGAAAAATTCGTAGTAAAAAATAACACGTTATTTTTTGAAAACGACGAAGTAGAAGTACAATTATCGTACAAAAACAAACCCGATAAATTTTTAGCATTAAGTTCCATCGAAATAAATTCTGGTGTAGATTTTATTAGAAATGAATTAGGTTTTAAAGATTATAAAGTAAATCCATTTAGTAAAAAACTAAAAAAGCAACTTGAAGAGAATACGGAGTCTATCCCAATACAAGATCTTCCAGAAGCGGCCGACGCTATAAGCGAAATTTTCGAAACTTTTGAGCAAGAAACCAGTTTTATCGAAGAACGAGAAACTGGCTTACCCATGAGAGAGATCTTGGGTTTAAACAAAGCCCTTCAAACGACGAGAGGCAGCTTAGAACTAAATTTAGCGCGCCTCAGACAAGTCGAAGATGAGATAGTCTCAACCAAAGCGGCACTCGCCGAAGGTTCCACGGCAGAAATGAGAGAGAGATTAGAAGACTTAAGGTTGGAAAGATCGGCTAGATTAGAAGCCGCGTCTATCAACGCAAAAAAACTCAGAAGTCAGATGAGTCGGTTAAAAGAAACGATTACGAGGATTTTAGATAGCGACGAGACCTTGGGAGAAAAAATTAGAACGTTGTTTAGAGAACAAGGCGTGACCATAACGGCTATTTTGACGGCGTTTAGTTTGGCTATCGGTTTGATAGTAAAGAGCGTTTTGTCTGCCGGTGCGCCGGCGCTCGCACCCTCACCTGCACCACCCGCACCACCGTCTAACACCACCAACGTAAAAGAATGGATACAGTCGCAACTAAAACACTTGTCAAACGTGCTCGCTAAACTAGGCTCCAAGCTGCTCGACGCCTTGCCCGGAATTTTAGGCGGTATAGCGAGTTGGATATTTAACGTATTGAGCAAAACCGTCGGATGGTTGGGAGAACACGTGTGGACCCTTATAGTGGGAGTCGGAACTTTAATTTTTGTTTATTTACAAAAGCGTCTCTAAAAAAAAAAAGCCTTCTGTTAGCCACCAGTTTAGGGGTAGCTAACAGAAGGCTTTTTTTTTTAGAGACGCGCAGACTCGTACAGGTCTAAAAGCAGGTATCCTATACCCACTATGGCTAAAGTACCGACAATCAGCGAAGTTTTTTCGTATTCGTGAGGATCTCTCTGAACGTTTTCTTGTGTGGGTGTAGGGAAGGGTGGTGGTGGTGGTGGGTCAAAAACTGCGAGTTCTTCAGACTCGGGCGCGGGAGTAGGGAAGGGTGGTGGGGCGGGCGCGGGCGCGAGTGGTGGGTCAACGACTGCGAGAGTTGGCGTTGGTGGTACGTTTGAGTTTATCTTCGAGTTTAATCCCAACGCCAACTCAGCAGTCGCAATCTGTATATTGTTGTTATATCCTTCGTGGGTTCCAACCCTCAATTGCATGTTCGAAGGCACGAGATATAATCCTTTTGCCAACACAAAGTTTAACGAACTCCTGGCGTATTGCAGCGAATCTTGAAATTGGGTTATAGATTCTTCCAGATCGGTCGGAGTTGCAATCAAACCTTCTACGATATTAACAAACTGGGTTTGGGCGTCCAAACCCGTGCCCGGAGTTAAAATACTAGTTTTTGTTTGAGCCTGGGCTCCCAGCAGAGCGTAAACATACGCCCTGATAGATTCGTTTATTTTTTGTATGCCGACGTCGGAAAAGTGAGACTCTTGGTTTATAAAACGTTTCCACGCCGAGCCAACGGCATCGTCTTGCGTCAAATTTGTCACCGTAAAAGAGCTGTAACGTCCAGACCCTCCTGGAGGTTGTGAGGGGCCAAACCCCATTTTAGTTCCTCCCGCGTATTTACCGTAACTAATCCCCAAGTCCGTGGTATCATAATCCCCCAAAGGTTTACCCCAAGCATAAGCCTGCCCCAATCCACCCGAGTAGAGATCTACCGTCTGTATCCAAGTATTTTTAGGATCCGTAGAATAAAATCTACACGCGTCGATATAAGCCCCGCGATCTACGTTGTTGTCTACGGCATTAAATACGTTATCGTTCAAAATAGGACATTTGAGAAACTCTAATATTTTTCTAACGGTAAAATAAACGTGAAATCTGTATACGGCGCTCGTCAGAGGATCGATAGAATTAATAAGATCCCACCCTAAACCGGCTCCGGTGGTACTACACCAAATGGCAAAATTAAGTTGATTTTGATAAAACGTCATCGGTTGTGTTTTCCATCTGTTTATTACCTCGTCCGTTTTAACGACGGGTAACTTATAGTCCGCGAGTAGATCTGGAAAAGTAGCCGTAAAAGAACCGCGGTCAACCGAGTTAACTACTACTTCTAGACTCTTGAAATCTAAGTCCATTTTTATAGATATTTTTTATATTACTTCTTTTAAAATATGGCTAGCATCGCTATGATGATCGGAGGCGCAATAGTTAACGCTTTCGCTTTCGCGGGATCAAACTTTTTATTTTCGGGCATGAAACAACAAAAACAAGACGAAGAGCGCAAGAGACACGACTTAGCTTTAGAAAAACTGGCAACGGCAAAAAACAATTGGGAAAGAGCGAGGACAAAGTATCTCGATTGGTTAAACGATCGACTCAAAAAACAAGCAAATGCTCAAAGGACTTTTGAAAGTATAGACGAGGCTCTCAGAGAATACAACTCGGTTACTCGCTCAAACGCACGAGTACCCGTGGGTCTGCAGCATGAGCCCACTCTAGCTGATTTTTACGCACCTAGCGAAGATCAAAAGACCGGCGAGTTGGCGTTTGTTTTGGGAGGAACTGCGTTGGTAGGTTTTTTAGTTTATAAGTTTGTTTAGTTAAAAAAAACGCCGGTTGTTTAGAAACAAAGTTTAAAAAAGTGTTAAAAAAAAGCCCGCCGGTTGTTTAGTTTATAAGTTTTTATAAGTTGTTTAGTTAAGTAAAATGGAAACAAAGTTTAAAAAAGTGTATTACAGCCCCGCCGGTTATTGGAAGGGTGAAGGCGCGGTTATAAAATTAGCTAAAAAAACGGGCGCGTCCAAAGAAGAAACCAGAAACTGGTTAAGAAAACAAGCGTTGTGGCAAATTTATTTACCACCTCCTACGCATATAAGCAGACCTACGAGTTTAAACAAGTCCATGGCTGTGCCAAACGAAATGCATCAGATAGACTTGTTATTTTTACCTTACGATAAAGTCGGTAAAAAAGAATACAAGTACGCGATGACGGTCGTAGACGTAGCCACGCGTTTTAAAGAGGCCGAACCTTTGACCAACAAGACGAGTACCCAAGTGGCCGACGCTTTAGCTCGAGTTTACGCTAGGTCACCTTTGACTTGGCCCAAGCTGTTAAAAGTAGACGCGGGTAAAGAATTTCAAGGTGCTTTTAAAAAGCAACTAGAAGAGAAAAAAGTCGCGATACAAGTGGGAGAGCCGGGCAACCACAGAGCGCAGGCAATAGTAGAAAGATTTAACAGGACTTTGGCAGAGAGATTGTTTGGCCATCAATACGCTGCAGAGATTGTTAATCCGACGGAGAGATCGCGACTCTGGGTTAAACGATTGCCCGACGTGATTAAGGCGTTAAACAACGAAACCACCAGATTGATAACGACGGAAGACTACGAGCCACTCACTCCCCAGCTAGCGATGCAAGAAACGCAAGTTCGTCAAATGAGTTCTTCTCTCGCAGACAAAGTAGAAAAAGAGTTGGTGAGAAAAGGCGATATTTTTAGATATCTTTACGCACCTGGTGAGTTAGAGGGAGGAGAACGCAGGCGAGCGACCGATCCTATTTGGAGTCTAGAGGTTTTTGGGTTGGATCGCACGATCAAAGTAGACAACCAGCCCACTCTTTACTATCTCAAAAAAGGTCCCAATCGAAGTTTCGTTAGTCAAGAGCTTCAGGTTGTGCCTCCGGACACCGAGTTACCTCCAAGTTTATAGTGACCAAAAGCTAGAGTAGTAGAACCGTTCGGGAGTATATACCGCTTTGTGTCTAACGGACTCAACGACAGTTTGTTTTGCTCAATGGTGTGCAAGACGTGATTTTTTGATCTGATGTACGTCATCTTATCTAGCTGAGATTCTTTTTTTTTTGAGGCAGTCGAGATAACGATCGTGACTTAATTTTTTGTCGGTGACCGACTTTGTGACCCCTTTGGCTTTTTTAAGGTTAGAGCCAGAGGTTAAAATCGAGTACATCTTTTGTCTTAAGCAAACGCATTCGCTGACTGGTTTTCCACCAAACTCGTCTTTAAATTTACCGATGACCTTTTTGTTTTTAGGGTCGTAAAAGGGGTGATCGGTGGGGTAGTTTGACAGGTCGTATAACTCCGAGTCGTTTTTTATATCTTCGTAAACATCGTCCGTCTCAACGCTCAAGAGTAGACTGTCCGTATCGGTATAAAGTAACCCTACTCGGTCTCTATAGGTCTCTTTGAGGTGGTTATAATAAAAGTCGTACATGAGAGTTTTTGAGAGGTCTAAAATACTCACTCCCGCATAAATAGGTTTGTTTAATACCGTCTTGGTCTTATACATTTCGATAAACGATATATTGCAATCGGTAAAAACCGTCGTGTGTTTATAGCTCGGTTTACGCACCAACTTCTGATATTTAGAAACTTGGTCGTCTCTGAGCAAAAACGCGTCCGTTCTATTTCTCACGTTTTCCATCGTCTTTCCAAAAACGCTGTTGTTCATGAGCTTAAAAAAGTCCTTTTCAAAGTCAGACGTTGCTTTAGCTCTTAGTTGAGTGTTTTTGTCTATGTAAGATTTCATCCAGGGCGCTTGCTTAAATTTTAATACGCGATGTACTTTTTTGAGTTGCATACCAAGATTTAGATACTGTTGTAACGATCTGTAGTGCAAGACATATTTACGTCTGTTGTATAGAGTGGCTATTAATTTAGATTCGTTTAGACCGGTTAACCCGACTGCGGTTAACCCCAGTTGATACTCAGATAACCACTCGTTGGGAACTTTGATATTTTCGGGTGCTAGCGGAAAATCATTGTGCCAATCGTGCAAAGCGTTGGGGTAATCTAAGTCTACCTCCAACAGACACCCTACATCAGACGTTTCTGAGATTGACATAATGCTTTCTGTCGTAAAGTATTTGGGTTTTACCCATTCAAAATCGGCGTAAGGTAAATACTGACTCATGGCCCAACCGTATAAATTGTTGGCGTCGAGATACATGATGTAAGTCGATGGCTCGTCTGGATTGTAATCGGATAGATATTTATCGTTTGCTTTGTAGTACCTAGAACTACCCACGCTCGAGAGTCCTCCTCTTTTTGCTTTTTCAAAAAACAGGTGCTTGTCCACATCGGTCAATAACTCGAGCTCGACTCCCGAGTGTTTTAACAGCGCGTCCCACGATAACCCAGGAGAGGTATAATAGTTAGCGGGATCTAACTTATAGTTCTTTTTACACATTTTTCTAAAATTTTCAAACACACCTGCTAAAAGTAATACGTCGGTGGTCACGTATAAGTCGTGATATTCACCCAAGTTTTTAACATTAAATTCGTTCCAGACTTTTTTAGCTTTGGAATAATCGTCTTGCGAGATATTCGAGTCTTTGAGGCTGCTATAAAAGTTGTCGATGCTTGGTAAGCTCGTCTCTTCAAACTTATCGAACGAGTCCATATACTCGTACGGGTAAACACCTTTTTGTAAGAGCAGGTCAACACTCTTAGGATGTTGATCTTTATAGCGTTCTCTGAGTAGAGTAAACGCCTCTTTTGGGCACGAGTTGACTAGTCTATCCAACGACGCTGCCATAAATTTAAACGAGTCTATAAATCTCAGTTGACCGATCGAAAACGAAATGTATTTTTCTGAGTTGCTGGGAATAAAACCGATATTTTCTTTAATCTTAGACAAACCTTGCATGATTAAATGAGCGTCGTAATTTTGTAAATTGTGAAAGATGACGGGTATTGTGGTTTTCTTGGGCACCACCTGCAGTTTTAGATTGCAATAAGCGTGCGCGGCTCCTCTGTATTTGCCCGTGATGTGGCAGTGATCTCTCACCTTTCTAAATTTGTTGATACGTTTTTTACACTTTAAACACTCTGACTCTATAAATCCTTTTTGGTTTAAATAACAATATTCTTTTTGTTCTTCGGCAGTGCGAGGTTCTTTCGGTATAGGGCACTGACAGTTTGAAGAGTGGTTGGGGTATATTGACTTCTCGCAAATCCAACACGTATTTGCGTTTTGGTGCTCGATGTTGTCTCTTGTGGTAAAGTCTATGGGTTTGGGACGTTTAAACACTTGATTACATTTGTATCTTAAACGCAACGTCGAGTCTAAGAACTTGGTCACGACATCTGTTCCTCTGTAGGTCTCTTGAAATTTAACTTTACCGTCACACCTTAAAGCGATCAACGAATAACCGCAAGCTTTGTGAACTTGAGTCTCCTGCGTGTTTGCCTCTTGAGGCTTTAATTTTTTTAATACCGATTCAAAGTCGGCGTAAATGACAAATGGTGCGTCTTGCGCAAACTTGTGATTTTTAAATTTTAATATCGGAGGATCGTCGTTAAAACCTTTTGGAAAGACAACCTTAGATGGTGGCTTATCTGTACCCTCGCAATCTTGCGTATGTCTGTCCAACTTGTCTCGTGTGTTATAGTGCGCCAAACATCTAAAACAGACGTATGTTTTATGCTTGTGTTTCGTTTGGTTAAAAAATATTCTAGATATATGTTTTATCCAACAATAGTGATTCGTTTTGCCTGAGGAAAACAACAACAGATGTATGACTGCGGGGTCGTTGGCGTTTTTAGATAAATATAACGGTCGTACTTCTTTTTTGCCTTTTCTTTCTCATTTTCGTACGCAAACACATTTATACTCAGATTGTTTTGTCTCTCTATCTTTTCTATTTGATTGATTCGAACGGGAAAGTCTACGTCTTTAAAATTTAATCCATCGTTTTTATCGTAAATTGACGGCCTGTCTTCGTGGATTTTAAAATCAGGTTTGTCTTTTACTTGTTGTTTTATTTTGTCGGTATACTTGCCGAGAGCGGCTCTCAAACACCACCGAAAACATTCGTTGTCTTTGTTTCTGACGTTAATAAAAGCCTTTTTGTTTACTAAAAACTGCGGTAATTTTATATAAGAGTTTCCGCTCATAGGGTTATAGCGGTCGATGTTGATATAAAACGCTAATATTCTAACGAGGTTCCAACCCGATCCTTGTCTCGTATTTTTGGCGTGTTTTTCTTTTTTTTTAAAGATTTGATCTTTTACTGGTTGTTTTATCTGACTCTCGTTTAAAACAACTTGTTTTTTACCAAAAAAGGTAAAAGCGCTGGTTTCTACTAAGCCGTCTTGATTTGTTTTATCGTATTTCGCTTTAAATCCTAATTGAACTTTTATGGTCGATAGATCTCTCAGCTCTGACATAACAATTTTTTCAATCTGCTTCACGTGTGTATTAAAGAATTGCTCTACGTCGTTGTTAAACAACCTAGGCGTCAGCTCCCAGTTTCTATAACTGTTACCAAAAGCTCTATGTACTTGAAAATCTGCCTCTCTAAAGCTATCGGGGTTTTTATACGATTTAATCGCTAAAATTAAATCCTTTCGTAAAAATCGACCTAGTTGACCAGTTGGCGTAAATTGTAACTCTTCGTCGTCTACAATTTGTTTGAGATCATCTAGTTTCTTGCGATTCAAGTTTTTATATTTATTCTCTTCTACTCTAATGGCGTCGATATAGTTCCGACGTAGGCTCCGCTCTGGAACCGTGATATTATTTCGCTCCACATATTGTTGCAAGGTTGATTTAGACCAACGTCCATATCCTATTGGTGTTGGTTTCTTCATCATACTTTATAATATAGTATTATAATATTTTTTTTATTTAATTTTTATTGAGAGTAAACCAAGATAAAAAATCTCTTTTTTTTGTAGGGCGCTCACAAGATTCTCGCAAGAGTTTTTTTTGTTAGACAAAATTGAGTTTTCAAGATTTGGTTCAAATTGAGTTTTTAAGATTTGGTTCAAAAGTGGCACACACCAAATTGAGTTTTTAAGATTTGGTTTACAAGCGGCACGTTCCCTACTACTTACCAATTATCTCCAAGATACTGGAGCGTGCAGTCCACAATTCATTGTATTTTGTCCTAGATGATCATAATTATGATCCCTGAATGCCATCTGGTTTTCGACCAATGCACTCCACAGAAAGCACTTTACATGATCTAACTTTTGCATGCTTACGGGATATTGATGGTGGTCACACGACGGGATTAGTTTTTATTGATTGTTTAGTAAGGCGTTTGATTGCATTAGCCACGAAATTTTACTGAAAAAAATAGAAGCTATGTTAGTCATGTAACGCCCTAGACTGTTTCTCGTCATGTCTTTGTAATCGAAATCAGTCTGTGAACATCAACGGGTGTAAATCTACCAGTCTTCCTCTTAATATTGGAGTCCCGCAAGGCTCCATCCTGGGCCCACTTCTATTTATTGTTTTTACCAGTGACTTGCCTGTGTACATTACAAGTAATTGCAACTTGTTTATGTACGCTGATGACTCGACACTTACATGCTGTGCAGGCAATGTGCAAGATTTAGAAACGAATTTAAAGGTTGCCATTTCTAGTGTACATGATTGGTCAGTAAGTAACAAATTAATTATAAATACAGCTAAAACAAAAAGTATGCTTCTTGGGTCTAAACAGAAAGTTTCTAATGCCAATCTTTCCCCTAATTCTTAACGAAGCCCCAATTAATCAGGTTTCCTCTTTGAAATGTTTAGGCGTCATTATTGACAGTAATTTGCAATGGTCCTCACAAGTTGAGCATGTCATAAAATCAGTTTCTTCTAAGTTGGCCAAGTTAAGGCGTATCCGCCATTGCGTAAATAAAAATACACTGCTTACTCTTTTTACAAGTTTAATTATGCCAATACTTGATTATTGCGGTACCATGTGGGATAATAGGCTCGCTAAACATAATGATGCGTTAAATACATTGCTTAAACGGGCAGCTAGATTAATTTTAGGATGCCACTATTTAACCCCGTCGGCAGACATGTTTAATGAACTCAAATGGCTTATTTTTTCCACAAAGGGTGAATTTTAGAAAGGCTGTTCTTGTTGTTAAATGCTTGAACTCGATGACCCCAAGCTATATGCAAAATTATTTTACTAAATTTGATAATGAATGTAGAACAAGACAGTACAGTAACCGCACTTTGAGAGTTTCCGCTGTCCGTACAGAATATTATGTGTTACTGCTCTTGGGCTCGGAGCCAGTATTAGTATAGAGGGCGCCCTTGGATCACAACACACAAACGCGAACATACACACGTTGACCATCGGTTAAACTCTAACACATGATTTATTTGGTTCCAACCGTGTCCAGGTGACTACCTATAGTTCAGTGACTGAATACAGAAAGTGAATACAAAAAAAACACACGTAAATATTAAAATAAAAAAAACAGTTGTCATGACTTCAGGAGACACGAAAATTACTTAAACCAATAATATACATGTACCAGAGCATGATCTGTGACATGAAGTCTGATAAAATCCCAAGTTTCATACATAACATGCAACAACATAAGTTGCTTTAACTCAGTGTAAACTTATGCAATAGCCACACAGCTACTTATACATTTACTCGAAATGTCACTGGTACAATTGTGATGTCAACATGTTCTTATAGAAATCTACTGTTGGCAAGAAAACACGGAACAATGCTCACGTGAATGTGACCGCTCTAAGCCTCTAACTCATCAAGGGCGACTATGTCATCAAGAGACTGATTCTCCTTACTGAAATATCAATTACATAATAATACAATAATAATAAGTACGGTTAAACATCAAACGAAATAATAACATAGCACGTATTGCGGATCAAATTACTAAACAATTCAGGTTTACACAAAGAAAAACTCCACATGATCATGGATTCATGAATATTCATAAATTACCTAATTGGAAGTGTGACATGTGTTCTGGCAAGAGCTGTGAATTCTAAAGCCAAATCAAATACAAGAACCCTTTAAAATGTCGATGAAATTTTCCCATCACGACAGGGACCCTGCATTATCAGTCATGAAAACCAACAAAGACTGAGTTTTGGGCCTAAATTCTCCCTACTATAAACATGTTTTGTATCAGCGGCACTCTTGACATCCATGTTCTATGGTATACATTGTAGGAGTGAATTTCTTAATCTAATACACTATAATTGTGGGAATCAGGGAAATACACACCGACCATAAAAACACTGTGAACTGTACGGACTATAAATTCCATCTTGTTCTTTTATGACTTGGTGAGATTGCAACGTGGCAAGATCAAATCAATAACTGACATAACAATATAGAACTACTAACTTATATAAAACATCTTTACAGCATTCAGCAACTACAACATTACACTCACCAGTTAACAGATGCACTTGAAAACAATGCATTAAGCTCGGCGCTTTAGCCCCTCAAAAAGGCTGAATTTATCGAGAAAACTGTCTCGAGCGCCATTAGCCTCTGTCATGACCTTTCTAAAAGGTCAACGCGCGGAAAATTGTCAAAATGGCGGCGCTTACCAACAGCAACACGTGTGTCGTCGATGTCAGAACTTTATGGCTTACGACGGAGCTCTAAAGGCTGTGGTTATTTCGAAAGGATAAACCGTAGGCATAAGGCTAAATGTCATCCAAAACCGTAAAATTACGAAAGAGAAAGAAACAGCGACTGAAAAAATGGTCAGTTTGTGAAAGCGTGCTGCGCTATATACGTACGTGCGTAGCTAGCGGATGTCAGACAAGTCGACCGTTGAGACAACACGACTCGGGACAAGTCGACCGTTGAGACAACTCGACCTTTGGGAGAGCTATAGCTGTACTTCGACGTTTACATTGTTTATAAACAGCCTGAGTTAATGTTGGGCAGACTTTCCTCATGCAATGTTGCCATACTTCTTTGTTGACAAACTGCAAATTCATGTTAATGTTATTAATGCTTGCTATTTACCCTCTGTTAACAATTTAGGTGTAAGCTTAGTCCGAAAAAAAAACCCAAAACGGTGGCGTCCAGAAATTGTGCACACAATCGACCGAGTGCTCCCTAATTGGTCGTGGCGCAATTGAATAATTCTTGGAAAATCCAAGTTTAATATTTACGAACTTCTTTTAATGTCAGGTCAATAAAAGGGTAAAATATTACTAGATTTCACAGGCGTCTGTACATTTAATGTGACAGTATTTAAAACTGGTTTTTAAATTAACATTGCAGGATCAGGAATTTTGAGGTTTAACGTCCATATAGTAATTATGTGAACCAAGTGCTTGTGTGTAAAGCCCCAAATTTATATTTGATGTCAAAAAATAATTAAAAATACAAAAATAATATTGCTTGTACATGTATCAAGTTGTTTGTTTACTGTATGGCATTCAAATATGGCTTTCCGTCAAATAAAGCTTCAGTTCAGTGCCACTGAATTTGTTGTTTTGTTTAAATGTTAATTGGGCCTAACCGGTTTTCTAAGGAGCATAAATACACGGCGGGTCTTTTCAAGTGCAGGAAAGAAAATCTAGTTTTATGATTGGCCATTTTTTATTAAGTATTTCCCCGCCATTCACTAACTATCTGTTGTCTTTCCTCCATGGTATAGCTACTTATGTTAGTTTTACGCGCGAGCTTGGAAGCCATATTGACAAATTTCCGCAAAACGCCCTCTTCGGTTGATTTTCGTCATTTCATGACAGAGGCTAATGCGCCATGTGCGCGCTGATATCCCATAATGCGTTTCTTTTCCGTGTCAAATTTCGATTAACGCGATGAACGACAGAGGGCGCGCTAACTGCGAAGCGAACTTAACAATGCAAGATGATATAATAGATGACGTCCATCTGTCTTTGTGGGGCAGCCTAAAGGCCTATTTACACACGCGCGCGGTAACGGAATTCCGCGCGGTTAAAAATGTAGAACACATGGTTTTCTATGGAATCGTTTACATTGAGAGCGGACAATCCGCGCGGTACGGCGATAAACCGCTGGGTTTAGAAACCAGAGCGATTTTTCATATATACCGCGCTGAGACTGCGCGTTCTGGCCAATCAGCGTCCTCGTTGGGTATGACGTCACGGACTCTCCGGAACGCTTCGATCTCTAAAAAACAAATACCGGACGGGTTTTCGCCCCGTGTGTAAATGTAAAATACCGCGCGGCATGCCGCTTTCGGTTGCCGCTTTCGGTTACCGCGCGCGTGTGTAAATAGGCCTTAAGGCTTCACCGCGGGCTACATATGGTTTTAAGATCAACTTTGCGCCTGCGTTCTGGCCCCGACATATCTTGTTTACAGTAGTACACGGTGGCTAACATTTGTGCATTAGTGTCTTCTTCAAGCGTAATGGAGTATTGGCAAGGTTGAAGTCGCTGAACAGCCTTTCGAAAAGACGGGCATATGACAAGCAGAAAACTAAGTTATATCATTAGTGGTATCACTGGAGGATCTGTATCTATAAGCATCAAGGCGAAGGATATCAAACAGAAGAAACTGACCTTCACTCAGCATTGTCTCCTTCCTAGTACATAAGGATTATAAAGGAAGGAAGCAAGTCCACGCTGTTTGATGTGACAACTTAGGCTTTAGGACAGGATAATTTGGACGAACGAAGACGTGCGAGATTTCTAAAATAGAGGGAGGCCATCTTCTCTTCAACCACACGGTATAATTATTACCTGTATTATTATGTTGTTACTCGGTAAAATGTTGGTTTCAACAGGGTAATAACGGTTATATTTGGACTATATTTTGGTAGACCGGTGCATTATTTTTCAAGAGTTTTTCTCATCAGAAACAGATCCTGTCGGTCTCAGGGATCAATTATATCCAATCCTTATATTAAAAAACACCAAAGGTTAAGGAATTTATAACAATTTCATTATCACACAGGTAATATCATTTGGGTAATAACACGGTAATATTTTTAATATATAGACTTAAAAATTGCGCATCACTGGGCACGGTCGCTTTCTAAAGTAAGCATTGAGGTGTTGTCTTGAGATCCTGCGCGGCCTGCTCCGATGGAACAGAACCCAAATAATCCGAAATCAGTGGTTTATAGGCACAATGCGAACGCGCATCTAATACAAAATCGACGATTGGCCAGATAATACAACAGTCTACGGTAGCTCGTAACAACACAACAGTACTGGTTCACAGTTGTGTCGCACGCACGTACTGTATACGTACCGTACAGCATACAATAAGTTCATTCAGTAAATTCAGCATAACATATGAAGCACGATATGTGGCGGAGAAAAAAAACTTCTTTTGTGTTGACCATTGTGTTCCCGGAATCTCAGGAATTCCGTTTAGGTTTCAAGGGGGGATGGGTTAGGTTACAATAGCGTTGAGTGCGTATAAAGTATAGGGATAAGAGGGGGGTACCCCTCTGCCATATATCGTGCTGGGTATACAGCATAAACACAACGCTGAGTCAGCGTAAGTACATGTACAGCTGAAAGTTCAGCCGCGAGGAATTATGACTGAAATATATAAGGTCAAAACATAAATTCAACAAATGTTATTACATGTAGATAAACTTCACAATTCCAGCTAAGCTAGGGTCAGTTATAAACACAGTTTCAAGAATTGGGATATTAAGCTAGGCAAGAATAATTCAGTAACTCTTATTAAATAAGCATCCCAGCGATTTTCGCCACAGTACGTACGTACGTACTTACATGTACGTATGGATACGCATAGCGCATGTTGTCGTCATAGCCGACATTGTGGAGGAGGTGCAGCGACTTCTAGAGTTCCTGTCTTCAGGACAACACCCTCCAGGAACTGGATACAAAAAAGCTGTGCATTATAATGTAATGGCCTACTCAAAGTTGAGAGGGTAAACATTTCATCAAAATGTGATTTACATTGTTTGTCATGAATGACATCTTTAATACCTACAGTTTCAGGTTTCATTGAAAGAAATGTTGATTTCGAAGAATAAAGTAGAACAAAAATACAATATTATGTGCATCGTTATGTTGTACTACAATAGAGCCGGTTTTTTCAAAGCCTGTTTTCTCAGTTGTGTAATTTGAACTCCAAGGAAGTAATCAGTATGTAAACGTGTCATATATCCAGAACGGGAGGGGCTATAGAGCTCTATTATATACCAAATGAAAGCGTACATTGTGGGCTTTCTAACCATGTATATAACTCAATTTCATGTGGAGTGGGTCACATATTCCCAAAGTGAAATTACGAACTTCTGTTAATGTTTTTGTTTCATGACTGAGATATGGCTGTCAAGACAGAATAATAAATCTTTATTTAATTCACAGCTAAACAAGTAATGTTTTAGATTCAGATCCAGAGGAAGGGGAGGTCAATAATACACCGACCGACTTACTTTGCCAATTTTTTTGGGGGCTGGGTGAACAAAAATATAATTAGTATTTTGGCAATAAATTAGTCAATCAATTAGTAACTTAAATATTAGTTCGTCATTTTCGAATAAGGAGACTAACCGCATTAGTAATTTAGTGATGGGTTAATTAGTCACACAGCAAAATTAGTATTAATAACATTCGTGTTAGTCTTTGAACATTTTAAATTCGTACTTTAAAAGGCGCAAGACAAGCAATCAAGCAGTGGTCGAAGCACAATCTAGACCAGTCGCTGACGGGTCAAGCAACGAACCAGCTGTCGATCAAACATCTCCTCAAGCAACTGCTTGATTAGTGCAATTTTGGACCAAATCCGTTTGGCGGTGCAGACAGAGATAGCTCTGTTGCCTCTCGTTAACCTACATCCCACTCTGGAAAGGACAGGGCCCGAAGAGAGCACGGCAAGTGGAACAGCTATGGGCCGACCAGCAACAGCGTCCACATGGACTCCTCAGAATCAAGGAGGGGAATAGTTAACACAGGTCCTGATCAGGGACAACAACTAGGTGCTTCTTCAACTGCTGCAAGTCGCCCACAGGTTGGGGATACGCCAAGCTTCAAACTGGGGCCGAATCTTTGCGCATCATTGAATGAAAATACAGCAACCTTTACGGGTGAGTCCTTGTGCATCGGGGGGTCTGTTCCATTTACTTACCGTTGCCGTTGGATTTTGCGGTTAGTAAGGAGACTTGTGGAAATATGTGGGCAAATGAATATGTCCAATTTAGTGGTTTACTTGACCCCGTTCAAGTTTCTCAAAGTAAGATCATGGTCCAAGAAGTTGCAAATGAAGATAGTTCGCTCTGCCTGATGCCAACAAATAAAAAGTTCCCTAAGAACATAAATGAATGGTCCTTGGCATTTGCAATATTTTCATCGGTATACGTAAAGAAATTTCCAAATGAATGTGGCAAGCTCCTCAAGTATGGTGAGCTGGTTTGCCAAATTGCACATGGAGGGGGTAATTTCAATGGTTACGATGTTTCGTTTCGGAAACTTAAGCAGACCTTCACCTTGTCGTGGGATCACTTCCACTGCGAATCTAAAGGCCTTTAAGGGTGCATGCTACTACAGGATTTGCTTTAAATCAAAAGGCGCCTGCCCATACTGGGTGGTTAAGAACAAATGCTCCGCGTAATGGCACAAACCAATTGCAATTTGGATTCTGTTTCCGTTTTTTGTTACGAGGACAAACTTGTGATGGGCTATGCAGTTACCAACACAAATGCACAAAATGCATGGGTAACTCACAAACAGTCTCGAAACGGTGCAGGGCGGGGACAGGCTCAGGTGGCCTCGGGACAAACCGGTAACGCCAGTAAATAAAGATGCTTTTGAAAAGAAGCTTAAAGGGTACGATGTAAACAAATGTAAATTATTAACATAATAATTTTCGGTAAGTTTCAGATTGGGTTTTACAGGGGCACAGGAAACAAATGTCAAAAAAACCTGAAATCAGCTTTAGAGTTTCCGGAAGTAGTAAAATATAAATTACAATCAGAACTGCGCAGTGAAAGAATTGCTGGGCCTTTTGAAAAAATTCCACTAGAGAATTTTCGTGTTAGCCCGATCGGACTTGTTCCCAAAAAGCAACCAGGAACATTTCGTATAATTCAACATTTATTTCACCCTGTTAATGGTTCAGTTAATGAGGGCATACCTGACAGTGAAGCCACAGTTCACTATGCATCTACCGATGACGCCATTTGTAGCGTGAAGAAAATTGGTTCCGGTTGTTTTCTATCTAAAGTAGATATCAAACCGGCATTTATGATAACACCCGTGCATCCTGATGATCATCACCTGTTAGGTTTTACATGGGACAAACAACTTTATTTTGACAACACGTTACCCATTAGTTGTAGATCTAGTTGTGCCATATTTGAATAATTTAGTTCGGCAGTAGCTAAAAACGAACTTGCGCTTGGGGGAATAGTGCATATACTGGATGACTTTTTGCCAAGTTCCAAGTCTGAACAAGGCAGGAAAGACCTGATCGGTTTTATGTCTTTATGTAATACCTTGGGTATTCCTCTCGCACCCGAGAAAACAGAAGGACAAGCAACGTGCCTTACATTTGCTGGGATTGAATTAGATACGGTAGAAATGTCAGCCCGTCAGCCCGTCTTGCTGAGGCAAAAATAATCATAGGTAACGCTTTAAGAAAAAAAAATCTTACCTTACGAGAGCTACAATCCATTGTTGGGTTTCTTAACTTTGCATGTAAAGTAGTCGTTCCCGGTCGTGCATTCCTTAGACGGTTAATTAACCTAACTATGGGTATCAAGAGCCCTAACTATTTAGTACGTTTGACTTTGCAGGCAAAGGGAGACCTGTAGGCGTGGCTTTTGTTCTTACAGCAATTCAATGGAAAGCCATTTTATCTTTCAGATCAGTGGTTGCCAGATCATACTTTGCATTTGTTCACAGACGCAGCAGGTTTACCAAGTTATGGGGCCGTTTTTGGCAAACAATGGTTTTATGGAGGGTGGTCTGAATCATGCATAAAATAAAACATTACCCTTAAAGAATTTTACCCAATCGTCGCTGCGGTATACGTCTGGGGACATTGCTGGAAAAATAAAAAAAAATTGATTCACACAAACCATGAAGCCTTAGTTAGTATCATCAATTCGAATTCATCAAAAGAGGTGAAAGTCATGGCGCTGGTCGGTAAACTAGTAGTTAAATGTTTGTTAAGGAACATTAAATTCAAAACGGTTCACGTACCTGGTTGTGTCAATATATTGGCTGACAAACTTTCTCGTCAACAGGTCGCGGCTTTCAAAGTAGTAGCCCCGTGGGCGAGGGAGCAACCAGTATCACTAACTATACTCATACAGCCTGAGAATTGGTTCCCGCCCTTCTGAAATTACTATCAAATTCAATAGCAGACTCTTACGGAGCCCCTAAAGGGACATATGACGAATAAAAATCACCGTGACGAAATCATTTGATTTTTTTTTATTTCGTGCGCTCGAAATAATTTCGAGCCCACGAAATCATTTCGTGCACTCGAAATAACTTATTTCGTGAGCTCGAAATCATTTCGTGCCCACGAAATGATTTCGTGCGCTCGAAAAAAATCTCTTCGTGGGCTCGAAATATTTTCGTGCGCTCGAAATACTTTATTTCGTGCGCTCGAAATCATTTCGTGCGCTCGAAATCATTTCGTGCTATCGAATTCATTTATTTATTTATTTATTTCCTTTATTTACCCAGGGTAAGCCAAATCAGTAGCAAGACTGGTTTCCATTTGGGCCCTGCGTTTAAAAATACAACTATTACATTACTTAAAAAGTGTATAGAGGTATTAACAATATAAAACAACGACGGTAATAACCATGTAAACCAGTTAAATAAAAACAATACAACGTTTAAAATGCAGATAAAACAGTAAAAAAAAAAAAAAATAGGAATAAGGATAAGAATAAAACAGCTTTGATTTAAAAAGCAGTATTGGTACAAATGTATAAAATGCATAACAACTGCAAGGAATTATACAATAAACCAAAAACGAAACTTACAAAAATTTAAAATATAAATTAAGCGATTAAGAATTCAAATAGCTTAGTTTTAAAAACAGACATGGATTAAATTTTTCTCACATGGTTAGGCAGATCATTCCATATTTTGGCTCCAGAAATAGCAAAACTTGAGCGCAGGCTTTCTTTCTTGGCCATGGGAACCCTCAGAGTAAGATTGTCATTTTGCCTTGTACCGCTATTTGTAAAATGAAAGAAAAGGTTTGCCATGTACTCTGGGCATAACTCATGTATGCATTTGTACACTAGGATACTTTTTTTGAAACAGATTCTCTCGGCAAAAGGTAACCAATTCAGTTCATTAAACATATCAGTCGAAGCAGTTAGATATGGACAACCAAGGATTAATCTGGCGGCCCTTTTTAACAGTCGGTTGAGCAAGTTACTATGTGCATTGTATCTGCCTCCCCAAACCGTACAGCAATAGTCCAAACTTGGTATTACAAAACTTTTAACCAAAGTATGCAGACTGCTTTTCGGGATGTTGTGGCGGATTCTTCTTAACATGCCTAGTTTAGAAGAAACGTTGTTTTTTATATAATCAATATGAGGAGACCATGTTAGTGAATCGTCAATTATAACACCCAAACACTTGAATGAGGTAACCTGTTCGACCTGGTCGTTATTAATAACAATGTTAAGGTGGGTTGAAGCTATCTTGTGTTTAGAGCCGATAACCATAGACTTAGTTTTGGTAGCGTTAATTGTTAACCTATTTTGGGCAACCCAATCATTAATATTTGCCATTGCTGTGTTAAGGCTACGTTCTATTTCATCTCGGCTGGAGGAGCTACATGTTATTGTGGAGTCGTCTGCGTACATGTGCATTTGGCAGTTTTCGGGAATGCATCGTGATATATCATTTGTGTAAATTATGAACAACAAAGGTCCCAAAATTGATCCCTGTGGAACGCCAGTTCTGATAGGTAGAACCCCAGAGTAGCGTTTTTTAATGCAAACAGATTGTTTGCGATCGGTTAAATATGACCTAAACCAAGTAATAACCGAGGCAGACAAATTCATCAATTGTAGCTTCTCCAATAAAATATTATGATCTACTGAATCAAAAGCCTTGCTCAGATCAATAAAAACAGTACCAGTGATTTTACCGTGCTCTACTGCGCGGAGACAGTTATCAATTATTCCATGCAGAGTGGTTTCTGTTGAATGTAGGGGTCTGAAACCTGACTGGCAAGGGGAGATCAAACGGTTTTCATTAAGGTAGGAATACAGATCGTTGTGCACGGCCCTCTCCATAATTTTTGAGACAATCGGAAGAATGGAAATTGGCCGATAGTTATTAACACAACTTTTGTCTCCACCTTTATGTATTGGAATTACAGAAGCATGTTTCCAAGCATTAGGATATTGACCACTTCTTATTGAAAAATTTAAAATATACGTTAATGAGTTAACTACATATGGACAAGCAAGCTTTAGGATCTTTACACTTATGCCATCAAGGCCTGTTGCTTTTCCCACTGCCATCGAGTCAATCTGTTTTTGTACAAAAGCTTCAGTGACCTCGGATAATATAAACTTGTGTTCATGGTAATGGTCAATAACGGGAACGTCGTGGCTTTCACTCCCATCAGACCTAGTACATGTAGTATTACTTGTAGGACAATGATTGCTAGCCATACGCTCTGCAATGGTTGAGAAGTGTTCATTAAATGCGTTTGCAATGTCAGTGGGACCTTCCAAATGTTCGCCGTCTATTGCAACAGAGTGCGCTCGAAATCTTTTCGTGAGCTCGAAATCATTTCGTGCGCTCGAAATACTTTATTTCGTGCGCTCGAAATCTTTTCGTGAGCTCGAAATCATTTCGTGCGCTCGAAATCATTTCGTAGTTTGCTAGAAATCGCTTAAGTAAATTATATGACGTTGTGTCAGCATTAAGCAGGCTAGTCTCGCGCGCCGTCCGTCTATGTAGTTCATCAATCATCAATACTCCGAAAACGGGCTGATTGAGGGCGCCCTTGATTATCATGGTGCCATGGCAGCTGAACAGTCTTCGCCTTTTGCGGACGTGTAAGAAACCACACTTGTGCAATGGTGCCGTGTGAAATTTATGGGAAACACAGAGCGTGTATATCGCGATCGTGGAAGCGAGTAGCTATTTGAGCTATGCTTGGAATGTCCTTAGAATGTCCTCGGAATTTTACGGGTTCACGTAACCCTTGCGTCAAGACCGAGTTGTGAAACAAATCTCGTGATAATTAAGGGCGCCCTCAATAAGTCTGTTTTCGGAGTATTGATGATTGATGAACTGCATAGACGGACGGCGCGCCCGGAACAAATAAACAACTCGGTCTTGGAGAAAGACTAGCCTACTACATGTACCTGCTTAATGCTGACACAGCGTCATATTTACCTAACCAATTTCTAGCAAACGCACAAAATGATTTCTAGCAAACGCACAAAATGATTTCGAGCGCACGAAATAAAGTATTTCGAGCGCACAAAATGATTTCGAGCTCGCGAAAAGATTTCGAGCCCATGAAATTATTTCGAGCGCACGAAATGATTTCGAGCGCACGAAAAAAAGTATTTCGAGCTCACGAAATAAATTTTGTTTCGAGCGCACGAAAAGATTTTTTTCGAGCGCACGAAATCATTTCGTGGGCACGAAATGATTTCGAGCTCACGAAATAAGTTATTTCGAGTGCACGAAATGAATTCGTGGGCACGAAATGATTTCGAGCGCACGAAATAAAAAAATCAAATTATTTCGTCACAGTGATTTGTATTCGTCATATGTCCCTTTAGGGGCTCCGTAGACTCTACTTCAAAGACATACCAACGAGCACAGAGTTTATTGATGCAATTTCTTGGTAAATATGGCTTTCAAAACACGTTACCGGTACCACCAATAGTAATGGCATTATTTGTAACATATTTAAATGAGGAAAATTACGCGGCTGGCACAATTTTAACATGTGTGTCGGCTATTAATTGTATCCATAGATTGTACGACATGCCTCCACCGCGGTGGAGGCATGTCGTACAATCTATGGTACACCGGGTAACGCATTCTTATTGCAAAAAGCTATAGCTAAAGCTTTTAGCCAGTGGACGCATTAGAAGAGTATTTAGTGCAAAGAAAGTCCTTTCTGTCCAGCTTCTTGTTTTGTTGGCCAAACAGTGAGCCCGTTAAGAGGAAACAGTTTGCCCAAATATTAAGGACAGTGATTACATTCATAGGCTTAGACGCGCAGATTTACACCAGCCATAGTTGCAGGATGGGTGCAGCTTGTCATGCTATATCTCTTGGCTACTCTGATGCGCAAATCAGAGAAATGGGGAGATGGCAGTCTGATGCATTTATAGAATATTTTCGGCTGTAATTCAAGTGTCCAAAAGACTTACGAAGGTGTGAAAGATCTTCTACTCCGTGAGCAATTTTTGAATAGTGTAGACTCGAATTTGACAGTTTTTCTTAAAGAACGCGATCCAAAGTCCGTATCTGAAATGTCTCGTCTTGCCGAACAATATTGTGAAGCACACGGTGGCTTTGGCATTCAGCAAGTTAGAAGACCAACCCAGCAATTACCTAGTTTTCGACGACCCTTTGACTCGAAACCAGCGCCTCAACATAGAGCGAGTTTTACGAAACCGAGTACCACACCCAGCGCATCGTATGGTAACAATCGATCATCATTCTCGTGCTATAATTGTGGCAAACAAGGGCATATCGCTAGAGATTGTCGTGCTAGACCGAAAAACATCAATAAAGTTGCTAACGTTATTGTATCCGCACTAACCAATCTGTTCGACAATCCTGCAGACGCAGACCAAAATATTACACAGAGTAATGGTGCAACTCAAAATTATCAGCCGAAATTAGAACCGAGTGAAGCATCGTACGAAACGGTCGCATGTATGATGGCTACGCAAAATACACGTAAATGTACTTGTACTTGTACTAAGGACGGAATCGTTACCCTGATTTGTGGCGAAACACTTCCCATGATGAGCGCAGCTTGCCGCGACAAAAATCCATCCAGTATGCCTGTTACAGAAGGTTTTGTGAATGATACACTGGTGCAAGTTCTTAGAGATACAGGTTGTAGTGGTATTGTAGTTAGGAAGAATCTAGTTCTAGACACCCAACTCACAGGTCATCAGCAGATGGTACTATACGTCAAGCTCCTATAGCGACGGTTGATATAGGTACCCCATACTTTGTTGGATGTTCTGAAGTCTTGTGTATTAGCAACCCTGTATACGATCTCATTATAGGTAATGTTGATAATGCAAGAGATCCTAGAAACCCTGATCTTACCTGGAAACCTAAGGAACTTAAGGTCAGAACCATTGAATTACAACCAGAAACTTGTGATTACATTGAAACGAGTGCTGTTCAAACTCGGTCACAGGTCAAACACAGTGAGAAACCTCTCAAGAAACTCAATGTACCAACTCTTCTACCAGAGATAGACAGAGAACAGATTAAGGAAGCTCAGCAGTCTGATCTTTCACTCAACAAAGTCAGAGACATGGCCTCTAATCAAGATCACAAACTGACTCGCTATGGGTCTACTTCCAAGTTCTTTTGGTCAAAAGACTTGCTTTACCGCGAGTTTCAATCTCCTAAGATTGATTTTGGCCAACCTTTCATTCAACTTGTGGTACCTTTCAAGTTTCGTCCACTTGTCATGAAAATAGCACATGAATCCATTTTAGGTGGACATCAAGGCTCCATCAAAACTGCAGACAAAGTTTTATCTAACTTTTTCTGGCCTGGGGTACATGCAGACATAACTAGATTCTGTCGCTCTTGTGACATTTGCCAACGAACGCTGCCCAAAGGCAAAGTTGGAAAAGTTCCATTAGGAAAGATGCCTCTAATAGACACTCCATTTCAAAGAGTCGCGATAGATATCGTTGGACCGATTCACCCCATTTCAGAAAACGGAAATAGGTATATTGTCACAATCGTAGACTACGCGACCCGATATCCGGAAGCGATCCCATTACGCAGTATCGAAACAACTCGAGTAGCCAAAGCAATGATAGATGTTTTTACACGAGTCGGTATTTCACGAGAAATTTTATCGGACCAGGGTTCTCAGTTCACCTCCGAATTGATGAAAGAAATCAGTCGGTTACTTTCCATTCGTCAGCTCACTACCACTCCGTACCATCCTGCATGTAATGGCTTAGTTGAGCGCTTTAATGGAACTCTGAAACAAATGCTCAGGAGATTGTGCGCTGAAAAACCTCGTGATTGGGACAGGTATATTAACCCGTTACTTTTCGCATACCGAGAAACTCCGCAAGCTAGTACTGGATTTGCTCCGTTTGAGCTTATCTACGGTAGATCCGTCCGTGGCCTAATGGCAATCCTGAAAGAATTGTGGACTGGTAACAGTTCTCAAGATCAGGAAACGCGTACTACATATCAGTATGTTGTAGACCTTCGAAACCGGATTGAGAAAACCTGTAAGATCGCGCAAGAAGAGTTAGGCAAGTCATCCGAGCGTCACAAACACTATTATGATAGGAAAACGCGTGCACGTAATTTTAAACCAGGAGATTATGTTTTATTGTTGCTCCCAACATACAATAATAAACTCCTTCTACAGTGGAGAGGTCCGTTTTTGGTAGTTGATAAAGTCAGTTCGGTAGACTATCGTATTGATTTACACGGGAAACCAAAAGTTTTCCACGCGAATCTGCTGAAATTGTACATTAGCCGATCAAATTGGACGTCAGCACAGAGTACCAATAAGACAGAAACTGACAGCACGATTCTCGCAAATGTATTTGAATGCGCTTCGGTATCTGTAATCGAATGCGAATCACCAGACACAACCAGCGAAGGTTCAGACGAACCAACTTTTGAATAACAACATAATTCCGTCACCATCACTTCATGCAAGTGAAACCATAGACGACGTTGAGATTAGCGTAGATTTGTCAGCAGAACAACAACACGAAGTTAGACAAGTTTTAGGGAATTTTCGTGATGTTATGACAGATGTACCAGGAACAGCAAAACTTGGTCATCACGATATCAAACTTACCTCAAGTGAACCAATTCGGAGTAAACCGTATCCCATGCCGTATTCTCTCGTCGAGACGGTCGAAACCGAAGTTAGTGACATGTTGAAACTTCAGATTATCGAAAAATCAGACTCGCCGTACGCATCTCCTATTGTACTAGTCAAAAAGCCCGATGGCTCGAATCGGTTTTGTATCGACTTTAGGAAGTTGAATAAGATCACTACTTTTGATGCTGAACCCATCCCAAATCCCGAACACATTTTCTCTAAACTCTGTCAAGATCACTATTTCTCTAAAATTGATCTCAGCAAAGGGTATTGGCAGATACCCATGGCACCCGAAGCGAAGGCAAAAACTGCCTTCATCACACCTACTGGAATCTAACAGTTTAAAGTGATGCCCTTCGGGTTGATCAATGCACCTGCCACTTTTAGTCGAGTCATGCGATCTTTACTTGAGGGTATTGATCATATAGACAACTACATTGATGACATCCTTATACATACACAATCTTGGGAAATACACATTGCTATACTCGCTGAACTCATGCTCAGACTTAGGAAATCAGGTATGACTGCAAGACCCAGCAAATGTACAATTGGCAAGCAAACTATGGAATTTCTAGGTCATGTTATTGGCTGCGGCAAACTCGCTCCACAACTCAACAAAGTTGACAAGGTTAGAAATGCATCCTGTCCAACAACCAAAAAACAACTACGATCATTTTTGGGTCTGACAGGATACTATAGGAAATTTGTTCCCAATTATGCTGCAATTGCTGCCCCACTCACAGATAAAACCAAGAACAAGGAGCCAAATAAAATAGTCTGGGAGGCAAGCCAACAGTTAGCATTCGACGCTCTTAAACAAACACTTGTCACTGCACCCATCTTACCTCTGCCTAACCTTGACATACCTTTCACATTGCGTACTGACGCATCAGATTTAGGCATAGGGGCAATTTTGTTGCAAGAACACGAAGGTCAACAGTTTCCTATTGCTTACGCAAGTAGAAAACTACTACAGAGGGAACGTAACTATTCCACCATAGAAAAGGAATGTCTTGCCCTGGTTTGGGGAGTACAAAAATATCAAGTCTATCTATGGAAAACCCTTCCACATTGAAACTGATCACCAACCACTGGCATATATGCAGAAAGCCAAAGTAGCCAACGCCAGAATCATGAGGTGGGCACTTTCCTTACAACCATACCAGTTCCACATAGTAGCCATCAAAGGATCCGAAAATGTCGGAGCCGACTATTTGAGCAGAGTTGTGTAAATATATGTACACGTTCAAGATATACCTATATATGTACACGTTCAAGATATACTACTTGAGCAGAGTTGTGCAAATGTATATACAAGTTCAAGATTACCTTTAAAAAAAAAAAGTGAAACATTTTCTTCTGAAGAGGGAGTAACATGTCACAGATGGTTCATTTTCCTTTATTTGTTGTACTTACCTTTCTTATTTTGTATACTTACCTTAAGGAAAATAGTTGTTTTCCAAAAGTTTATTTAAGTTATTCTATTAGTTTCCCCCCTCTCCTTTTATGGCCATGAGTTGTTCTCCCAAATACCTTTCACGTATTTTCTTTGTTATGTCTTGTGAGTGTTTAACATAGTTTCTTTACTTTTGCACACCTTTACCTATTCAGTGGATGATCAATAGTTAAATAGCATGACCAGGTTGCACACATTATAGACTTGTTTCTTTATTCTTAGTATGGTATATGCATTGTTAGATTTAGGTTATTGTTAGGGTTATATAACGTGGTTCTAGGAAAGCCACTTGGATAGTTATTGTGTAAGACGCTTATTATTGGAATGAGCAGTGTTGTTTGAAGATTGAGAGAGAGAGGACTGTGCTATGGGTAGCCATTTCGCCAGTTGGTCCTGTTAAAACGTCTGTGCTTCAGCCAACACACTTTCTGGTGTTGGAGCCGAGTTGTTTTATAATAAACAAAACTAGCTTGACGAAAGTCGTCAAGGCAGACAAATACTATAAGTCATATTCCAGTATTGGCTTGGAACAGCGAGTGTCACACGTATACCCAACCTACAGGAGACGCTTTTTGAAGAAAACTCATGGTCGGAAGCTCTGTGGTGATTCGGAGGGTCCATTTTGGCATGTTGGTCTTTGGCATACCAGCACTGCGGAAGCCGCTAGATGCAGGGGATGACCACCCGCTCAATCGTTCGTTCAGGAAAGGACCAAGAGTTCACAAGGGACGATAGCTCGTCGCTGATAAAGAGTACTAAGAGCTCCTTTAGAGACCTTCGTCAAAATCAACACCACCGTATTTTGAGTTTCCAAATTAATTACTTTAATTAATAAGTAAAGTAATTGTGAGAATTGTTTAATCTAGAAGTAAAAGTATTGATATATTAGCATTTGTTATTGTTTAATTAAGAAGTAATCTAAATTGAGTAACTTAGTCGGTTAATGTTTTTTTTTGTTTTTTTTCTAAATTAAATAAACCCCAAAATCCAAAAATATTAAAGGCTAAAAAAATATAATCTTTGTAAATGTGAATATAATGGTTAATTGTGAATAAAATGTTTTTTTTTTTAATATAGTAAAGAAACTAGAGTTCTCCCGCATATTTAAATTGAATGGTTTATGCCCGGTATTGACAATGGTATATGTGTTTTTGTGCATTTCTTTTGCTATTGCTCCTGCATTACAGAACAAAAAAGAGAAAGAAAGAAAAATAGACAGAAAGAAACAGACCACAGAAAATTGACAAGAGTTGAGTCCACTTTTCTGATTTTACATGCAGGACAACAAACGCACTTGACTTTACCATTCTAGAAATGCATAATTAGATAGTATTACTATTACAACCACCTTAGTTGTCCCCCCCCCCCCCCCCCCAATCTTTCCTTCCCTCCGCTCCAGCAGAGATTGACCAACTGTCTTATATCGACTTGTTTCCTATGTGACATTAGGTTCTCGACAGGCTCCTATCAGTGTTCCATCTTGAAGTCTGGAATCTTTAAACAACTCGAGACGAGTGAAACGTCGTCCCCATGGACTGCCGAGGAGAAGGGAGACGTTACAAAGGGTTTGCAGAAATTCTTTCTGCTGAAGAAGATTCCTGGCAAACGAGACATCGAAACATCCTGTCCTGTGGCACTGCAGACACGAACCTGGAGGAACATCAAATTTTGTCGGAACAAAATGAAGCTTCATCAAAGCTAAGCAGGGTGTTTCGTCAGTTCACATACATGTACGGATGCGTCAGGGTATTTGACTATTTAGAATTTTCAATCGCAATGATGACTTTAGAATGCACATCAATATGAAACCAATGGACAGCCAGCATTTTAGTGTCGTGTACTCACTATGATAGGTGTAATTCACACACACTCAAGTGTCCTCCATTGGATAGAATGACAAGTATGCCCTCAGTGTGGTAGTGTCTACATGTAAGAATGTACGTGTACATGGTTAAAGTTGCGCCGTACAAAATCATTGCCAACTCGGCCGCCGCGGCGTGTAGAGCGGGCGGCGTCAAAAGTATCTCATCCTCGCCAGCTACGTCAGTAGCCAGGGACGCATCGGATTTTTAATGTTGGAAATTGATTCGAGATAAAAAAATAAAAAACAAAAACAATTATATAATTTTTCTTTGCCGATTGTACGGTACAAAATCAACAATTTATTCACCATTTAAAGTCGTACGCGGCCTCCGACCACCCCCCCCCCCCCCTCCGCCGTACGCTTTGTACGACCATTAAAATGTTAACAACTTTGAACGGTCCCTTATTGTAATTATGTTCGAAGGCGCTAGTCGGAAGTCTGGTGTTTATGACTTATGACTTGCGCCCTCGAGTTGGAAGAGCGTAGTTTTGGTATTCCGGAGGTTAGGGTTCAAGCCCTGCCTTGCCGATTTCCTTTGTTCACTTAGAAATGTATGCAAATTTACCTAGCCAGTTTCCCTGTGTGGTTTATTTGTGTGTTAATAACATAATTGGTTAATTATTTTCAGCGTCTTAAGTATATTGTATTAATAAATACCTAGGAGAGTTTATGATTTCTGATTGGTCGAAACTCGATAATTGTTTTAAAGGGTGAGGACCCGGTCATTCACTACTTGATAATGTACCGGGTTGGGATGACCGATGGTAATGGACCTCACCCTCGGCTCGGTCCATTACCATTGGTCATCCCTAACCCGGTATGTTATCACGCATTAATGACCAAATCCTCACCATGTTACGCCCCAATTGTTAACTTTACAGGCACATATTCAACAAGATCCAGACAGAGTGGTGATTCTGCCAGGAGAAGACACACTAGATCACTCCGTGGACTGCCTTGCGATGGCACCCGATGACGATGCTGGAACTCGGGATTCCTTACCTGATGCTGAAGGTATTATAAGCCTATATATTAATAATAAAAAAGAAACACCTAGAGGTACTTAGTCCTCAAATCCCTGACAATTTAAACTTAGTATTGTTCCCTATTTTAAACACCTGGTTGAAAAGACCTAATGTCTTACCGTTCCCAAAAACTAAAAAAGAAAGAAAACAAAAAAACGTTTGTTTTAATAACAACGGACACGACGGAGTACGCACATATTATTTTATCCTGTCGTTTTTATTCAATGTACAATACACGTCGTGTGTCCATAATTACACACAGCACCAATGCACAAATAGTTTCTTAGGCCTATACGTCCGCCAAAGGCAAACAATTTACGACTGGAAGCACCACCACACCTAAACAGCTCGAGTTTAATGTGGTCTCAAAAGAGGAACCCCATTTTTTTTTAAGGATGGTTGTATTGGTTTTTATATTCTACTTTTTTTTAAATGCTCTTTCCGGTTAACATCATTTCTTTCAAAAAGCGTTTTGTAGCTCAATTGAGCGCTTACATGTGACAGTTTCCTTTAAAATGCATATACGATATATGTCTTTAAATTCACAAAGCAAACCTGAAAAATTCGACAGTATTTTATTTCTATTTACGGAAAATATTGGCAAATGTGTTTTCGTGAGCGTGTAAATATGCGCCCTGTACTTTCTCCCTTTGAATTTATATGTGAGTGCAACTCCAATGGTTGTATATTTATGAACGAACTAATATTATACCACAATAGACACACTGACGTTTAATACGTGTTTACTTCAAATTCGTTTTGACGGTGTTGTTTTTTTACAAACATTTACAAAGCCATGGTTAGATCGGAAATAGCCTTGGTCAAGGCGAGTTCGTCGTTATCCGTCCAGAAATACACTGTGCGCGCGCCCCGCATTATGCTGCTAGCTTGCGCCCCATGCAAAGATACAGCGCGAACAGCGACCTCATACGGCCACTATTTATGCAAATCTACTGAGGCTACTTTTTCGCCTTGGATCATTGGGTTTTTGAAATCTTATGTTTTTCCTATATTTTGCGCCACATTTGTGGCGCATGACCTCGTATGCGAATACAGATAAGTATAGGCGGGGCTAAGATGTGAAGTGTCCAATCACAACGCGGTTGAAACCCGACGTCATCAAATTTGATGCAGCATGACATTTAAGACAAAATGGCAGATATTCAGCGTCGTCTTTCGTCCGAAGATCTGTCGTGTTGTTTGAATTTTGCAGCGCAAATATTATCCCTCGAAGATTTTAGACCCGAGCAGCGAAAGGCCATTAGAATCCTTTCTTCGTGGTCTTTGTGAATTTGCCGACAGGTTATGGGAAATCCGTCATTTTTCAGGCAGCCTGAGCCCCATTTTGCTCGGAGCTCGCACGTACGGCCAGGTACTCAGCGTCAGTTTCTTATCGCCGCATAATCGGCATTAACCCAGGCATATGCTGGTCTGTGCGGTATCGCCACATTGTGGTCCAAGCATGGTCCAACGCTGTGGGGAGGGGGCATGTTTACGGCTGCAGAACCAACCTTCAAAGTGATCGCAATATCGTAATTTAAACAGGGACAAGTGTCTTATATCCCCAATAACTCCTCAGATTATTTTCTTGGCAAAATTCAGCCGGCAAGGCATTTAATTATCAGAGTTCCGCGTTTTACCGAGCCACGGTTTTCAGATCAGCTGGATTAGATGTGTGCGACATAATACAGGGCCGAGTTCGACACGTTTCAATAGAGTTGCGGCCTTCTCCAGTCACCGCGGTTGAAAACTCAAAACTAAGTAGCTAAACACAACTAGTTTTGACCATAACAATGTCAACATTCAAGAAAATACCCAGCAAAACGAGCGAAAATAACTGCGACCCTCACCAATCAAGCAATTAAGACAATTCAAATCTTCATGTGTAATTCCTACAAGCCTTCGTAAAAATCACTCAACTTTCTCCGATAAAATATGTCAACGATGGCGGTGTTCGTAAACACTTGCGAGCTAGCTATGACCTTTCACCGCTATCTCAAATTATGCAGTTTCTACGCAACGATCGACCAATAAGAAAACGACTATAAAGGTCAGCTTGATCTATTAGCATAATGAGCACCGCCCCAAAAACCTAATGATCCAAGGCGTTCGAGTATCCTCAGTTAGTTTGCATATAATAGTGGCCGCGTGAGGTCGTAGTTTGAGCTCCGATTACCGCTGCGCTGTACGTACGGACGGGTAACGATGAACGCATTGACCAAGGCTAGATCGGAAACAACATTAATACCCCTGATTGTAACAATTTTCTTTCAGATCACAGCCCACCTAAAACGTACTCCATAACATGGGATAACGTTCAAATGATGTCCGAATGTCGTCACCAGGGCTCTGATGCAGGCAACAAGATGCATATGTGGGCGTTGTCGTTTGCGGCAATTAATAGAATTGAGTTCCCAATCATTGATGTAGAGGAACAAGCCGAACTGGACTGCGCTCCACGAGCACATGTCCATTCTTGTATCACGGATGCTAGTTGGAGGAGGCTTGCAGGCACTCAGCCTTATCAAAGACAATGCAGTACAGTGGCACATTCCCCACACGTACGCCAATGAGTCATCTAAGAAGAGCCAAATCGTGAGTTGTAATGTTTGTTGTTGTGCCCCAAAAGTGTATTCTTGTATTTGTGTAAATATTAAATGCGTTACATAAAAAATACCTTTGTATCCAGAGGCATGTAATCTTATGTAATCTTATTTTCAATTTCTATTCATTATTTTCATTATTTCAAATTTCAATTTTTTTTAGCAAAAGAACGAACCTTGTCGTGATAGTTATTATTTCAGCACTAGATGTTGCCAACAACTATGTATTATAAACAGTGTCCTCCGGGAATGCCATTACAGCAATAGACTTAATGCGTGGTCCCGAAAAGCACATGGAGCATTTAAAATTAAACTTATTTCCAGGCCTTTAAAAACCAAGTTAAACTTAATATGTTCCTCATAATTGTTTTATTCATGGACCTGTTAAGTACAGTATTGTTCACATACTTCACTCCTCCAATGGCAATAAGATAATATTTCTGTACTTTTTGCTGACAGATCAACTTGGGCGTCAAAGATGTAAATCCTTCTTCGGTGAAAGGGGTAATACAGATCATGAAATCCCTAAACAAGTACGTCCCCACCAGCGGCAGTGAGGTACTACCCATATGCTGCAACGGCGACCAAATGTCGGTGGAGAGGATGGCAAGCGCCAGGGCAGCCATGTGCGGATCTACTCAACCAATCAGCAGAATGGCTGGGCTGAAACCGACAGCTGAGCAGTTTCACTTTCGAATGCTGCTAATGCAGGTATTAACGGGGCGACTTTCAAAGCATGTGAAATGTTCAACAATATACATGTACATTTCCGTGTTATAACAAACAAAACATTTGTAGATGGCAAAAAAGTTTACAGCAACGACTTAATAAATAATATATAATATTATTATATAATTATAATAACATAATTAATATTTGTGTATATTTTTCACCTAATAAGGACTACATGGACCAGTTTTACTCTCCGGCCAGTGCTGCTCAACGGGGAACATTATTCCACATCAGAGAAAAATTCAGGCACAAAAATGTCAAAAGCAACATTTCAGCATGTTTTAACCACGCAACCGACTTGCTAAAGATGACAACTGAGACCCTCGTAGTACTGGCTGCCATGAAGGTGCTACAGTTGCAAGACCGAGAGCACCTTCCCGAGGAATACCCTTCAGCCCAAGCGTCTGTACAGGACCGTTCAAACTTCCTAAAAAACACATCTAAAGCAATCATAGACGAGATATGGCCAGACATTGACCAAGCCCAACTTGCTGCCTGTGTCCACAGTGATGGGGATAAGTCGACCGATAGAAGCTTTTGCACTTGTGGTGGGGATGAAGGTTAGAGCTCAGTTAGGATGATTGCATGTAAATATTCGTACATATAAAAACATAACAGCCACTACAAGCAGGACCTAAAGTTATTTAAAAGTTCTCTTTCTCACGGTAACGATCAAAAGTAGACTCTCCAGTACGTATAGCATCCCATACTAAAGCTATAACCGTAATGGGCACAACAATATTTGTTATAATCTTTATGTATAGGTGGCACATGGATTGAATGCAGCGCAAGAAGCAATTGTCAAGAACATAGGTGGTATCATCTGGCGTGTGTAGGCGTTTTAGAGGAAGAGGCAGATCTGAAAGACGACTGGTGGTGCAGTGAGCAATGCAAACCATACAGCATTTTCTGCTGCTGCAGACGTATTATTCCTGACACCACTTATATCGAATGCTCCAGAGGAGAGGCGTGTACTGGTGCACAATGTGTCGGCGTTTGGAATGTTGCACCAGGTTTGTTCTTTAATACAGGTTTGAGTAAATGTTGTGCCATCATTACAATTTAAAAAAAGAACCACATTGATTGGAAGGATTCACTGTAATGTTATTGTAACTATATAGTTAGTCGCCCGTTTGCCCCATTCCTTTGAGAAACCGGCCACGCTGTACATCGCAAAACGCGTTTCAAAGGCGGTAGTATACAAATACAGCATTATTCGAGGGGAAGTAGTGGGAATTACTGGTTCCGATGTGCAGGTCAACTCGACTACCTTCCGACGCGAATCGGAGGGAGGTAAAATCGACCTGACCTACACCGAGGTAAATAAATCATACTGTATGCTATTTGTTTTACTAAACCTGGCTGTCCACGGCATTTGTACATTTTGCATCTTTATTCATCACAAGATATTCAAGTTCTTCGTCAATCAATGAAGGAAATTTAGTAACATGACTTAGACTGGTTCCGTAAATATTACATGCCACAGACTACATGTCCACGGATTCCAGAGGGAATTGTTGGTGCTACAAGACAAGAATAACGCACGACAGCGAGCTGGATACTCACCGCGATGACGTCATATGCGTTACATCATGGCGGCGTATTATTTTTTACTTCCCATGCGCGCGGCGGATCCGCGGAATTGGCCAATGACGCGCTCCAATTTACGCATGAATATTTTTTAGGTGTAGTATTTCAAACTATGATAACTCGTTTTAACTTGTTGTTTTCGCAGATGATGACTGGTTTTGTTGCGCGGAATGCTTTGAAGCACGGCCAGACAAAGACACAACTGACAGTACAAGCGACATGCTCATCGATGATGACTTACCACCACGTTCAGCATCACAACTCTACAGACCTATCCTCATGGAAGACGAGCACGCAAAGCTTGATACTCTCCTACACGAGTTTTGAAATATAGTATCGGATGACATTGGACATACTAACATTGTTTAACATCACATTGAGGTTGATAATGCCACTCCTCAGAAATCGCACCCGTATCGTCTCTCCGCTGAACGAAAACAAGCTATGAGGGATGAACTCGCGAGACTACTGGATGCATGGAAAATCGAGCCCTCGACGTTGCCTTGGGAAGCACCGGTAGTAATGGTCCCAAAAAAGAATGGCAAGTACCGCATGTGTGTAGATTACCGCAAATTGAACTATGTCACTAAGATAGACGCATACCCTATGCCGGCAATCGACGCTATCCTGAACTCACTTCATAGGGCCAGGGTATTCAGTGCTCTTGACCCAAGATGTGGCTATTGGCAGATGGAAATGGCACCCGAGGACAGGGGAAAAACAGCGTTCATCTGTGAGGATGGACTCTTCCAATTTTCCGTTCTTCCTTTCGGAGTTGTCAGTGGTCCCGCGAGCTTTCAGCGACTCATGGCCAGCGTTCTTAGTGACTTGATAGGCCGGACCTGTTATGTCTACCTCGATGATATTGTCTGTTTTTCAGCCAACGTCGACCAACACCTTGAGGACCTCCGCGAGATCTTGTTGAAGCTCGGTAATGCTGGACTCACTGTGAACGGTGAAAAGTGTAACTTTGCTTGCCAATAAATGAAGTACTTGGGCCATGTCGTGACCGAGAATGGCCTGAAACCCGACCCAGACAAAATTGTCTCGATTCTAGACTACCCCGTTCCAGCCACGCTGAAACAGCTGGAGCGCTTCCTTGGCATGGTGGCTTGGTATCAGAAATTCATACCCAGTTTTGTTGATATTGCTGAGCCTCTCTACCAGCTCCGTCGAAAAAACACAGGCTGGTACTGGTCCCCCGAATGCAAGACTGCATTTGACACCCTCCGTTGTACGTTGACTTCCGACCCGATTCTTGGTTATCCTGATGGGCACAACCTTTTTGTGATCCACATGGACGCAAGCAATGTTGGACTTGGGGCCGTTCTTGTCCAGAAGCAAGAACAGGGCCCATGTACTATCGCCTATGCCAGTCGCGCCCTCTCAGCTGCAGAACGGAACTACAGCGCTACAGAAAAAGAGTGCCTTGCGGTCGTGTGGGTATTAGAGAAATGGCGCCCATACCTTGAGGGAACACGATGCCGCGTTATCACCGATCACCAAGCCCTTTGCTGGCTGTTCAGGAAGTCGAAATAGACGGGCAAACTTGCCCGATGGGTGCTTCGACTTCAATACTTCTCATTTGACATTGTCTACCGGCCAGGACAGCTGCACTTTGTCCCAGATGCACTTTCAAGGGTTAATGAAGTGCCCCAGGTTGTTGGAGTAGTGCGAGAGAACAACCCCGTGCCCACAGATGCAGCCCCAATTCTACCTAGTGATAATGATTCGACTCCGGAACCAGCTGGTGTTACACTAAATGACACCCACATTGACTCGCAATGCTCCGCCACTGTCTGTACCCATTCCCATGATGATGTTGTTGATTGGATATAATGTGACGAATGCGACCGCTGGTACCACCAGAAATGCGTTCATATCCGGAAGAAGAGGGCAGCTGCCATTGCCACCTACTCCTGCCCATCATGTCGCAAGAAACGCTGGGAAAATCGTCGTGAAATGGAGTGGAAGATTTCGTTTGCCAAACTGCCCACCATGCCCCCATCGTTCACTCGTGTACAGCTCGCAGAGGCACAGACACAAGATCCGGAACTAGTCCACATACTAGAGTTTCTGAGCGGGAACGAGTTACCCAATGACCCTCATAATGCAAACCGTATCCGACACCAGTCTGACGAATACCGTATTCACAAGGGTGTTTTACTGCACTGTTGTGCTCCGTCATGGGACATTGTCATTCTAAAGCCTTTGCAACGAGATGTCATCTACGAATGTCATGCACAGCCTTCAGCTGGACACCAAGGCCGAACTAAGACTGTAAATTGCATTAGAGGTCAGAACCTTTGGTGGAGAGATATGTCGCGATCAGTTCCTGGCTTTGTTCGTTCTTGTCGCACCTGCCAACAGACAAAACCGCTCTTCCGCAAGCCAGCAGGCCACATGTTGTCCACAACTTCAAGTGCCCCATGGGAGGTGGTTGCTGTGGACCTTATGGGTCCACTCCCTAAAGTCACTTTGGCCACGAGTACATATTGGTAGCAGTCGACCATTACACTAAATGGGTGGAAATCATCCCACTGAAAAGGGCTACAGGACAGACTGTCGCTTGTGCAATCGTACCCCAACTGTTCAGTAGATATGGAGCACCGCGTTTGCTGTTGTCTGATAATCGGCCTCATTTTATCAGTCGTGCTTTGTCATCAGTCTGCAGTGCATGGGGTGTAGAACAGCTATTTATACCCCCCTATCACCCCCAAAGTAACTGGGTTGAACGCGTCAACAGAGATATAAAAGGCATGCTACAAGCTTTCACTGGAACAGACCACCGTACTTGGGACACGCACATCTCGGAGTTTAACTTTGCACTTAACACTTCTACTCATGAGACCACTGGGGTGGCACCTGCCATACTCATGTTTCGCCGATAATCAACAAACTGGCCACGGATGAGTTGGATAATCCGTCAGTCGACAGAGACAGCATCGAGTCACAAGTGAATGAGTGCCGGGAACGAGCTCGTCAGAAACGAAAAAAAAAATACTATGATTGGTCGCGATCCGTAGCCAAAGTAACTCTAGGTGACCGACCACGTGATGGTAAAGACTCACCCGCAGTCCATGGCTTCCAAACAATTTAGCGCCAAACTCGCACCGCGCTGGAAGGGACCCTATGTCGTTCGTGAACTGTTGACACCAGTCAATGTAAAGCTGGCCGATTTCGGTCAACCAAAGAAAGAGCTAGTAGTTCATGTGGATCAAATTAAGCCTGTGCCACTGCCCACACATTGAGTGTTAGCCCTTATATCATGCCAAGTGTTGTATTTGTTGTATGTTTTAGTATTACTATTGTTAAGAGATCATTGTCAAACATGTCAAGAAAAGAAACATGTACATGTAGACAATTATAGTTTATATACTTGTGACTTAATTTTTTTTACACATGTGAAGAAAAAAAGGCAGAAAAAAATGGTACTTTACTTTCGTTGTATAATTATGTGACAGCTAGCAGTTGACAAGTTAGTCATTGTTTGTTTTAATAGAAAAGAAAGTACATATGTACGTGTTATTAATTCACCCTTACTTGTGAACCAGTTATATGCATCAGAACAATTTTTCGTGTTAACAAATGTAAAGAAAAGAAAAAAATGGAGCAGACTAATCGTTTATTTTGATTGGTAGGAGCAAATGTAAGAGTGGACAAGTTTACCTTCAGTTATTTAAAATTATATTTTTTCTATTCATTATCTTAGGAGGGGGGAGTGTAACTATTCTATTCATCATCCTAGGGGGGGAGTGTAACGGGTTTTCTCTGTCGCGAAAAACGCGTCTTTGCCGTTCAATTAGATAATTCCGTCGGCGGTTTTGCCGGCGTCTTGCCTGTCTCCGCACTACCATTTTGGAGATTTTTGATTGAAAATAAAAATGGCGTCGACAATAAGCACAACATCTACCAGTAAGCAGACGTTTTAGGTTGTTTAGGGCTTTAAGCACAAAAGGGTTGCTTACGCGTTTTATGAAATAGAAATACCGCTAAGGGACACCCTGTAAGCACAAAACGTATGCTTACATGTTTTATAAAATTGGGCCCTGACCCCCACGTACAGTCAGTCCGCAGCGCACTGAAAAGCCGTTCAGTTTATGTGCGCTTTATGCATGGCACTTTGTGCGTGACCTCGTTTTCGAATACTTAATGAGGTGGCGACGACGCCTGAAATTTGGTACAAAACATCCGTTTTATTTACCGACTGTCAATATTATGTATATTGTTTTTTGTATAAGAAAACATTCTGGTATATAATACAAATATATTGGAAACTATGTGACATTTAGAGGGTGAAATTTATAACGTAAAAAAAGCTTCCGAACCAACAAATTGACCTTTAAAACACGACGAGATTTTCCCATTTTCTGGCGGTGGCCACAACCCAATTTCACACTGATGTTAAAGATAATTTCATATTCTATCAAAAAACGGTCAAATTGGGATTGATTTTAACTTAGTCCAGTCAGGGCGCAGAAAATTCTAACGTTCACAAGAAAGTAACAAACGAAACATCCCGCCATGGCAGTCCATAGTCTTCCTTCGCCCTCATTGGTCGAAAATGACGGTCATTGAAAAAAGGCTTTGTGATAACGTGTAGTTCATGCACATTACAATACGCAGGTTTGTTTTTCGTGTACCCATGTATAGCTTTCGTTGTAAGCTAGAGCGAAAAAAAGTGATTAAAAAATAATTATAATATTGCCTGCATAAATGTATACAGCCAAATAAACAGAAAAAACAAGCGACAAATAAAGTCGTTTAAAAATTATTGATAACAATAACATTGATAAATAAAAACTTGTACAATAATTTATATATGTATTGTGAGGTTGGTTTTATAAAATAAACTGCACTTTTTATTTGAAACTTGCATGTTATCGCTTACATTAAAGGTAGTATACACCATTTGCAGATATCGAAAATATTTACTACCGAATTATTAAGAAATATCTTACTCATCTAAAAGTAAATAATGATTATCGGCGCCTAGCAAAATAAATATTCTGAAAAATAAATTTTCATAAAGAAAAATTGGGTGATGTTCTCTTTGAGATACTTTGTGAGAGAATCTCCAAGGACAACTTAGCTTTTGCTTTGGCCCTCCGTAGAGGCTCCTGACATGCTAGCGATGGCTGCAATGGCTGCGGTGGGCATGGCGCGCGGTGGGCAGGGCCATTGTGGTGGTCGGCATGACCTACTACCTAGAAACATAATTAGAAGACAGAAAAGGGAACTATGAAGTTTAGCAGTAACTATTATTAAACAAGTTTTATAATTTTAAACAAAACATAGGCCTAAGTCGTTTTTATACAAGACAAATTAATTTTGTAGGCATGACATAAAGGCAGAAACCTAACTGTAGCATATAAATAAGCCACACAAAACAAAACAATTACATGTACATGTGCGTGCATAATGAAATACACGCTCTGCGTAAGTACAAGCCGAAAGATACGGCCGAAAAAGTTGAAATCGCGCGCACGAAAATCGTCGCAAAATACATGAGAAACATGTCGCCACAGGCTAAATTGTATATCAAACAAAAGATTATTGCTTCCTTTATCGATGTGTAGTGATCAATTTGGCAATCATTTGTTAGTCCAGTCAGGGCGCAAAAACTTAACACACGACAAAAAAAAATCTTAAAATCATACCCTAACTTCTAGTGAACAAAATTCTACCAAAAACATACTGAATCTCGTCATATTTTATATCATTCGATTCAGAAAAAAACGTTCGCTTTCCACTAACCACGCCATCTTTGAGAATAACTGCTCCGTTTGCAACGTGTAGTTCGTTAAAACAAAGCTGCCGAACTCTCGCAATTACTCGCTTAAATCTCTTGGCCGATTTGCGACGCCGGCCGTGCAAATACAATTCGGGATATGACCTCATTAACGCGTGCGCTGCGGACTGACTGCGTAGCCTTCAGTTTCAAACGTGAAGACAAATTGGATATGCACAATTGTTGGTATGCGATGATTTGTCGCGGCTACCGCGTGGGTGGTGCGTGGGTGGTTATGTAATTTCCATACATATCACAATAATGTTGTCTGGGTGCATAACTTACTAGATTAATGAGGACACCATCAGTTATACAAATCTTCTTTTTTCTTCCAGTGGAGAATCAATAGCTGCCATCCTGGAGCGTTTTAAATTATATTTTGAAGAGGATGATAAGCATTATCTCACTGTTGAGCGTGACCAGGCCATGGAGACAATGCTTGATGTCATTATGAAAGTCAGACCAAGCACTCTTATTAGAGTAAGCTTCAGAGGAGAAGATGGCATTGATGCTGGAGCAGTACGAACATCTTTGTTTGAAATCGTAAAGTCTAGGCTGGGAGAATTACCAGTATTCAGTGAACAGCCTGATGGCCTCCATCTACAGCTTGATTATAAATGTAAGTACATTAAGAGATATAAAGATACATTATATTTTAACAGACATGCACAATCAACTATCGTGTTCCAGAAAGTTTCAAAAATACAAATTACCTTTAAATGGTCCTAGAAATGTGTTTTTTATTAGTTTAAATGAAAGATTATAACTAATTGAGTGAATTTCAGTTTATAAAAGTTTAATTTTTGGGTAATTAATATGAGGGAAAAAAATTAAGTGCTTTGGGGGACCGGCTCCGCCCCTAGAATGGTAGCTTATTAACATGTAAAATTTGCATAATTGTGACGTATGTTCGGGAAGACTTCGACGTCGCGACCAGCGAGTTTTCTTATTTAAAAGAAGAATGCCAGCCAGATGTGTTGCTGCAGGTTCAGATTTAGGACCTGATGATACTGCGGATATTTCGTCCGATTCTGTAGAATATGCGCTCCCCGGCCCCGAACTGTCGTCTTCACTCGCCATGTCTGAACAAAATCAGCTGCGTGCGTAACTGCGTGCATGGCATCTCGCATGTACATGTACAGTGTGTACAATGTACATTGTGTATGTTTTAACGCGATTCGCATGCTGCACTTACGCCGTAAAGCGGCATCGTACGGGGCTTATCTAGTGTCTAGACGTATTGTCAGGTACCAGACTATAATTTTGTTTCTTTTTGGGGGTTGCCGAATGTTCGTCACGAACAGCGCCACCATTTGTCAGTGTTTGAACATGTGAATGAGGGGGCCAATGACATTCACGGTGATTAACCCCAATTAATGTCATTTTATACCACTTTATCACCCCTGGTCTTGTTACTTACACACCAAGGCACAGTTTAAATTATTAAACAGCAATTCTCCTCGAAAGGTCTGCGTAGATCCTTTAAATAATTAAAGCTGGTTTATATTGACAATTTTAGAGTTCCGACTTGTTTTTTTGTATGACACCGTAGTTTAGACGTAATGTATGTCTTTGGCGTTCAAGAAATTATATTTTTTTCCCAACAATTTTCAAATGAAATATGTTGTTTTAAAGAAAACATTTTTAGCTCCTATTTTAGACGTCTGCAACCTGCTAAACCAAATTAATCTCGGTTGTATTTGCACCTCACTTCTAACGTGTGCTAATTTTGTACATCAATTATTTGATAACTGAACAAAGAGGATTTTTTCGTTCAATAACATTTCTACTGCTAGAAAAATAGAATTGGGAGAAATAGTTTTCAAGAAGAAACTCGCCAAGGACATAGTATGTGTTTCATTTGATTGTTGTATGTATGTGATTTTTTTTGGTGAAAATAAACCAACGATTTAAATGGAATTAAATGGATAGAATAGAATATAGTAAAATTGAAACCAAATCAGATTTAGTCTTATCCAGTTGGTTTTATTTTTTTTAGCACTTGAATCAGACCGATATGAAGCTGTTGGCAGGCTAATTAGTTGTCTTATGGCAGGGTGCAGTGTTCTACCTAACGTACTCGCTCCAGTCACGTTTGAATTACTGGCCTACAGTGCAAGTGAAGTAACACCGAGATTCTGTGATGTCACATACCATAGCCAGAAGATGTTGCTGTTCAAGGTAAATACATGTTATATGATTGTAATGAACATTGTACTGAACTTGAAAACCTCAATTGGAAATGAATCATTCAAATTAACAGCATTTGCAACTTTTTGAAATGTTTTACTGTACATAACATACGAGACATAAACATTGTATACAGACATTTACTTACTCAATGTGCAAGTATGCAATCAAGAATTTGAATTTGTTTTCTGAAAAATAACAACCAAAATGCTACGACTGACTCAGTATCAAACAAGTGACTTCTTCCACAGTTGGATCTCAAAATCGACTAGGTGTTAGATTATTGAAGCGTTGAAGAATTTTCTTTTGGATTTGTCATAGAGCTTTAATGACCATCAGCTTTTCTGCTCAAAGTTGACCACCACAAGAAACCAAAGACGTAATGACATCATGCTTTGTTTCCATGTGCGAGTCTGTCCCTACGTCATCTGGCGTACTGACTTCATTCCCATAGAAAAATGCGTAACAAAAGCCATGACGTCATTACGTCTTGGGTCAATTTTTGGTATTGCTGGGAGCGCATGCATGACAAGCTCAAAATAATTAGTTGAATGATAAAAAGTATAATTTCTCTACACAAGAAAAATCTTATTTTAAAGGCTGGCTCACACTATGACGAATAGGGGGGTACGGCAAGCTACGGTAAGCTGCGAATTTCAATTTTGAATTTGCCGCCACTCATCGTGTGTTGCCGACCGCAGACGACCGAAATCATCAGTCGCGTCCGTCGGCAAATTTTGAGCTTGTTGGAAATTTTGTGGAGGCAAAAAATTCGTTGTGATTCCGTTCAGATTTCGTTAGAGACCGCAACCCTCATTTCCTTGACGTTTCCATGCAGTGCGATTCCGTCTCTAGTCGTTTTAAGGTCGTCACAATTTCGTTGGTAGTCGTTGTCAACGACCATTGACGGCAAAACAACGGCAAGTGACGTCACATCTCGAACCCTGACGACACATTGCGGCAAGTAACGAAATTGTAACGACCTTGGTGCGACGATGGATTGCGAATTTTGGTCGGAGGGTGACGGGTGATGACTGTTGATGGCGGGTCGTTTGCGAGTACCTGCGGTATTGCAACGGTGGCCTGCGATGGGTTACGATTTTGCAACGATGGTCCACGATTTTAAACTTTTAGTGCGATCTTTCACGTTTTTTGCCGTCAGTTTGATTTCAATAGACTCTCCGGCACGATGCAATTTTAAAGTTCATATAAAAAGAAAATGTCCCCTGTTCTTTGTAAAAGCTGTTTCTTCATCATGAAGGACGGAGCTAGGGCCAGGCTGCAATATGCTTTGGCCATGGCTTTTGTAGATCAGCATGTCCGGGCCGTCAACATCTACCAGTTTGTGAGGACGCGGTACCGATGGGGAAGAGGCCAGAGAAACAGAGGGTACTGGACCAGGCCGTGAATTTCTTCGCAGACGTCAGTTTGGTCTCTACGATCAGCTCCTTGTAGAACTCCGCAATGAAGACCGGGCAGCTTTCAAGAAATTTATGCGGATGCCGACAGAGATGTACGATGAAATCCTTGCCCGTGTTGAACACCGCATTCAGAAGCAGTACACCTGGTTCCGTAAGCCTCTACAGCCAGGTCTGAAGCTGTCCTGCACTCTGAGACATCTGGCGTCCGGAGCCAAGTATAAGGATATGCAATTTGCATGGCGTGTTCCTGACAACACCCTCTCCATTGTCGTCCGAGAAGTCTGCCAGGCCATCTGCGATGAATATGCTGCTGAAGTGACGACTCCACCCACAACGCCTATCCAGTGGCGCCCCATCGCCGACGGCTTTATGCGTAGATGGAACTTCCCCCATACACTTGCTGCCATCGACGGAAAGCACGTCGCCATCAAGAAGCCCCCGGGAAGCGGAAGCCTTTACTACAACTACAAAGGTTTCTTCTCAGTAATCCTCCTGGCTATGGTCGACCACGACTACAAATTCATATGGTGCGACGTTGGTGGTAAGTATAACATTTTATATTATTAAAGATGTAAAATAATGCAATTAGCCTAATAATTTAATGTATTTATCTCCATATCTCCATTTATCTCCACTTCCACACGACGACCAAGACATCCCATACTTCTTCATCGGCGATGATGCTTTCTCCCTGAACAAGAACTTCCAGAAACCTTATGGACACCGAGGCCTTACTAGGGAAGAGCGCATATTCAACTATAGACTATCCCGAGCCAGGAGGATCTCAGAAAATGCCTTTGGCATTCTGGCCAATAGATTCCAGGTAAATATAACACAACTTGAATTAACATTTAATCATAACAAGTCCTCTAAAATATCAATTTCAATGGCTATATTGCAGTATAACATGTTATTAACTTGTTATCAATGATTATGTACATTTTCTGTCTTTGCAGATTCTTCTCTCAACCATGGGGCATTCCCCATCTACTGTCCGGTTGATAGTGAAGACATGCAGCGTCCTCCACAACTTGATGAGGATCAGATACCCCACCATGCAGAACGCCCTGGTCGATAACGAGGATCGCCGTGGAAACCTGGTACAAGGAGACTGGAGGCTTGGCAGAAACATGGAAGACACACAGAATGTGCAGGCCAACAACGTTGAGGGAAAGAAGGTTCGGAACACGATCAAGCACTGGTGCAGCAGTCCTGCTGGCAGCGTCCCCTGGCAAGACCGGATGGTCTGAAAAACTCTGTACTGAAGTGATCAAACTAATTTGTAAATATAATGTATTAAGTTAAAGTTTTGGACTCCTCATTTTAAACTACCATTCATAAATACCTGGGACAGTTTAGGCATTCCTATTGGTCGAGAGCCCGTCACGTGGCCGGTTTTAAACGGACGATAAAGACATGGCTAGAAGTGTTTAAAACCAGTTGGCAACAAAAGTAGCCCCTGCACATGGACAACTCAATGGACATCCTTCTCCGGGCACTTCACTGCTGCGCAGACCATTGTTCTTATCTATTTTGAACCATTCGGGTGCAAAATCCTGTTTTCCTCCAAATATGACGAATTTAAGAAAAAAAGTCTTCCACTTTTAAAAAAAAATCCATAAGTCGTGCACAAACGCGGTCGCGTCACGTTCGTTCTTTTCCCTTTGAAAAAAACACGCGCGCGTACGCCATTTAGACGCGGAGGCCTATCCAGTCTATATAATGGAGATCAATGGTAAATACGCTTTATTGCATGTATTGTGACGTAGGGCGACAGAGGCGGAAACATGTCATTTGACAGTGGCCCGTGAACATGGATAGGGGAAAACACACAGAATGGCGAAACACCGAAATTTACTTGCGACAATTTGCCGTGATTTTCGGGGCTTTTTTGGCTGAATTTTACAAAAAAGGTATTTATGAATGGGAATAAATGTGTGTTCGGTCGGTATTAATCACTCTGTTTAATACCGCTTGGAGTCTAGGTGCTGATAATTACCCTCGCCTTCGGCTCGGGTAATTATCAGCACCCAGACTCCAAGCGGTATTAAACAGAGTGGTTAAAACCTCCCGAACACACATTTATTCCCTTAATAATAAAGACAAAGTAGAAGTATGGGCTGTATCTTTATTATTACAACACAACAAAAACATACAGCTGTCAGGTGGCAGGAGTCACCTCTACTCTCTAAATGTAAAAGAGTGAAAAGAGCTGTATGAGTGACATATCTTTATTTTTGAGTGAACATTTCACTCAGAAAGAGTGTAAAATTGCTCTTTTTGTGTGGAATTTTCAATCTAAAATAAAGATGTGTCACTCATACAGCTCTTCGAGAGTGATTTTCACTCTTTTACATTTAGAGAGTACCTACCTCCATCCACGAGGTGACTAGAATGAAGTTATTGACCTTTACAATTTTAGTTCTTTATATAAATTTTATAGTCCAAAACTTTTCATGCTCATTCAAGTTCAAAGTTATATAATAATCTCTGAAGACAAAGAGAAAATATATAAAAAGTTCCTGATGTTAACTTCTGGTCTGTGAAGACAGAGAGAGAAACATATAAAGTCCTTATAACCAGATAAGCAGGTAGCCAAACTGAGTCCATCAAAGCAACCATAACAATCAGACTGCATTACTGGGTGGTAGGTGTATCATTTTCCTGAAGAACGAAGGATGTCAGGTTGAAATCTGAAGCCGGTGACTGGGGCAAAGTTACAGCTGGAAATCCATCGGTGTTCTGTGTGATGTTGGCAACTGCAGCAGCTTCGGACAGGATGTTTCTGAAAGGACCTGCACCACAACCTGCAGAACTGGGGGTGGATGAACATCTGGGCGGCTGAACAGGGGTCATCTGGGGACGGGCTGCAAATACAGAAAATAAAAAATCCCAAGTAACATTTAAAAACAGAGCTAATAAATGCAGACATAATAAATGCCAATGTTGACACATAATACATTTATTTCACATTTTGTCACACATATTTTAATCACATACTTACTAGGTTGATTGTGTCTGCTTAAATACTGCCTCATGTACTCCTGATTGGCGCTCTTGTATACTGAAGCCTGTAGAGGATTCTGAACCCAGGAGTTTGGGTGTGGCTGCCAGAAGTCACCATAAGAAGAAGTCTGTCTGGATGGTGTGCCCATCTGGTTCAAAGGGGGTACGTTCACACCAGAGGTAGAAAAAGTAGAGGCCATGGACGAAGAAGACATGCGCATAGCCGCCTGATGAGACCCGCTGCAAAAACAAAAAAGATAGAAAATAAGAATAAGAATGAATAATCTCAAAGTATTATTAAATTCTCAAATTCAATAATTAGTACATTTAAAACATAACAATAAATAACAAGTCTCTGATGGCACAGTCTTCCTAGGAGGAGGACAAGTATCATCCTCGGAGGAGGTGGGGCTGTATTTATGGAGAAGATTATCCACATCCTTCCGGAAAGCCCTCTCTCTCTTCTTAGACATCTTCCTCATCGAAGCGACCATGGTTCTTCCCCATTGAGTCAGATAGTCAGCTTCAGAAGTGGATGCTGACTTCATCATGCCCGCGATGGTTCCTCGGCTCTCGTCCAGGCTCCTGAGAAGTGCTTCCTGGAAGTCGGCCTCCTCCGATCTTGGCTTGGCTTTACGCTTGGATGAAGAAGCAGCGAGCTGAGAATGGCCCTCTTCAGCAGCCGCCGTTTCAACGGCTTGAAGATCACCAGGGTGTTGCTGTACAAGGGAAGCAATCTGAAAAATATAGAAACAGAAATTAAAACGCTGACAATGAATAAAATGGAGCATGCACCTGAAAATGAAAAGCTGAAAAGACAAATTGGACATCCATTTTTCCAGAGCTGCAAATCTAAACATTAAGCAGGACATCTGAACAAAAATATATAAACAATAATTTGTTGTCAAATATTTTCCCCTCAAATTATACTCACACTAACCACTGGCGCCTTCATCGTTGTCGGTCGCTGCTTGAGGAACGCAAATTTATCGAGGATCCATCTCTGTTTATATGGGAGGTCAGTCACCTCCTCACCACTTTTCCTCTTGCTGAGTTTGGTGTAGGAATCACGATTGCTTTTCCACCATGCATTAATATGTTCAGCTGAAATGACACAAAAATAATCAAGTACATAGCAGAAAATAATCACAATTAAAATTGACAAGAAATTATATTTTACTGTACAGTTTGTCAGCATATAAAAAGGCATGCAATGCACACACAGATAATACACATTATTTTAAATGTTTATTAATTAGTTTAAAACATTTTAAAGCCCTGGTAGAAAATCAAAGTTAAAAACTTACCAGTGACCCCCAACTCCTTGCCCTTGTCCTCAACGGCATTGTTCTTCATGGCGTGGTTCATATAATCCTTGTCTGTGATGAGCCAGAGGTATGTGTTGTCTTTGTACCACTCTATCAGGTCTTGTTCAGCCCGGGGATCTTTGATGGACCAATTATTCTTCTTAGAGGGTTTCGTGGCCTTATTGGCCTTCTTGGTGGTCACTAGTGGCATGTCATCAACAGGGTCAGTGGGCTCCTCATCTGATCCAGCATCACTGAGGGGAGGGGGAGTTGGACTTCTGGGCGTGAAAATAGAAAGAAAAAAAAGTTCAATTTTCAATCATACGTGACATGTGGAAAAGTTTGCAGGAAATATTGAAGACTGTTTTTGTCTACACACAACATTTAAAACAAGCAATTTTTTACAGAAAAGCAGCAAAACTAAACTACACATTTGACCTTTCTCAGGACTGACAGCACAACTTACCATGAACACACAGAGCAACAGGCAATATTTAACAAGCAAGAAAAACACCAAATTTACCTAGCATCCCTGTCTGAGTGCAGGCTAGAAACAGGGCTGGGTAGCTGTCTCACAGGGCTGTGTGGCTGTCTGTCAGAGCTGGTACTGGCTGGCCTGGATCCTTTGGAACCGGGCTTGGAACTGGGCCCATGACTGGCAGTGGCCCTCTCCTCATGATCACATCCAGAGTCTGCAGTAGCTTCCTTGGCTTTTCTTGTGGATGTCTTTTGCCTTGTCTTGTCACCTCTCTTCCCTCTGCTTCCCCTTCCTTTTCCAGACATAGTAGAGCTCTCTCAGATGATAAAATCCAAATTAAAAATGTAAAAGTTTTTTCTGTGTATATTCTTCTCAGCGTATGTCCAGTGGATGACCAGTACGTTGTGAAGAGTGGGAGCGCCAAACTCGACTATTTATACGACCCGCACACACACACACCCACAAGTGTGTAAAGGCCTTCGATCGTGGACGGGGTATTGTCCGACCGTCTTCCCTCCTTTGTTTATACTCTAACGTTTTTTGATGATCGCCATAGGATTTGTACACGGGAAAAGATCGTGGACGTTTTGTCAATCGTGGACCCATTGTTTGACTCCCAATTCTTTTGTCCGACGACCACGATTGCCGGTCAATACAAACGCACACATACACTTTGATATCGACCGCAACCCACCGTCAGCCACCGTTCCTTGCCGCCAGCCAATCCGCTGCTAGCCGTCTGACCTCGTTCCTTGTTGCCGGGCTCCGTCGAGACATCGTCACTCGCCGCCCAGACAACGTCCGAGTTTGGTCGCTAGCCTCCGTTCCCTGCCGCAGCCATTCGTCCCTTGCCGTCGTGTTGTCGCTGGAGGTCGTTCCCAACCGTCAGCGAATCTTGGTTTTCCCCTTTTGCCGTCGCTTTGCCGCCAACATTTTTTGATTTTCACGTTCGTCGCCCTTCGTTGGGTCTTTGCCGCTACTATGTGAGCCAGCCTTAAGACTGGCACTTGCACGAAGTAATATAGATGTGAAACAAAACATTCACTATCAATGGCCACATTCATTATTTACAGCTTTGTTTAAACATAAAACAAAGCAGCATGCAACAATGCAGCATGCAACAAAGCAATCTCTAAAATGCAGTGTGCAACTATATTCTGCGCTTTGTCACACATTTTTGTATGCATCAATTTACATAATGCAAGGGGCTGGGCCGGCACAGAAATTGTGTATGTCATATACACAAATATGAACATATACATGTACACGTACAACTCAATATCTCTATTTTCAAAAACACTTAAAGATGGACTACAACGGAATAATGATAAAGGCTTTGTTGCCTTTTTTTGTTCGAGAAATGTATAATGATTACTAATATATCATTAGTATTCAATAAAACTTGTTCCTTCATGCAAAAAAAACCCAAAATTGATCGGCGTTCTACGACCCAGAAAAACTCAGTTTCAGCAAAAGCCCTTAACTCATGAATAATTCATACTTTGTGTGTGACGTACTACCCATGACGATTTACTCGGGTCGATCGTGTGCGTGCATTTTTACCGTACAATGCAATGCGGAATAACAGCGGACAAGCTAGGCTATATTTTGGTACAACTATTTTCGACCGAAAAACAGCGAAAAATGTCCGATAGCAGCGAGTATTGGGAAGACCACAGTAGAGATGAGGAAGAGGCATTTCGTGGAGGTACTTCTGAGGACAGTGATGGCAGCTCTAGCGATGAGGGGAGCTCACCAGACGAGAGAGAAGGCGATGACTCTGCGGCCACGGCAGACCCGGCGGTTGCCGATGACTCGGCCGACGTAGAAGCAGTAGGCCTGGTGGTAGTAGTACGAATTCTCTCGATGTTTGGCGCTTTCAATGTGGGGATCGATCCAGGCTTCAAACGAAACTTTGTTGTCAATCCCAGTGAATTTTTCAAAGCACTTGAAGGTTCAACACAGTCCTCTGAAAAATGTGCTGAACAAATCAAAGGCCTACTTCTTGCCGAGAAGGTCAGACATGTCAGAAGGTGAAATCCTTTCGTGTAATATTTACGAACTTCACCCATTCCTTTGATAACGCAGGATCCCGCGGAAATTGCACAAAATGAATCTCTGGATTCTTCGAACAATTTCTCGTGCATCCACCAACAACACATGAAGTTGGCATTATTGTAGCTGATAGTGATACACTATAAAAAAAAGATTCGTAAAAACTTCATGCCTCTGCATGAAAACGCATACATAATACACACGGAATAACATGGCGTTTTTTGTTTACTCTCGGTTGCTCATGGGTAGTACGTCATCACTTTTCGCTGGTTTACAAGTCCGCTGGTACTATATCGTGGATTTCATTGTGGTTTTCAGTGGATCTTTGCCGGGAACCAGTACAGGGCGGGAAATTTCAAAATCGAAGAATCGAGGTCTAATTTGTTCGGTCAAATTGCAACAAAATTATTTAGAGAAAAACATGACCGTAACAATAAAGTGTTACCTGAACACAACATAAACAAGGTCCGATAATAAATTTAATGTGTGAGTTTTCGTTGTAGTCCATCTTTAAGGCCTTTTCACTCTAGACAAATCTCGTTTCACACTTGACAATTGTTATGCCTGTGCCAACCCTGCATCAACTGTTACATTAATTTTAACCTGGGTTTGAGTTGTCTAACCCCGGTTTGAAACTCTGTCCTGGGTTGAAAACAAGAAGTGTTGGGTGACCAAGTTTACCGCAGGTTGAACTCCAACAAAATGTGAAACGGCGTAGCTTGAATACAAAAATAGATCCTGGGAAATCCCAGTGGTCTTCCCTGTTTGACTTTAACCTGGTTCGTGAGACTATATTGTGTAGATTGGCAAATGAATCAGTAATCCTAAGAAGTTATTTTGTAGTATACTTCAATAAACATGAATTCTTATGTTTTAATTTCAGATACGTCATGCTGAGACACCTCAACAACTGTGGGAGGTAATAGGAGAGCATGGCATGATAATAGTGGTGGCTGGATGTAGTCCCTGTGCATTAAACAAAGAAGCTTTGGAGAAGCATCTCACCAAGTTCCTTGTAATTGATACAAAGTATCCAGCAATTGAGCAGTGAGTAATTGCATGTCAATTTTCTGTCTTTCATTTTAACAACAAATGTATGAACCATCATTCACACAATACCACAGGTATTAAAACACCTATAACAGTATTATCTGACGTTTTAATTTAACTTTAAAAATCTGTCAATCATTAACCTTTTCATTTTATTTTAACTTTATACATGAAAATTGCAAATTTGGCAATAATGCATTCACCTGATGAATTCAATGGAAATATAAATTGTGGATGTCTGACAAACAAATACAAAAGCAAATTGTCCACGCTTACTAAATTAAAGATCTTTTGTATGGACTGCCCAATTGTAATGGAAAGTGGTGTACATTATGGCAAGCAGTCATCAAGATCACCGTTCTGTGTGCAAGCATCCATCTTTGAAAATAACACAATTTTGATAGGTATTACTTTTTTTGGGGGGGGGGGGGGGGGGTGGGGATGCACTGAAAAGTACTACTCTTTGTACAAACATAACAATGTAGACATTTTGGACAGCACCTTTATAATAATAATTGTTGTTTTCTTTTAGGATGAAGAAGGGACTGCAATGGGCAGGCATATGGGACATGATGTCCAATCCAAAGAGGATGGAAGATGGTCTAATATATTACTCACCTCTCTCGATGCATCTTGCCTGCTGGCACTGATGAAGGTGCAATATTCACAAGATAGAGAGACAAGAAAAAAGAAGGAAAAGGTCATGGTTGTCTTTGAAATGTTTCTTCAGGATTTACAGGGTAATTGTCCACCTTTTTTCAATTTGAAGTACGCATACGTTTCAACAACGTAGCCGAAACAGCTTGTCTTTTTGTATTTAGAAAAAAAGGTCTTTTTTAGGATTTCCTGTATGGTTTGTACACACTTTTCCTCTACTAATACACTTTGGCACTTTCATCTGATCGACCTTACACTGGAAACACACTTGGACCACCATCTAGAAATGGTCAAAGAAGAATGTTGCCCATAATGATATTATTGGGTGCCACGTGACGTCACATTATAGATGCAGTTTTCAAGACTCTTTATAATAATAATAATAATAATATAGATTTATATGGCGTACTTATCCGGTGACCCGATCAAGGCGCCTACACATAAATTCTGCTCCAAGCTAAGTGGAAACTAATGAAATAAATGAGACTTCAGTTTATTAAAGGTGCTGCTTTGGCAAAGGCACGCTGACGATAACGGACAGTACGAACTATCGGTTCTGCTAACAAGTATGAGCCTGAATATCTCAAAACCCAACCTGTCTGCTTGACGGAGATGAGCTCACAGAGATACTGAGGAGCACGACCATGCAGGATCTTGAATACAATAAGGCAGCTCTTAAAGCTGATCCTCTTAGATATCGGAAGCCAATGTAGCTCTCTCAGAATAGGTGAGATGTGGTCATATTTTCCACATTGGACAACAACCCGAGCTGCAGTGTTCAAGACACGTTGCAAACGAGATATTTGTGTAGCTTAAAGGCCAACGAGCAGGGCATTACAACAATCCAGACGTGATGCAACAAAAGCGGAAGTACTTTATATCCGGAAGTACAAGTCTAACTGGGTTCAGAGTTGGTATGCAGGTATTCCTGGATGTTTTATAGATATTCAATAAGCGAAGATATGACAACACTCACAGATGAATGACACCCCCGAGTCCTTCATCGGTACTCGCTTGCTGCAGAAGTTGTGAAATGTGGCTGGGAAAGGCACGGTTTTGCGAAACCCGCAGGCAGATTTTCAAACATGTCCATACCTTCCAACACATTTTCGACTGCGTGACGTTGTTGTAAAAACTTACATGTAATTTGAATCTACATGTAGCAAAATCTAAGTCTTTTGTGAACTAAATTTCATTAATATCTTCGACACTGCAACTCGCCATCCTAGTTTGCTCAAATTGGGAGCGTGTGTAATGTCAAATCAGCTGTTCATAATTCTATGTTTTCATTGGTCAATCAATATTTACAACACTTCATGCATTATGCATGAATTTTTCTCTACCAACTTGGTAGCCCCTCACAGGTCTTTTTTTTGGGCGCATCATCGGGGTGCGTCAAGTGTCTAGGTAGCCACGTTAAATATGATAATCACAACAGCAGGTCAGACAGCTGGTTTGAGAACATCCTTGTAGAGCAAGAAACTATTTAAATGATCCCCATTGGCTCAACATACAAAAAATGTATCCCATGGCTGGGGTCAGTTGAACTATATTAGGGGGACAAGTTGGTTTATTATAATATTAAAGATACTGACAAACAATGCGCAGCGCAATATCACGTCTTGCACATAATACTATCAGTTATTTTAGACAATCAAATTGATCTAACAGTAAATTTCAATTTGCAGACATTGAGTGTTTATATTTCTCTCAGGGGAGGGTTTTTACCTTGTACACAGTATATCCCTATCCTTACAATTTCAATACCAATGACATCTAAAAGCAACTACTGTTAATAAACTACGAATTTTAACTAAAATGGCCAAGTATTTAATTTGTACACAATTTGTACACACAAAAGTGTTGATGTTTGTAGGCCAGTCCTAAAACTCTTTCATCACATCTATGGATTAGTAAAAACTATGATGAAGATATACTTGTCATTTCACAGAAGTTTCAATTCTGAATTAACAATAAGATTAGTGTTGAAAGCATGTGCAACTTGCAACACACTCCCATACCTATAAATATAATACAAGTACACAAGTATTAATTTCATCAATGTTATCACCATTCTTGACGGGCAGGAAGGCTCTCCCTCCACTTGGTTTTAGGGCACCACCGTCTATCCAGTTTCGGCATCCCGAGGATGTTCAGCCAGATGACCCCAGGAGAGGCTTCCCTGTTGTGTGTGCCTGTGTTCATGTGTTGAAGCTTCCAACGGGGCACCGAACATCACTCCAGTTGTTACAAGTGCTGACAAATATAGTCAGCATTGGTAAGGACTTGTTCACAGATGCCTGATGCCGTTGGAAGCTTCAGCACATAACTTTAACACTAAGTTATGTCTTCAGGTTAATTTGCTCCAAGACTGGATTAAAGGTAGTACATGTATACACCATTTCCAAACATCCAAAAACAAAACTACTGAATTACTATGAAATGCCTTACTCGACTGTAAGTGAATAACAGTCTCAAGCATCCTGTGAAATCAACTCCAGTTTTCTCTTTGACCTGCCCAAAAATAACATCTAGTGTCTGGCATGCTTGCAAAAATTACATTCTAGGACAACTAGGATTAAAAGGTGGAATATACCATTTGCAAATATCCAAAAGTAACCAACCCAAATCTGTCAACAAGCTTACTTGTTTTTAGAGATATTAATGATTCTAAACTTCTTGTGAAATTATTCCAACTGACGTGCTTTTATTTGGAAGAAAATAGCAAAAGAATGTTATTTCCAAACATGCGTATTAGAGATGGGTGTTTTGGAAATTGGCAAATAGTGTGCAAAATCATTTAAACGACGCATGGCGCACATGAGTAGGTGCTATTATTGGTCTTTTCTGAGAGTGTGACATGCGAGTAGCTGCAATCGGCTGGATGAGAATGCACCTTGAAAGCTGGATGTGGTCGTAATTCCAATGGTTAACAAATTTTGAATGTAAAGCGCCGTTCTAGATATTTTTAGCACTTTTGCTGCTTCAAACGGTAAAAATGCACAACTGACAAATGGTCTATTGTTCCTTTAAGTCATAAAATTCAAAATCACATAAATTGTGTGTTTTTTTAAACCACGATCCGAGATTCTGGTTGGATTCTGTTGGATTCCGGCTTCGCTCATTATGTATTTATCCGTCATCCATTTTAAATCACGAAAAAGAATTGTGTGTATACACGGCATCCGATGCAACACGAATAATGGACCTAGCGTCCAAAAAAAGCCCATTCCCAGACCCATCCCTCTACCCAGTCATTATCACACAGTGAAGACCGGGTTTTCGCACTGTTATTCCTAATAACCAATTTAATAAATACCTTGTTAACAAAATAACTGTTCATAAATACAACAATAATAATTATGAGCAGTGCTTATATAGCGCTTTATCACCAACAGTCTCAAAGCGCCTAACATTATTACCCCCGTCATTGGGCCCATGAAACATTGAAAGTACCATCTCAGCTCCTTGGGGAGTATACTGCGCAATGCTGTAATTTCGGCTCAATTGAAAGCCTAAATCAACCACAAAGTGCCCTCACATACCCATTTCATTCATGGGTGTCTTGTCCCTTCAACATGTGTTATTTTTACCCAAACTTTAAGACAAAACTGTATACAGTAGCTGACCACTGAAAACTTCAGCCATAGATGCAATATGAAAACTTCTAGGTGATGGGGATATTAAAGGTACATACTTAAATCAAAGGTCATTTTAGGTCAAGTTGTATAGTAGGGTAATAGCTAGTCCGAGTTATTGGACTCTAGTTATCGCTTTTTTAACATTTGGACATCATCTGGCGCTGCTAGAGTCCGAGGGAGTAAACGTGCACTCGTCCGAATCTCTTAAATGTTGTTCAAAAAGTCGCCCAAATCCACACAAATATCTAACAAAATACCTTAAAATCACCTAAATAGCCTTCCATGTGTGTCCAAGTACGTCGGGGTGGTCTTCTGGGGTACTCACGATCAATTCTTTGCTTGCAAATCTAGGAAATTCGACCCAGTATTCGAGCGACTACTGCACAGTTGCTGTTCACGGTTAGGATTGATTGTGGACGTGCGCGCGCATCATATCGTGGATGTCAGTGACGTAACAGGTCAAAGTGTATTCGACCGGTGGTAAACAACAAGCGCGCGGCGCAGCGACTGTTTTATGTCATGGCACAAGCTGTACTGTGGCTGCGTGCCGAGGAGACACCAATCGCTCTCGGGCGGAGATAGCGCACAATGCTTTCAATCGCGAGGAGTATGACAATGCGAAATACTAATATTTTTTAATAATCATAACAAAACAATAATAATAATCTCGGTTAAGTGAAGTGAAATGGTAAATTATAGTGCCTTCCTAAGATGCGGATCCGCGTGCGAGAGGCGCGACGGATGCTGCTACAATTTATTGGCCTCTTTGGAAGAGATTATTTTTAGGCTTTACGTTTCAAGAAATAAATTGCAAGAACCGTGCGTATTATCTTAATATAATCTCCAGCACGTATCTTTTCTTGTAACATGGTATGGAATGATGAAGCTGTGTAATTCAAATGCCCCCTAAAACAAACACAGTTTATCTTGCCCACATCTAGCGACGTAAGGGGGGGGGGGGGGGGGGGGGGGGGGGGGGGGTGGGCAAGACTTGGTGCACGGAGTTCCAAAGTGAAACTATAAGGCACGTTCATCTCCCCTCCCTTCAGTGTGACATCTCAGATTCCGATGGCGAGAACTTCAGCCCAAAAAAAATATAATGGGCATGCTCCCCCATATAGAGAGAGATAGTCATATCTCAAATGGACCGTTTGTTTTTAGAGCACGAAAGGGGACCTGGCCATCGCCGAGAGGTTCATGACTTTGTGGTAAAGGCCTTGCACCTTCATAACTGGGACCGGATCCACAAATATATATAGCTTTCTTTATTATGTACAACACTTTCAAGATTGAAAAGCTCACTCTAATAAAAACAACAAGTTAAAACATGACATTCTCTTTTTATTTCTGCCTCAGTGAATACGGTACATAATATATATTATACAACCTATCTCATAATTTACGTTTGTCCTTTATCTGTCGGTGCGTAGCCCTTTGCCTAGAGTTTTTGGATGTTTGCCAATGGGTATCATGTTACTCTTACTTAGTATTGACCGCCTTTGCGAGTCTGAACTGACACTATATTAATACTAGCAGTATCAACATGGCGTTCACTCACGACAACTACACTAACCTGCAGAAAAGCTATCCCGCATTTCCCTTGAAACTAAAATCGGAACATCTTGAAGTACTGAACCATGTTTGTTCTTCCTACTGGCTTTGGAAAAAGTTTCACATACACCATTCCACCATTGTTAGGAGATGATAAGTTGGCAATTGTGATCAGTCCGCTTAAGGCCTTGATGGCGGACCAAGTTTGTCATTTGCGGGAAAAGGGGGTTTCTGCAGTCGCCCTAACCACAGATATGACCTTTGAGGACCGCGAACGTAAGTTTTTGATTTGTTTTTTCTAGTAAAATATTTCTTTTTTCTTAACCGAATCTATAAATCAATACATGTGATTGTTATGAACACATTATAACAGCAGAAGCAGTCTGACTCCACGAATATGGCATAGACTATTGTCGAAGAATGTTAATACATGTAATGTCACCAAATAAACATCATTAAACACCCTTTAACGTTTTCCAAGTAAACAAACTACTTCCCTGCAACATTATTATAAATTTACCTTTGAAATAAACACATTTTCTACTGATTGTCATCGTGGTGTAGCCTTGAAATGTATCCGCATCCTTTAAACAATGTCGATTTCCGTCTGTCTCTTAAAATGCCGAAAACTAGCAATCCTTTTGTCCGATTTTCATATTCCATGTCGGCCCCTTCACTGAAATGCAGTGTCAAATATAACGATATCTTAAAAACATTTGTACATCTAATTTTCATTGCAGATGTAAAAAGAGGGGATGTTAAAATAATCCTCACTTCCCCGGAGGCATTGGGAGGTTGGCTGAAAGAAATTGAAACTACCCTCTACCAACAAAAAACGTGCCTTGTAGCTATAGATGAGGTACATACTTTAGCAGATTGGTAAGTAGGCCTATGGTAAATGGTAAATAAAGAAAAAACATACCTGCGATTTACGTATATACAAATCATATAGCTACATAAACAGTTTCCTCAATAGCAAAAGGATTCAAGCAGTATTTAAGTGCTGGTTGAAGAGATCGGAATTACTTCTAAAAACAGAAAATACTTTGTAATAAGATTGAAGACTATAATAGAAGTCAAGCACATGGTAATCCAATGTCATCACATATTTCGTACAAATAACATTTGCATGAATATTTGCAATTTCCTTTACCCCAGGCAAAACTATACGTGATTTATTGCTATACAGGGGTGACACCTTCAGACCTTCGTTTAAGGCACTCGGCCTACTGCGCAGCATGTTTGATAAAGTGCCTCTGCTGTTGTTAACAGCAACTTTGACTCAAGCGCATCTAGAGAGGGTTTTGGACATTCTGCATGTCCAGAAGAGTGAGCTTTGTGAAGTGTTCGCAAGTCCAGACAGGTAAGCTGCCCTTCACAATAACTGTTGTTCTTCACTTCACTTTATTTTTCACATAACAAAATGGAATAAGAGGAATAAGAGGAATAAACATGGAATGAGAGGGATGTTTGTTTGAACATTGAAGAACCATCATGACTTTGTACTTCAAAGCTTCCAATTATTTTAATGACAATCGACTCATGTTGTGCATTTGTTCTTATTCCTCCGTGCTTCCATGTAGACCGAACATATATCTGTCTGTGAAAAGACCGCGACCCTCTCTCGTTCAGGAGATGCAATGGTACGTAAGCTTACTGCGGCAGACAAAAATATTGACGCCCATGTGTGTGGTATATGTTAATGGGTAAGTATGGTTCTTTTCATAAATAAGGGAATGTGGTTTATCGGTTTCCATTCACTTATATTTCTTCCTACTTATAAATACCTTTTTGGTAAAATACGTCAAAACAAGTAACAATTTTAATTTTACCACGCTTTTGTTCAACAATTATACACTACTTCAAACATGACCTTACAGAATATGTGAAGGGAACGCGCGGTATTATGGGTAGCGTACCATGATCTTTTGAATTGCAGCTGAGCCGTAGAACTGTTGACCTCCAGTTCATAGTTCATACAAAATCTATCAAATCAGAGCTTAAATTTAAGCGAATTGTATATGACTTTATGAGCGCTTCCCAACGCCATTATGGGCGGTGGGCACGAGAGAAACTTGGAATTACCCATAAATTACACAATCCTGCATGCGAAGTTGTCAAATTCGCTTACAATCCGCTTTCGCATCAAGTATGAAGTCCGGCTAATTCTATGAGCGAAAACAAATTTGTAACGCACTGATAACTTTTCGAGCTGCCGATTCTAAATCTTTCAACACTTTTATTTCAACTCTGATGTATTTCGCAGCGAATTTTTTGTTACGTAAAATTCGCTTCGCGTCTGCATTTGCGTGAAGTATTATGAACCGGCCTTGATCTATATTATATTAAGTGGCCTATGTTTCGTACATAGGATTTTAGAACTGATTTCATCAATTTATTTTGCTGAATTTCACACAAAAAAAGGTATTTATGAATGGGAATATGTGGTTGGATGGTATTAAACAGTGTTTAAAATCAGCCAACAACACTCTCATTACCTTAGTAATACATTGTGTAGGCCTATGCTTCTTCGATGAGCATGAGGATTTGACTGTAATTCCCATACCAGATTTTGCAATTTTACTTGTGCTTAAATATGCATATAACGTTAAATGTTATAAAATTGAAATAAAAACTTTTTGAAAAAAATAAAATAATATAAATCTTAATATCTGAATCTGTTCTTATTGACACCATTAATCTACAGGTCATTAGCAACACTGGCAGGTGCCTACAGCGACCTCCGATTAAATTTGGAGGACATGGCTTTCGCTGATGGTGTTCCTGACAGAACCCGACTCATGATTCAACTATATCATGGGTCTCTGGTTGATACCGACCGACGCCAAATACTTGATGTGTTCAGCAAAAAGGATTCCGTGATTCGGTGCATCCTATGCACATCCGCATTTGGAATGGGTATCGACGTGGCCGACATAAAGTATGTTGTTGTTTGGGGGGCTCCGTCTTCCATGGCTGAGCTGTGGCAGCAGATCGGTAGAGTGGGTCGAGATGGTGCACCCTCCGAGGCCAAACTTTGGTTCACACCCAAAAGCTGCCAACGGACACAGCAAGCCGTGAAGGATCTTTTGGATCCTTTAAAAGTTAAGTGTGCCCGGGAGTTCATCCTGAACAAGGTTGTCTACCAAGAAATTGCCCAACCAGCGCAGTCATCCGCAAAATGCTGCTGCTGCTTTTGTGACCAAAATGAGGGTCACGAGCAACCGCAGGTTTAGTACCGTATAGTAATGGTGTCAATAACATAAGTCTTGAAACGTACTTGAGGATCAATGCCAAAGAGTATTTATGATTTTAATTCAAATAAGGACCCTTCTACTTTGACTACAACATCTAGACAAAATTACTTAATAAGTTTCCTCTCATGGTCCAGATCACGGCTACATTTCACCAGCTTCTCCCGCAGTTTTGTTGGTTTCTTGAGTTGTACCCGGTTGCAAAATCCCTTGAACGACCTGTGCGACCTACCGGATGTGTCGTCAAAGAGCCGCTCGTTCTGCAACATCTCGACACACTTTATGATGTCACCAATATTAGATGATCTTGTCTTGTTGGATTTGGCAAAGTAGCGTTGCATGAGTTGCTCTGTAAACATTTTTCTCAGAGACGTTCCTAGGCTTCCCGTTATCCTGCTCACCCGCTGAATGTGCACATCTGTATAATTGCCTCTGGCATGTTTCAGTGTGTCTACAAATAGATGTTATAAGTTAATACCAATATCATTAAATACAAAAAGGAATGTAGACAGAAAAACATATACAATATGTTTGCGCTTTAATGTATAAGGAGCAGAGTTTTTAACAGCAGAAAGAGAAATTGTTCTAAATAATGTAGAAGTTCTTACTCTTGAATTCATTGTTTTCGAATTCATTCAGAAGGTCGAGGGCAATGTTTCTTCCAGGTCTTCCTGTGATGTTTGCTGTTCTGTTCCAGGTTATATCGTGTACGATGCGGTCAGGAAGCCATCCATTAACGCCTATGCCAAAGAAAATAGTTAAACCAGGTTAAAATAGTAGGTTACAGTTTTAACAAGCAATGTGTACATTTTTAAAAGTTGCCAAATGTTGGGTACATTTTACCAGACCAATGTATCAATTTTTTAACAAACTGTTGTGTTGTTCGCCTAGTAACCTACGGTTAATTAAAATTAGTAAATTTACCAAACGTTTGTTAAAATCGGTTAAATTTAATCAATATTGTTTAAAATGACTAAATTGTGGAAAATTTTGTATTCTACCAAACCTGCTAAAAGTCGATGAGCCAGGCCCATGTATTTGTGGTGCTTCCTTTCGAACAGCTGTTGGACGTACAGTTTCCACTGGCGTAACAACTCTGGACCGTTGTTTTCTCTCTCAGCGTCTACGGTGCACAAGTAGAAGAGGCCATGCCACAGCAGTGCTCTTGTGTACTCCCTCTCTGCAGGGTACGGGGCAGAACAGGCTGTACCCAGTATGGGGAACCATATCTGCCGGTCATCAGGTGCCTCGCACCAGTAGCTACAAGTGCTGAAGTCAAATATCAAGTGAGCCTTTTGAATGAAGTCCATCCCAAGTACTACATGACTTGGCAACCGGTCAACAGCGTAGTTACACGTTGCAGTCCACGCCACCGACACTTATCTGAGTAGTCACCGTACCCAAGGTGGGAATCTTGGTGTCATTTATGGCAACAAGGTGGTCATCAGCGGGCGAGGTGGAGGTTGGAAGGTGTAGTCTTGTGTGCAGATCTTTGGCGATGAGCGATGAACTGGAACCAGTGTCCAATAAGGCAGCGACATGGGTTTGCCCACGTCCAGTAGAGCTAAAGTTTGCACGGCGATGGAGAAGGTGCTCATCCGCTCTCCGGGCCACGGCCACAACCGAAGCCAATTTCAGTTCTTGTAGCTTTAAACGAAGGGTATCGTCATGTATCGTTGACAAGAACTGATCTATCATTATCAGGTTCAAGCAACGTTTCAACTCAGGGGTCTCGGTTTCCTGTTCCAGCTCAAGCCATTTGTGAAAGTTGAGCTGTAGTCTGTTCGCAAACTCCTCGAAGGTCTCATCACCCTTCTTGGAGTCGGCCTTGAACTTGATTCGGTATGCCTCTGGTGTCAAACAGTAACGGCGATGGATCACCTCCACTATTTTTCCAAAGTCTTGTTTGTCAGTTTCGCTGAGTGAGTGGAACGCTTTCTGGGCTTTCCGTGTAAGGTAGGGCTCCAACAATCGAGGCCAGCCTGCCCTTGGCGGTTTGGCTGCAGTGGCTAGTCTCTGGAATGTGGCGATGTAGCAGGTGATATCGTCATCTGCACTCAATTTGTGAAAGTCCGGCAATTTGGGGCCGACCTGAATCACTTGCTGCTTGGGTTGAGCCCCTTTCACAGCATCCACCAATGATTTACAGAGTTTGTCAGTTTGTAGCTGGCGGTTGGCTTCAAGTTCATGTATGACTTGAGCAAAATCGGAGGCACCAAAACCTTTGATTTCAGTGCTTGTGACCTCTTCCATCAGGTGTGGTAAATCGCAAAGTGCATTGACACGTTCCTGTTTTTTCTAACTGTGTTGACATCAATGTGATTGATTTCACAGAGTTTTTCAATATACTCTGAAGTAAACCGGCTGAGGTAGGCAGATCGATCGGTCATTTTGTCTTTGTCCCACTATATCCAGGTGATATGGGAAAAAAACAGCGCCGATAATCTCGTATAATATTAATGCGATTCCACGCGGGGTTTAGTTGACGGTAGCCAGAGGGACATACCAGTTCGAGCGGAGAATCTCTCAGGTTTTCCAACAAAATTTGCGTCAACAAAATGTTCACAGTTTATATATGATAATCTGACAAATTCGGCTCCAGAGAATGTTTATATCTCCATAATCACGCAAAAACGAATCACTGAGTCAACTTGACGTTACTCACAGTCACAGGGTTTTCCGATCACGTTGTAAAATCAATCACAAGGTGAAAATTAAATCCGGTTAAATCTTATCTTCCATAAGCAATCCTGCCGACTACGCCAGTATAACACGTCGAGGTGTCATAAATGTTCGAAATGCTGACACGTATCAAGGACAAACTGGATATTTATAATATAAAACATTGATTGGTTTATTGGTTTAATTAAAGACGAAACGATCAGCAGCCATCTTGATTAAACATGAATCTATCCCATCATACAACACTATCTACGGTGTCCGACAGTGACCACAGTATACATGTACAAGGGTAAACAAGGTGAATCCCGTTACAACTGTGTAGACTTAACGTAAATATTGTGAGATTTGTGATAAAAACGTCGTTAGTGACCCGCTGCCGGCCCTTCCCCTGACACACAGTGGCACTGGCGGCACACGCGCTACAGTTGTAATGTAACCACTTGTTGTAATGTAAGTTGTATCCTAAACTACCATGAACTCATGTTTTATGCAGCGTTAATGACTATTATACCCCCACCTCCAGCCCCATGCATTAGCCAGCAGATGACACAGTCACAACCAGGGTGGCCCACAACAAAATCCTGATATTTTATGATTAGTGTGGCAAGCGCACATCCAAGCCAAAACTACAAAAGGGAGAAAGAAAGTTGATAGGCCTACCGCGAGAATCTTGTTATCTTTTTCTTTCACCAGAAAGACTCCCCATTCATTTATGGTACCGTACCAATGTGTGACCTCAGTGCAGCAAAAGCACGGTTTGATAGTTTTTGTTATAGGCCAACCTGCATAGGCATTATGCCCGACAAACAATGCTGAAGGTCATGAAGGTGAACTTTACCGGATTTCACATTATTCAATACGATATTTACTGTTTAGGAAAGAATGTAGTATGTAGACGCGGCTACGTCGCCGATTGTGTACAAAGACAAATGGAGTCATGAAATGTTCCCAAATATAATGTGTGTGTGTGCTTACAAAATCCTAAATGTTTATTAGTCCATGGAGGAATAAGAACTCCATGCTTAGTCTTAGCCCTAGAGTCATGTCTTTTCAACATTTTAACGGACCTTTATTTAGATGATACATACGAAGAAAAAAAGTGGCATCAACATTTTTTAAACTGTTTATTCCGGTTATGATATGGCAGCAGTTTGACAATATTTTCATTATTTTGTCTTCCAAATTTACAGAATTGGTATGGACTTATCGAAAGCACAAGCAAACAGCATTATAGACAGTGTAACAGACGAAATGAGAACCAAACAGCCGCAAAGAGTAGCAAGCAAAAACAGGGAAAGAAGAGAACGGAAACAAAAAGGAGCTGCGACGAATAACGTAGATGGCAAAAGAAAGGACACCGCGCTCAGCAAAGATGAGGAAATTGATGAGGATAATGACACTTTTTGTAGAAAGTTTGCCTTGGATGAACCATGACATTGGAGTCTTGTAGAACTTTAGTCACAGTGAGTGGTTTCATGATGACTGTACAGTATCATGATATGAACTTGTTTTTGTGCACTGATTGATAGTGACCAGCCTAATTTGATTTTTGGAAAGTAAAGTAGTGAATGTGTACCGTAAACAGCAAATTGTTCCGGTTGTGCTATTTAGCACAAACATAGTGTCAACAAGCACCAGCAACCTCCAAATGCACGTTTTAGCTTCACTTGAAAAAAACACTATTTTTGTATTCAGCAAACTCTTACATGTCATAGTAAGAAATTAGGAAAATTCACATTCACAATCCATACAAACAATTTGTCTAGGTGACAAAATGGGTGCTGGCAATAGGAGCTGCCATTTTTGTTTTTCTATTGTGCGTGATTGTACTTGGTCCCTATATAAAATATGATGGCCAGTTTTGCTAGAAAAATGCATCGTTGATGTTATACTTCTTACCTTGCAAATTACACATTTTAACCAGTTCGCGCCGGGATTATTTTAATATTGCCGGGACAAGCTGCATGATTATTTTTAACGAAACTCAATCCGAGGCGGGTTCAGGCCGATCGCGGTACTGGGAAGCACACCCACATGTTTATGCGTCATCCGTTTTGAATCTGGGAAAAACTTTGCGTGTAATTACGTCCTCCGGCGCGAACTGGTTAAAATTCTTTTTTAATATTGATGCATTTAAAGTAATCTTGTTGACACCTAATGACACAACTCAATTAGTTTAAAGGGATCGTACACGTTTGGTAATTGGAACCCATTGTTTGTTTCAATCCTATATAGTTATAGATATATACCATAAAACTAACCTGTAAAAATTTCATTTCAAAAGGTGATACCGATTTTGAGATATTGCCGAAAATCTGGAGCGGTTATGTCTACGCGGAAAGAATAATCTACATTGGAATACACGCGCTGAGAAACGTCACTGCAGTAACGCTTCTCAGATTCAAATTTTTGGGGATAAAAAGTGATATTCTGTTCCATAACCGCAGTACTTCAAAGTGAAAAGTTTCTAAAAATGCATTATACTATCCAAAGCTGCTCTACTTCTTACCAAGTAAGTTTTTATTGGCATTATATATTGACATTTATATTACATGTAAACATTTGGGTGCATCCAGGATATTCAGTTTTGTTTTTCTGTTAGTATCCCTAACTTAAGGTTCATCTGTGAAAACAAATTAAAAGAAGCTAATTTCAACTGATTTGGGTAGGTATGAGTATGGACAACTACCAAAAAAAGGAAGGAGGGATATAGGTTGGGGAACTTTTTTAATTAGAGGTCAAAGGTCATTGACCTCTGCCTAAATCACTAAAACAAATATTTCAGCAACAAAATATGATATATAGATGATCTTGCACAAGAGGCTAATTTCAACCTACTGTGGCGGGTATGGGGTTTATTATTTATTCCAAGAGCAGAGAGGGAGGGGAAATTTTCTTTCTGAGGGTCAAAGATCTTTGACCCTGCACTAAAACACTTTAAATTGTATCTCAGCAGCATGTTTTTCATAGGCCTAGATGATCTTAATGTCAAAATGCACAGAATTATACTAGAAGAAAAAACAACATATGAAAAGGATTCTTCACCAACAAAATACGAGGTTAAAGGTCAATATGAGCAAGGGGGGGGGGGGGGGTAAAGTTCATCAGTGTCAAATAGTTTGTGTATGTAAAGTATATGTGCATTTATAATCATGTGATTTGTGTTTATTGGGAAGGAGCGTAATCATTCATGCGGCCTACGTTTTTTGTAATTATTAAAACGATTCTCGGTCACATGGGAAGGACTTTAAATTGAAGGACGTCTAATAACGCTGGGTTATGTGGAATTTGTTTCTTTTTTCTGTTAGACTATTAGGTTTTTTATTTAAAGATAAAGTGCTTTTGCAAGAAAATAGCAAAGGAACACCGGTTTATGCAGGCATACTTCAAGGAATGATCAGTTAATTTGTTGTGTGTTTGTTTCATTAATCCCATGTTTTGATGGGTTTTCTAGGCGTATAATGTGGGTAGAAGCATACACAACGAACAGTGATCCAGCAGTCATTGCCGGATATTATATGAAAGCAGTTTCTGACGAAAGAGGATGTCCGAGAGTTATTAGGGTTGACAAAGGAACTGAAAATTCCCATATTCGCGAGATGCAGTAATTTTTACGAAGAAACCACCAGGATTCGTTTGCACAAAGTAAGAGTTTCATGCAGGGGAGCGGGAAAAGTAACCAGATAATTGAATGTTGGTGGAGCATCCTTCGTAAGCACTGCGCCCAGTTCTGGATGGATTTCTTCACAAATCTGAAAGAAGAAGGATTGTTCAACGGTGATTACCTGGACAAATCACAAGCAGTTTGCTTTCATAAAACTAATTCAGGTAGGTTACTATGGCCTGCAATTTGTAAGCCCATCCACTACTGGGTGTGAATATTTAACACCCCGAGACGAAAAAAAAAAGTATAAACACAAGAAGTTAGACGGATGAGGTCCGCCTTGTCATCAGTACAAGTAAATCACAGATTTTGTTATGGCCTTGTCATAAGTTAAATAAGTACAATCCCAACCTGTCCACCACCCCGCCACTCTAAGCTTATCCACCGAAGGTTTACCCTCGAGTAACCAGTATTAAAACACCCTTCATGTTTGTACATTCCAACCCACCATCTTGGCAATTTTATGGTATTTTGCTTAACTAGTAGAAAAGTTGTTTATTTTTGTTTGCGCTCCTGTATTACTGCATAGTACCTCCATGAGTAATTAAGGTGCTGATAATAATTTTTTACTCTCAAATTCACAGCAAGAATTTGACTCTATTGTACAAGAGTGGAATAACCACACCATCTCCCCATCCAGAAATCGACTTGGACCATTTGGCCGCCCACTGGTGATGTACACAATGCCGCAGCTTTACGCAGTTGATGACTATTTGAAACCAGTGCCGGAGGACGAAATAGATGTGTGCAAAAGTGAATGTGTCTTTAAAGACGAGTACCCATGTGATAAAGATATGTTTGACACCATCATGATGACAGAAATGCAGATGCCTGTGCCGAAAGAACAATGATCATGGACGCAATAGACTGAACTGTGCCTGCCATAAAGGACACTAACTTTACATTCTGGGCAGTTGTTTGTCAGCCATAACTATTTCTCAATTAAAAATACGCTTTTGTTCTCATTATTTATCCACGCAAACGGCGTGCTTTACAACATGCACATGCTATAATGCAGAATGCTACATCCTATCTTACAACTTTTTAAAGGCAGTGTATACTTTTTGTAGTTGTAAAAGACCAGTATCCTCGATCATTTGGTGTATCCCAACACATAAAATAACAAACCTGTGAACATTGGGCTCAATTGGTCATCGAGGTTGTAAGAAAGTAATGGGGGGCACCAAAAAGCAAGCACAAACAAACAAACAAACAAACACCCCAACACCCCAACAAAACCACCCTTGTTGCATAGAATTGTGTGCTTTCAGACGTCAGAGAAAGGGTTATAACTGAAGCCTTTCTCAGATTCAAATTTTGGTGAGAAAAATTACGCTACTTAACTACATTTATTCTAAGAGGTCGTTTCTATAACAATGTCTTATAATATCAACATCTGAAGTGGTCTTTACCAAGTAATTTAATGCTCATTAATTTTTTGAGTAATCACCAAAGGTATACCCTTCCTTTTGAACCCCCCTTAAATTTTGTTTTTGTTAACCTCGTAATTTTAGTATTCTTTGGCCCAGAAGGTAGGCCTACCCTTGGGCGTTGTTTTCAAGTAAACTAAACAGTTGAGCAGGCATCCTTCAAGTCTTCAGTACAGTTTGCACATCATGCTGGGTAAAAGTAGGGTGCTTAAACATGATGATAAAAAAGGAAAATGTGATCTATCAACCTACTCTCAAAGGGTCATTGGGGGTGAAGATTGAATACTCAGTCTAAGTTTTCACGGGCGGACATGATTTGTATAAACTGAGAGGCTTTGTGAGGTTGTATTCACTCACTCACAGAGAGACCAGTGTCAAAAACGTGGGGGAACATTTGATATTGTGTCCCCCCGTCCTTGACAAGTTTGGGGGACATGACACACGACCCTGACCCCCCCCCCCCCCCCCACCACCCCCCCCCCCCCCCCCCCCGCCCCCCCCCCCCCCCCTGATTGACGCCCATGAGTTGAAGTAAGTGTAGAACACTACATCGTACTTGTACACTAAAATCACAAAAGCACACTGAATGTGTTTGGTATATAAAAAAGAGAGAGTAAAGTCCATAGCTTTTGCTAAGTTCATTTAAGGAGTCCATAACAGAAAATTAAAAAAATAACAACATGGGAATAGAAGTTGCTAATGTTGATCAACTGATGTTTTTATTTTGTTTTTGAGAACATATAACAAAACCTGCATGAGAAATTGCAGTGAAACTCTACAATACAAAAAACACTTAAATATGATATTCTTATTAGCATCAGCTTTATAATTCCCTTATCAAAATGTCCAATTCAATTTTCCAGTTGAAACTAATTCGAATTTTTCTATTGTTGTGTTTTGGCACAAAGCCAATTGCACCCGATTTGACGCCGTTGGATTCAGTTTGAATTTGTTTCCAACTAGACCCTTTTGGGAAATAAAATTTCCAGTTGGAAATATATTATTAGGATGTGAAATTTCCAGTTGATAGAAACAAATTACAACTAATTTCAATCAAATCAAATAAACAGTCAACAATTAACATTCCAATTGGAATGAGTTGGTCTGAAATTCATTCCAATTGGAAGTTCAGTAATTGCAATATTTAAGCCAATTCACACCAACTCAATACCAACTCATTCCAATTCTTTCCAACTGAAATTAATTTGAAATTTTGAATAGTTTGTTGATTATCTATTAAAAATACTTAAACAGAGTACAAATGTAAGGCAAAATCACATAATGGACAAAAAACAAACTACAAAGATTTCTTTTCATATTAGATTTCCCATCTAATAGAAACTTACCATTAGTGCAATTGCTATTCTTTTCTTTTTTTATTTATTTTACTGCATTACTTTCCTGAGCTTCCTATAAAACCAAATGCACAGCAAACAGTAAGAAGATGATATCGAGTATAAACAAAACTTTATAAAGAAGAAATCAACACACGTGAAAAGATATTGTTGGCTGAGCTGACTGGTCATGTTGATTACTATCTGCCTGATTTTAAGGTTGAAAAATAGACTTTCTTCCCGCATATTATTGTTCGGAAACTGTGATCAAATATAATGTTGGAATTTCATAACTCAGGGCTTCCAATCAGCAAAATACTTCTAGAGACTGACCACAGCGTTTATTTTACTACTCATGGAAATGATCCTATCTACTATCAAAAGATTCAGGTTCTCTTGTGATAAAAAAAAACTATCTGCACTTCTGAGGTAATAAGTTTGACTACAAACATTTTAAAATACAAAGATATTACAAAAAAGCAACGACTTTGAAGGGCTTGTGGTGTCTGCGTCGCTTGGTGTAGCTCCAAAAATTGCACTTTCTGTAAAAATTGGCGAAAGTGACAGTGGAAAATAGTGATTGTCCAGCCACCCTTTTGCAAGAATTCTTCCAACTGCCTGTCACTATTCTTCTTTGTAGTCATGGCGGATGATAGGCACTTTCTGAGTGTCACCTACTGTAAACTTTGCAAAGAATTCCTCCCAAAATTGTGTTAGGGCATCTTGATACACACCACTACCTTGCCCAGCTTCCATGTCTCCATTTGGCAAAACCATGTGCATAGAAATTTTAGCATCCATGATTTCTGGATTGGAAAATGAATTGATCATGTCTTCCACAATCGCCACTCTTCTTATGACGAGCACCTCAAATACTTGTGAGGGGCTAGTTTCATCGCAAGAGCCTTGGTTGAAGGATGTGGAGGGCATGGTGTCATCTAGCTGGCTCTGATGATTTGGCAAGTCTCTGTGCCTGAATGAGACAGTTGGTGTATCTGGTTCTTGTATGTTAACATTTAGTGATGAGCATGCAGCAGTTGGTGTGTCTGATTGCTCGATGTCAGCAGATTGCTGAACTTCTGGAGATGGAGAAGGTTCTGGAGATGTACTGTCATGTACTTCAACTTCATTTCCTGGAACTTCAAAAGGATCTAAAAAGATCGAATCTTCGAAGTCCTGCTCTTCTGAGGAGTCTGACTCTATTACCTTGCGTTTCTTTTTACTGTCCTTCTTGCATTTGATTTTCGTTCTCAGGTAAAATCTCAAAGTCGGCATTTTTGTCTCATCGTATAATTGGCCAACAGTTACTGCCTCTCCTAGTGGCCGATGTCTAAAATCACAGAGGTCAAGCTCAAACTCACTTTCTTGCCCTTTGGAAGAAACACCCTCCCTGAAAAACAAACCTCTGGCAAGCTCAAGAAGATCAGCATGGACCCATTGTTTTTGAAACACTTAGTTGTCTTGTACCACCCCCTGTTTGTTTTCGTACTTGCTTAAAGCTTTTGCTAGCAAAGTCGAAATCGATCCACCCAATGTCAATTTTTCTGTTATCCTTCGCAGCATTTCGATTCCCTTTTAGTCTTTCAGATTTGTTGGTACATGTAGCACTTGATTCCTCTTGTGCATGTTTAACTCCTAGCTTGACTCGGAGTTTCTGGAGGAGTGTGTCTTTTCTTGAAGAACTTCCATTGCCACTTTCAGGGTTTTGCATTTTGGAGCAAAAGTTCCGCAAGGCTATCCTGTCTCCCAAGATTGGCACAAATTCTCGAAGTGATGCATCATCCATCATTACCAAAACGGCTGCATCGATCTGAAATAATATTTACAAAATTAACACATTTACTTTTTTTGTTATCATTTTTCTTTGATGTTTCCTAAAACAGTTCACATGCATTGAGTATGTCACAAGTAGCACTACAAAACTGAATTTTGAGGCACTTGATGGCACTCAAAATGGCAGTCTTTTTCTAATCCTACATTTGCTACATCGTATGCAAAAGAAAGTGGAAAAAGACAGTCCTTCTAAACTGCTTCAATTGCAGAGCAGCAATCTGCTACATACCAAAGACATAAATTGTACTGATCCATTGTGATAACAATGTTTATATCATCATGCACATGGACAGTGCAATTATAGTTTGCATACAGTTGGCATTTAAACCCATTCATGCACATGTAACAGTACAATACTAGGAACTGAGTTATACTTACAGGGTGGACACAAATTTACGAACAATGTCTTATCTTAGTATAATTAACTGCATACAAGCAAAGGCCAACCCACTAAGTTTATGGAGAACGATTTTGTGTCCAGTTGATAAGTTTAAGAGCACATGTATCGAAAAGGAAATCCTTGTTTCAAATGACTTGTTATGTTCCTCAGATCCTTACTCTATGCTCAGATTAGGTATTAGCCTGTCTTCGGTGTATCTGGTTTCTGAAAAGTATTAGTCTGCTTCAGACACACACACCCAACACCATCAAATAAAGCTCCTCACTCTCACTCCTGCTCCAAGCACAGCCTTACAATGTACAAAATACAATAACAGAGAATCAGAGTGTACCATCATTTATCTCACCTTTTCATCCTTTATTCTATCTATGATGTCCTGCTCTATAGCTCGGCTACCCATGTACTAGTATAAATCCATGTTTCCTACTGGTTAGAAAACATATATGAACAGGCAATAAGTAAAAATACAATAAACTTTGTGTATTTATAAGACATAACTTGTATGTAACTTCCAAATCATAAAGTCAGGTATCTTTTGTATTTTTTCCTTCTTCCTCCATGGATGTGCACATGTGGGTCTTACTCTTAGGCGGTGAAATGATTTGCACATAGTTTGTTGAGGGTTTTGCGTTTTGGAGCAAAAGTTCCTCAAGGCTATCCCGTCTCCCAAGATTGGCACAAATTCTCACGATTTGTGGTTAAAGCAAAATGGTGAATTTTAAGACAAATAGCCCCATCGTTCTTCAAGCATGCTGAAGCCGTGTGCCAATATTTCATTAATAATACTGACTGGTATTGGTAATGTTTTAAAGTTGTTTGCGTCACAGAAAAAATATAAAAGTCATACTGTGTGTACTTTATCCTCCACTGACGTGTTTAATAAACGTGTTTCGTGACTAGACTGTTGAGTAGTAATTATAAGTTTATGGTAGTCACTGAATGGAAGAGTGTGTGTAGGACATCTCTTTACCCACTGAAAGAACTAGTCATCTCGGGGTCATGTCACACCATGGAGGTATTATAGGTCTTAGGATAGCTCCATGGACATGGTCACACTCTAACTACGTACGAGTCGACGCACGGTTTGGACATGATGACAAGGGCCTAAACAAACTGCATTCTGTTATTGTGCACAGAGTGCGATTTGGAAAAACAACATAAAATACTAAAATTGGGGATATCCATCTTCGCATACACTTTAGTAATAAACAAACACTTGACCTACCTCCATCTGTTCGACCATGTGGTTCGACAATCCTTCCACACACAATCCTTCTGGCGCCACGTACCACGAGACGTTAAGTTCACCAATCGGGCACATGCGCAGTTTCGAGTACTAATTCGTTAAAACGAATTATTATTTCGTAATAACAGATTAGTAATTTGTTATTACGAACTAGTAATTCGTTATAACGGATTATTACTTCGTTATAACGGATTATTAATTCGTAATAACGGATTAGTAATTCGTTATAACGAATTATTAATCCGTTATTACGGATTAGTTCCCGCTAATAATATATACTTCAGTGGCACGATTGGGCTTTCGTAAGTATGTACTGTGTGCTATGACCTCGGCGTTCACAGCGAGTTATGACTCTAACAATTTTGTAATTTGGGTATTTGGTTCATTTTTTATACCAATCTTACCGTTAGTATATAATTTTACTCCATGGGGTTTACTTTAGGGCCTCTTCTTTTTATTCTTTTTATTAACAGCCTTCCTTCCAGTATTGCTCTCCCAGGAATCAAAGTCAGTATGTATGCTGATGACACTATGATTATGATTGATGGCAGTTCCCCGGAAAATATTAAATGTGGTATGATGTCGGCGATCAGTAAAGTGTCCCAGTGGCTTAATCAGCATAAACTTACTTTAAATGTGAGCAAAACCAAGTTCATGATTTTTGGAACTCGCCCACGTCTATCCGCATTTGCCCAAGTTCAGATAGCAGTCAACGATGTGGTCATTGAACGAGTAAATCATTATAAATATCTTGGCGTAATTCTAGATGAGCAACTGACATAGGCCGACCACACTGACTATATTGCCAAGAAGATCTCGCAAAGAATAGGGTTTTTAAGACGTTGTGCTAAACCGTGTCTTCCTAGTCCCACCTTCAAAATGTTAAGTTCCGCCATGGTTATTCCTTTGTTTGATTATTGTGATGTGGTCTGGTCCAATAGTGCACACTGTCATTCTGACAAGTTGGTAAAACTACATAATCGTCTTGCCAGATTAATCCTTAATGCTCATCCTAGGACACATATTAGCGATTTACACCAGGCACTCTCTTGGTCATCATTACAATCGCGCTGGGATTGTCACAGAGTATGTCAAGTATATAAATGTCTCAATAACCTCAGTCCAGCGTATTGTAACGTAGATTTCTCTGGGGTCGACTACACACACAAGAAGGACTCCTGACGCAAGTATTCCTTTATTTCCGGTGATTCTCTGCCGTTTATTGTGATCTCTTGCCAACCAAACATGGACTTCAGGCTCACACAATCACGCGGTACCAGAACTGGTTAGAACCAGTTCGGCGCTTGCGCAATCCAAAGGCGGGTTTCCGGGGCGCCCCAGCAGGAGCAACCAGGGCGATCCCACCACCGTGGAATCGCTCCAGCGCCCTCTACCGCCCAACCGGCACGGGCGTTACACAGCCCCCCACGAAGACCTTGTTTGCCCCCAAACAAAACCATGGGCGCTGCTGCCGCACCCCGGCCAACCGCCCCGGAAAACGCATAACGCCAACAATTACACAACAATTTTCATTACAACAATTTTCATTACAACAATTTACATTACAACAATTTGGGGTACACCCCTGGCCCCGGCACACCCCTGGCCCCGGCACACCCCTGGCCCCGGCACACCCCTGGCCCCGGCACACCCCTCTAATGTTAAGACTTGACTGCAAATGTAACTGCGACTGGCTCCTCTGACTGCGACTGGTGCCTTCGACTGCGGCTGGCTCTTGCGACTGCGACTGTGGTTCCTGCGACTGCGACTGCGGCTGGCTCCCGCGACAGCGACTGGCTCCTGCGACTGCGACTGGCTCCTGTATCTGGTGCCTGCGACTGCGACTGGCTCTTGCGACTGCGACTGCGACTGCGCCTGGCTCCTGCGACTGCGACTGGCTCCTCCGACTGCGACTGGCTCCTGTGGCCGCGACTGTGACTGCCTCTTGCGACTGCGACTGATTCTTGCGACTGGCTTAGAGAGCGTGGGCGTCCCGGCGAGGCCCCGCCCCCGCTGCGCCGACGGGCACGGCTCGGGCTCGCTCCGAGTGTTGCGAGCCGTCTGCCGCGCCGCCGTCTACAGCATGGGCCGGGCCCCTCCGACTCCTCTTGCGACTGTCCCTTGTGACTGTCCCTGCGGCTCCGACTGGCTTAGAGAACGTGGGCAACGTTGACGGATCCGCTCCATTGCACTGTGTGCGGAGCAGTTCTGCCCCGTTGCTCCCCGAGAGAGCGCTGTTCTGGTGACCTGTCTCCAGACGATTCCTCGTCCCCGCTGCGTCGACGAACACAACCCGCGGACGCTCCGAGTGAAACGACCCGCCGGCTGCGCCGTCGTCCACGGCCCTGGGCGGCCCTCCCGCCGTGGGGCGAGTTGGCTGCCGTGCTATCGTGTTTTCCTGAAAACAAGAACACTTCACCTGGTCTTTTCCCGTCCTTCCGTATGCCGACCGCTGCCACCAATGTAACGTAGATTTCTCTGGGGTCGACTACACACACAAGAAGGACTCCTGACGCAAGTATTCCTTTATTTCCGGTGATTCTCTGCCGTTTATTGTGATCTCTTGCCAACCAAACATGGACTTCAGGCTCACACAATCACGCGGTACCAGAACTGGTTAGAACCAGTTCGGCGCTTGCGCAATCCAAAGGCGGGTTTCTGGGGCGCCCCAGCAGGAGCAACCAGGGCGATCCCACCACCGTGGAATCGCTCCAGCGCCCTCTACCGCCCAACCGGCACGGGCGTTACAGTATCTTAGTGATCGCTTTAAGATGCCTTCTCATACTGCCAATACTCGTTCTAAGTCAAACGGTTTGTTACATCTGCCCTTTGTTCCGAAAACAAATGCCGCCAAGCGCACATTTCAGTATTGCGGGACCATGGGATGGAACAACTTAACCACAACCCAGCGAAGAGCCAATTCTTTAAATGTTTTTAAAGCTCTTTTAAATTAATTTTGCTGGCAACTTTATTTTTATATCTTTAAGTTCATTTTGTCTCTAGATTTTACTTACCAATGTTTATTAAGCCTTGTCCTTGTTTTTATCATTTTTATTTCTTGTTTATTGATGTTTTTTATTTGTCCTGTTCTTTCTTTACTGTCATTGTTTTTATATGTATTTTAATATTTGTTCTTATTGTCTTACATATTCAAATTCGTATTTTATATGAATTTTGTTTGCTATAATTATGTTTCGTCATTGTATTTGTTTGCTAAATCTTAACATGTTTTTAAATCCATATAAAACAGCAGTCTTAATGCTTTTAATTAAGGTGCTGTTTGTATTTATTGGAATAGTCTTTGGATCTAATAATATCTTTTTTCTATATGGTCTTTTTTATTTTTATTTGAATGTAATGTTAATGTTAATTTTAAATGTTAATTTAAATTTTAGATTTAAATTTTAGATTAAAATTTTTGATTGTTGGTCTTGTTTTATTTCCATTTCTATTTTAAATACTATTTAGGTTATATGCAGGGCCCTTTTGGAAAGCAGTTTTTTAACTGATAAGGCCACCCTGGTTAAATAAAACAACAAATAAATACTTTAGTGTATCAAAAACAAAGTTCAATTCGGTGTTCCCAACACGATTCTGCTCTATTTTTGAGACAACGACAGCCATGTTTAATGTATGCAAATGAGATTAACATGACCCCGAAACGTCATCGTGTTATTCAGCTAGTACATGTACATGTTTTTGACTGTAATACTAAACATTGCTACTGTACACTTCTTCCCCTTTACATATTTAACTCGAGGGCTTGTTCCGACATCAGGTGTCTATTTCTTTGCATGCCACCGCCACACCGTGCGCGTACCGCGTGCGATTGTGTTGCTTGCGGCCTTCTTTTCTCAATGTTTTTCTCGACATTAGTTCGTATTTTGTTAGATTTGTTCGAAATGCTGAAGTCCTGTGTGGTAGGTAAATGTTTGAGGAATTGTCTTAAAAACCCTGAAGAATTTTTTTTGAGGTTTCCAAAGGAGAATGTTCAGTCTCAGACACGAAAAGAGTGGGTCCGATTTGTAAACCATGCACGTACACAAGGTCGGATTTTTAGGTTGTCCAAGTGGTCGCTTCTCTGCAGTGGTTCATGTTTTTCCAACACTTTTGCAATGACTTGTATTCACTGATATAACTATTAAAGTGGCATCATGATACAATGTATATTCATCTAAATTATGTATTACCTGTTTGTGTGTAAAAACCGATCCTGGTTGCCTTTCTGTTCAGCGATTTTTTCCCCACCACGCGCCCCGTCGTCAACGGGGGCCTCGGGTTCGAAGCGGTTGCGCACCGCGAACGATCGGTGCCAGGCTCCTTTACTAGTTAGTGATACATCGTCGCGATCGGACTATGGACCTGGAGGGGAAAAACCTCCATGTCTCCTTGCCGAGTCCAGTGCATTGCCTTGGGAATCTTCGTCATTGAATTCTTCCGAATACTCGCTCAAATCTTCCCAGGAATTGTAAGATTCTGCCATAAGTATATTCCGACGCTAACGTCAATAATGTGTTGTAACCAGGCGGACGATCGTGCGTGGGGCCGGTAGCAGCAACACGCATGCGATTCGTTTTGTGGTTTGCACGTGGTGGGTACACAATGCGCTGGTGACATGGGCAAATACGCACGTTGACCCCGCTTAGATTTGTACTTGTAGAGTATAACAAAGCTCGTGTTCGACTTTCATTCAAATTGAAAGGAAGGCTTTTGTACCTACAAATCCTCGGTGGGAATTATAAATTCGTGAGTACCAAGACAAAGTTGTTTTCTTACTGTTCCCTGGCTTGTATTCTTGAGTGAATTGGCCTCCCCGTGCACGTCAAAGAATGGAAAGTTGTGTGCAGTTAGGGCCGGGCAACGTACAACATGCGTGTGTTGTGCGTGCGTGTGCATTTGGGTTTCTTCTCAGTTTGTGTTCCCCTCAACGACGCGGGTAAACAAAAGCGTGACCTTTACGTTTTTAAGAATTCGCGTCTTGGCATGAACCGAAAAAACGTTCTTTTAGACTATTTTTAGGCGGGCTATAAATCCCATTGATATTGCATTCGGTTAGGATACTTCCATATTTATTTCAAAATGTAAAATCAGAGAAAACTTGTTTTACTTAGAAGTGCTCTTTAAGTCGTTTTCCCTAATACTTTCCCCGGAGTCGAAGTGAATTCCCCTCACATACCTTACCCCCGTATTCGACCCAAACTGACCCTTCACATTAGCGAGTGTGGACCGCTAAACCTTCCCGTGTATCTGACCCTATACCTAGCGACTGGGAGCCGCTAAACCACACTGTACTGTCACGGTACACCAGAGGTCAAGTTACCCTCCCCACGCAATAGTTTACTCCATAGAACTGTGCGTAGGTTCTCATCTAGTCTAGAGACTAAGTCTTGTGCATAACCCTATGTACCGAGAAAGTTACACCTTTCCCTTTCTATGAGAATTACTCCCCGTAACGCACCCACGAGTAATCCTACATCACCCGCTCACCACAACTCTCGGACTTTCCCCTGCAAGAATGTCTAAGTCAGAACGTGTACAAATCCTCCATAGGAACATCCCCATTGACTTTGTACACGTATGCATTATTCATAACTACCAGAATCCAATGCTCTCATTGGCTAAGACGCGCACCCAAAAGCATATACAAATGGCGTGGAAATGGCGGAGTAGATTATTATCCGAGCTGAGCTCATACACAGAGCTTCGTTCCCAGCATGAGCTGTATGCTCTAGCCACAGAGCTTCACTCTCTCAATACTCAGATAACATGTAAGGCCCAAACTAGATCTTGTATATAGTGCGCCCTCTATTGTGATGTAAATACTCCTGAATAAACCACTAGTATAGTGTGTGTGTAAGATGCTGTATCTTGACTCTTATTTTGATAACGACTCTACCCGACTGAGACGTTACAATATATCTATATTTTTTTATTTTTTTAAAAGAGTGGTCCAAATATTGATCCCTGGGGAACGCCGCGTATAACCGAACGAGAAGTCCATTAATTACAACTCTTTGTTTTCTTTGCGACAGAAAGCTTCTGAACCAGTCAAGAGGGACACCTCGTATGCCATAATGGGAGCGTTTTTGAAGAAGTATGTCGTGATCTGAAGTATCAAAGGCTTTTTAAAAGTCGGGAAAAATACCCAGTGTGTGCTTAGAACTTTCAAATGAAGATGTAATTGTGTTACATACCTGAAGTATGCGTGCGTCGTTGAATGTTTAGTGAAACCAAATTGATAATTTGATGATATTATTTATCTGCAAAAACTTGTCAAGTATTTTAGAAAAGCTAGGTAATACTGATATCGGTCTATAATGACAAACATGGTCAGGTTCACTATGTATATATAGAAATAACATTAGCTATTTTTAAAGCAGAAGGAACAACACCAGTTGATAACGACAAATATTTGTTTAAGTTTTGTCGTCGTGTGTCGCATTGTTTTCCCCACTCGTCTTGCCGTAGATTTGCAGCGAAAAGGACTTTTGGAAAGTGAGGAAACAAGAGGTAAAGCTAGAGTTTATATAAGCCAGATTTGTCGTGCCTAACTTTCAGCATTTAAGTTTTTCTTCGATTTTGAAATCGGTTCCCGATTTAGTAAGGCGCCAGAACACACGTCATCAACAACACAAATGCATCAGTACAGTGATTGGCAATACTTCCCAAAACCACAGAAGAATCCACCGAATACTGTTAACCACCAAAGATGTATATGCCATTGTATTGTATTTTAAGTATGGGGGTTAGGGTTAGGGCCAGGCAGGGGCGTTACTCCTCCTAGTCTACTAGGGTACATCATGTTATAATTATACCACTATCGTAATATTGTTTGCCTTGGCAATTGTTATTGGTATTGGTATTTTTAGGCAACAACGCAGTGGCTATCGTTACGGCAGTTGACGATCTGATTTACTGATAATGACAATACTCTGGACTGTTCACTCTTGGAACCTGACTATAGTATCAACCAGTCTGGTTCCAAGAACGATATCCAAATGTTATTGTCAAGGTGTCAGCCTGGGTATGTCTGGGAATCGGCTCGTCAACTGCCGTAACCACAGCCACTGCGTTTTACAGGCAAATTAAATTGCACTCAGAAATTATCTTGTAATTAAATTATCTTTCTTGAATGGACAAATAACATTTGTTGTTTTTATTTATTTAATACAGCATATCTTCTGGATCATCAGCTCTTCAGTGCAGTACTTGACTATAGGTTAACAAATAACCCACGCCTCATGAAAAAAGAACAAAAGTACTAGAACAGATGGATGGACACAAGCCAGTTAATTATGTTCTATACATTTAATAAATATAACAATTAGAAGCATGACATTACAATTACCAATTAAATTACTAGTTGTGATGCAAATTGCTAATAATAAAGATTTAAATTCACATGCAATTTACAGGTGGGGCGAGCAGCCAAGACACATGTTAGGTAAAACCGACAATACTTTAGTCTCCTTTCGAAGGAGACAAATGTCCCACGAATTGGTCCCCGTGGATTGTTCGATTGGATACGCGCGACTTGAAAGGCGGTGGAGGACAAAGGTAAGACGCAAACAACAGGATACAGTTCGGTCGGCCGCGGTGCTCTCGTACAGTCGTCGCTTCATGCGACCGGCACACACAGGTCGGACGACATCAGGGAACATGCGCAGTGACTCAAGTCATGAGTCACTACGCGTTGTAAAGTCTGACGCACCCCGGAGTCTCATCTTCGCCTTGTCAGCGGGCAAACTCCCAGGTAGAGGGAACATCGGTAGGTGTGGCGGGCTATTGCGTGGTTTCCAAAGCGACGACTTCACTAGAGGTTTCACGGACAAAAATCCGTGCAGGAACGGCGTAACTAAATGACGAAAATCAAAAGTTCGACAAAGAAAAAAATGCCGCTCCCTAACGTGGGCCCATCGAGACTTCTCGACCCACGCTGTCACTCTGCAGACCTCCGCCCCAACTGAAGAACAAACCAAAAAGTGAGGATCGAGTATTGCGGCAATCCCACTTATATAGTGAATCCCGAATTCTCGGCATTCAGGGCATCCAGCGAATTCCAAATGTTCAATACCGCATTTTTGGAACAGCATACCCTGGTGATCGGTGATCGATTATCGATTCATATTACAATGTGTGTGTGCTCGCCCGTTAAATAGGTGCGCTCGCCCCAATTCGTTAACAAAGGTTTACAGAAAAACACATTTAAATATTTTGTACCACATTCTTGGCTTTAGACTTAAATACTGTACACAAGTTTAACACCAGTTTACAACACTTAGGAAGGTATTAATGACAGATTCGTCTGGGCCATAACAGATGTATATAACAACGCATATCTTACGTAATTATGTGCTATTAGTGAGTGGACGTGATATCACACGGCTGTTAGGTCACAGGTGACAGTAAATAATGATGTGTGCATGCGTCTATGGGAAAGTGACCCTATATTCATCCATTGCCGCTAATTATTTTGCTAAATGTACCCTTAGGGAGACAGTTTAGTATAAGTTGTACGGTAAGACATTAACATTAGGGGGACATTTATATGTCCCCCTAAGGTTCTAACTCCATGAAGGGGAAACATTTTAACTTTGTTAACAGTCTATATCAATAGAGTAGGGTCCAAAATGCATAAATACCCAATTTTGTGGGAAAAGAATGAATAAAAGCAGTTTTGAGTGTAAATTTCAGATCTTAAATTTGCTTCTCAAATAACAGTTTTAACACATGCAATAACTAATATTGTTACAGTGCAAACGTCAAAAGCCATTTAGAAAACTAAAGACATGTAGTTTCAGAAATCTGTTATAAAGCACAAATTTTACATGTAAAATCAAACTTACTACTGTGACCGGATATAACTACAGTAGTTTAGTTAACATTCAGTGCAGTTCTTTTCAATACGTAGGTGATCCTGAAATTAATGATGAATAGCATTCTAATACATGATAATACTAAAACTACAATAAACACCCTAAAATCCAATACAATCTAAGCACCTGATAAGTATTCAAGCAAAAACTGATAAACTCTAGGACATGTTGACATTAGTCCCGGTGCATTAATTAATTCCAGCAATAAACCTTAAATTCGCCACTTGAAAACCTTGAAAAAAATTTTTTTAATCGAAATCCAAGATTTGACCTTTGACCGTAGGGTGCAAGTCCTACAACAACACCTGAACAAAGAATCTAAAAATGTTAGCAAAGTACATTGAATTATCATTCATTATGCCACAACTACTGTAAATATAACATAATATTTAACATGATAACACAATTCTAGAACACTCACCCTCAACGCTATCCAGTAACTTAACACAGTATCAATTAAAGAAACAGTGATTTGGCTAACTTTTTAGTCCAGTTAAACCTTCGTGACGTTCAGTTTCTGATGCGAATATTGACGCCAAATTTGACGTCAAATTTTACGACCAGACATAAACTTTGACGCGAATGTCTTGCTCCAAGACCGAGTCAGTTTTTCATTTGTTCCGGGGCGCGCCGTCCATCTACAGTTGTATGCAGTTCACCAATCATCAATACTCCGAAAATGGGATTATTGAGGGCGCCCTCAATTGTCACGTTAGATCAGTGGATTTGTTTTAAAGGTAGGACACACCATTGGTAATTGCTTGAATTATCATGAATGAGTGGATTTGGGGGGTTGTATTTTATAGTATATCTCGTTTAACTGATTTGTTCGAAGTTTTACAATTAGAGATGGCGAGAACATCACGAAAAACAGCGTTTGTTTTCAACCGCCGTTGGGCAGTTATTCTTATGTTATTATTGTTTTTTCGCGATCGCGAATTTTGTTTAAAACAATTATATTGTTTTCGGAATAATTTGTCACCGACACCACGAACTAACACTCACGTACTCTGGAGTGCTACTTCATGAAAACCGCTCAATGAACAATTTAAGTTTCACAAACCCAAGTGTGCATGCGCATTTCGGACTTTCGTTTTCATGAAGTAACACTCAAGCAAGTTGCGGAAATACAATTTGGAGAAAAACGCTTTAAAGGGATTGTATACGTCTGGTTATTACTTCAAAAAATATTGGCAATTAAAACTTACTTGGTAAGAAGTACAGCAGCTTTGGATAGTATAATGCATTTTTAAAAACTTTCCACTTCGAAATACTGCGGTTATGAAAACAGATATTACTTTTTATCCCCCAAAATTTGAATCTGAGAAGCGTTACTGCAGTGACGTTTCTCAGATTGTGTATTCCAATGCAGATTATTCATCCTGCGTGGACATGCTGGCAATATATTTTAAAATCGCTACCACCCTTTTAAATGAAATGTTTACAGGTTAGTTTTATGGTATATATATACAACTATAAAGGATTGAAACAAACAGTGGGTTCCAAATACCAAACGTATACGATCCCTTTAAAATGTTTGACAGAAACTTATTCCATCTATATTATTGTGGAGTTATAGGAAAACGATAATACATCCTTCAAACCGGTAAAATACAGATGAGTGTTACTTCGTAAAAACGAAAATCACTCGGTTCTGCAAAATACGTGTTTTGGACGCGCACTCACGCGCAGTCCAGTGTTACTTCGTGGTGTCAGTGACGAATTACACGATATCTAGCGCGATCATTTTGCTGGATGCCTAGAATTATTATTTACTTTCAAATAAGTAAGAGATTTCTTAATAATTCGGTGGTAAATATTGTCGATATCTGCAAATGGTGTATCCTACCTTTAAGTTCAGTTCAAGAGATTTGTTTGACGTCAATATTCGCGACTTTGGGGGCAAGTCGTTTAATTTGACGCGAATAATCGACGTCAATATTCGCAACTTTGGGGAAAGTCGTGAAATTTGTCGAGAATTTTGACGTCAATGTTCACGATCTGTGTAGTCCCTCCAGGGCCACCATATTAAAGCACTTTGAAAAACGGCTTTTGTCGACCTCTTACGGTAGCTTAGTGGATAATCGTTCGACTGGGGTACACATTCGGTCTCTGCTCATTTTTCTTTGACTATTTTTGGCCTTCAAGTTTATTGTTGGAGTGAGTTTAATTTAAGGGAAAGTAAGGATCTGAGAACCTAAGTGTCTTCCACTCAGTGTGGTGTAGATACGCCCATGTTATGCTAAGGGGAACCTCATTCGTTCTATAGGGATAACAAACGCGAACGGCGCCCATAGTCTTCCGTAGAATCATTGCAGTTCCAAGATGTTTCCCCAGTGACCTGGGAATGATACCCAGAGCCCGCACAACAACTGGAATGGCCTTCGCCTTGACTATAATAATAATACTGATCAAAATACACAGTTGTCGGGGAAACTGTACGGTCATGCATGAAACCAGTCTAAAGCCGACTTGTCCCCCGTTCATATATTGCTAACAAAATGCGGTCTAATTAAATACAGTAAATTGAATGTAGTTAAAAAAACCAGTTGTTTTTGACCAACACTTGTCGGACTTGATCGATCCCTGAGATCGCTAGTCATCCACACCGATGTGGATGGTTAGGTAGTCAGCACGCCCGACGGTGACATCATCTGCAATATCAAAATTAAAACCAAAAATAAAATAAAAATTTAAAATAAGTGTTAGTCCGTAAATTCGGGGTCCAACAATGTGATCTGTCTGTGTCCTGGTTACACTTGACCTTGTATACAGGGTAGCCCTAAAAAAAACACCAGACAGGCATACTTCCCCTACCCCGAGGCAAAAACTGCCAATGGATGGAGAATCTTACTTGAAGAAAATTGATACCATAATAATAATGTGCGGTGCTTATATAGCGCCTTATCACCAAAATATCAAAGCTTTAACATTATTACCCCGGTCATTGGGCCCATTAAACATTCCAAATACCATCTCAGCTCCCTGGGGAGTATACAGCTCGATGCTGCCATGTTTGGCGTAAAACAGCTAAATCAACCACAATAACCATCTCTGCCCTCACAGGTACCAATTTACTCCTGGGTGGAGAGAAGCAATGAGTGACAGTGCCTTGCCCAAGGGCACACGCACCGTAGTTTTAGGCAGGTCTCGAACCCACAACCTGTAGCTTTACCTACATAATTATAAATTCAATGCTCTACACCACGAGGCCACGGCACTCCACGATACCAAGATACCTTGATTTGGGGTAGTATTCTTAGCTCTAGACTCTATTTTGTTTGAAGCACAGTCCAGGACTCGGGGGTCCTTTTGCAACTAAGAATAATTAAACCGCGCCTGTGAATTTAAAATGAAACGGTTTAGTTATTACTGGTGCAAAAGGACCACTGACTTCACCTCACAGAATATGGTCTGGAGCTAAAACTAGAAGCCCAAATCGAGATATCTTGGTATCACTTTTCTGTTAGAAAGATTATCCACCCATTGGCATAAGTAGTATAAGTAGTTCGGGCATCAGCGTAGTCAGAGTATGCTTTTGATAAACAGGGCATTCAAATTGACTTTAAAGTTTAGTGTTTGTTTTGCAGTCACTGTTTTTATGTAATTACTATTTGGGATGTAAACTCAGATGTAAACAGGGATATGATTTTGTTGTCAAACTCGGGCGAGCATTTTTCAAGTCTAGTCACACATAAAATCGTACAAGAAGAACAAAATCTATAGTCTTCGATAGCGACTATGGTGATGTTTATAATAATTGTTTGTGACTGATATTCAGCTGGTTTTTGCTTAGCATTATAAAAGCACATGGAGTTTTGGCTGGTAACCTGTTTTTACTGATCTAAACTTTGTTTACAAATTGTTGTGCTTACAATGTTTCATGAAATTGGCCCCAGGTGACACCACCGGAAATGGCTGTTCTCGGAATAGTCTATGTGTGTTTTCGAAACCTTTTCTTCGTCTTTAGGTTCGGCTGCGCCTCCGACTTCCAAATCACAGAGAAGCAAATAAGAACACGTGAAAGCAATTGTAAATACTTAATACTTTATTTCAAGTATCTTGGAACCTTTCCATTCATATCAACCGATTATTATTATCATTCTTATTATTATTTTTATTATTTGTATTATTATTATAATGATTATATATTTCTGGTAATGAAACCAAGGATCTCTCAAAAGCGCCCAAGGCACTGTAGCTCGGAAGCCTGAGGAAACCTACAGAGAGAAGACAATGAGAAGAAGGTACAGTTTCAGAGGTGGGAGCAAAAAACCCAGAAGAATATTCTGGGGAAAACATAAGGAATCAGGCAGGTACTGAAAACCCAATCCACATATCGGCCCAGGCTGGATTCGAACCCGGGTCACAGCGGTGGAAGGCGAGGAAAGAGGAAAGAACCGATACGCCAACTCCTCATTGAATGTTTCTGAAGCACAACAGGCATGTGGCTGGAGTTCTTGCAGTTGGGAGCCTAAAATCGCCTTAAACAGACGACGAAACGAAGGCAGGGATTCGAAAAGGATAATATACGTACTTGCAGTGAGCACGTTGTTCCACACTACTTTGCCGGCCGTAGTGCTGTACAAGATCAACGGGTAAGGGTACTCCGTTGATGCACGCTCGAATTCGCAGTCCTCCAGCGCGTTGGAGTCTGTAACAACCAGCCAGCCGGAATCCATTGGGCATCCTTGATAGTTGTAATTGATGAAGAACTGGCGATCTCTGAGCATGTCATAAGCGGAAACAAATAGGTTTTCCCAGGTTTTGTTTATATAATAATAGTAATAATTGTGCGTATTTTAAAATTCATATTATAGCAAAACTATATCTCAGAAAAAAGACAAACGTCTGTGGAAAGGGTAGAGTGTCCTCTGAACAATGGTATTGCAATATTTTTTAAATAGTTAGATTTTTTTAGAGACACCTTGTATAGCGCAAATATTCACCTAGAGAGGTGTTCAAAGCGCTTCACATTATTATCCTGGTCATTGGGCCCGTGAAACATTCCTAATACTATCTCAGCTCCCTGGGGAATATACAGCTCGACGCTGCCATTCCAGTGCAAAGCAGCTAAATCAACCACAATAACCATATCTGCCCGCACAGGTACCCATTTACTTCTGGGTGGAGAGAAGCAATGACTGACAAAGTATCTTGCCTGCAAGGGCACACGCACAATAGTCTCAGGCCAGACTCGAACCCACAACCTGTCGCTTTACCAACATACCACAAATACAACAAACACCTTAATTGCCGAGTAATAATGTAGATATATATTCGTCTGTTTGTGAAAACTCAAACTCTCAGCCGCGCGTTGTCATGTTTTGCCCATAATTCGTCTCTTCGTGAAAACTCAAAAGTCTGTACGGGTGTTGTTTTTGCCTCGCTACTGTATTTACGCGCCCGGCGGACATAATTCGTCTCTTCGTAAAAACTGAAAATAAGATTTGGGTGAGATTTCCCCCATTTGATTTTTGTGATCTCAATGATTTACACTGATTTAAAAAAAAAAATAACCTCCCCAGAATGTGTGTTGCTATCCACATCGACTAGTCGTGGAAATATTCAATACTAGCCGTGAATTTATTTGCGACTGGTTGTGAATAACATTAAGAATATCGTGATGAAACCAGTCTACATAGGACGTACGTACTCTTCAACATGCCCTGCAATACTGAAGTAGTTAGTTTCCGACGAGCTGCTCAGGTCCTGCCAGGGGCTCGAGATGAGGCGATCTTTGGCAAACCAGCTGATAACGCCTGAATCTCTTCCGTTGAAGACTAACTGGGCTCTGCTGACGTTATAGGAATCATAAACGGACAATTTGACCTGCATGTGACCAAAGACGTGAACAAAAGTATTTGTTGAACGGTAAATATCAGACAGTAGTTCATTAAGAACAAGCACCTGTCGTGCAGCAAAGTGACGATGCGACCTCTTGCAATAGAAAAAACACATAAAGAGAACAACCAAAATGACAACCCTAACCCTAGCCCCAACGAGGCCACACTAGTGGGGCTACCAATAATAGGACAAAGTAGTCCGATTTTCAAAGGAGTCTGATTTTCATAATATCACACTGGCGTCAAAAGGTTTAAGTTAAGAACTGGATCAAGAACGATAGGGGGCGAGATGATTACATTTACACAGATCATGCTCAGTAGACAGGCCTACACATTGCTGAAGTTATAGTTTGTATTCATGTTGCAAAATTGATGCAGGCGTTAAATAACGCAGTAACCTACTTACTCGCCCTATGCTCAGATTACCGCTGCTCCAGCGCCCGTACAGCGAGTCGTTCCGCCAGCTTCCTCCGGCGCCCATCGTAGCTGCGTCCCAGGTCGCAGCAGTCCACATGTCGTACAACTTCACAGCGTGTCCCGTCACGCCTTTGAACACGAGTTGCCATTCCGAATCTGTGGCGTACAAACATATGAGGGTGCGCATATTTGTTTTATACATGTACAATGTATAGGTTGTTTCGATCGAATGCCACTCGATAGTCGGAAAGTTCGATAGTCCGAAGGTTTATTGATCCGAAAGTTCCATAGTCCGAACACACACATTTTCTATAAGCGGGGCCATTAGTCTGAAAACGAAATAAAGTTCAAGCGATGCGCCTTGAACGATGGTGTGATTGTCCGAAAGTCCGTTAGTTCGAAATGAAAACAAGGTTTAATAGTCGGAATGTTCATTAATCCGGAAGCAAACAAGGTTCGATAGTCGGAGTCCGCATTGGGACAATCGAACCTCGATCACTGTCGATTCGGACTATCGAGCCTTATTGTCGATTCGGACTATCGAACCATATCGTCGATTCGGACTATCGGATTTGTTTCCAAGGTTAAAGGGGTACTGTGTCCTGAAAGCGCCCAATTGGGCTACAAAACAAGTTTAGAACGAAATAATGTTAATTAGAAAGAGCATTTAAAATACATCTACACAAACATCCTTTCAAAACTGGACGTTTATGTGTTATTCGGGTGTAGAACGAGTTCCGGGGTCCACTTTTGCAACCCCCAAAACTCAAAACGATGTAGTCGTGACTCCAGCTGTAAAGTATTTGCCACTTTGCGGACGTGTAAGAAACCGCAATGTACATTGGTGCTGTGGGATTAAGTAAACAATCCAAAACATGACGTTTTCGGAAATTTCAGAACTTATAGTGCACCTGTAAATTTAGTTAACACATAAACGAATTGCAATGCATGTCCGTGCATGTATACATGTACAAAACACTGAGCGTGAAATCGGCTGCACATTTTTGACGAAGTAAATTATTGATAAATTAAAAGGAACACAGAATTGCGGATGTTCATTCGAATTTGCGCTAAAATTATGAAGATACTAAATTCGGTGCACATTTGGGAAATCGTACGCCTATTTTAGTTTATGTTCACGAATGCATGCACTTTCACGGGAATAGAATTATCAATTGCTACACGAAAATAAACAAATATATCTTTAATATATAAATTAATATGCACATTTTGTGATATCGTCCGGGAAAACCTGTATTAAATTGTGGTGAGTTTAATATTGAAAATCGATGCGCCCAGTAAACGTGCATTCAGACGTGCGTTCGTTTAGCTTACACGTGTATGCAAATGTTACACGAGACCGTCCCTCCTCACTCCACCCCACACCCCACACCCCACCACACCCTACCCTATATCCTACCATACCCTACTCTACGATCAAAGCTAGATCTGCGCATGCAACGGAAAGCGTGAGTATCATGGCAACATGTACTCCGGCCTGAAACGTAGTCATAATGCTGTCCAACAAAAGAATAGTATTTTTTTCTTAAATTGTATTAGAAAATGCTACGTTTACATTATGTTCCCGGCGGCCACGGCAGCCCCGTTTACCCGAAACGTGGTGCGCCGTGGGATTTTGGCAATTTTTTCTCTGTATTCAAGTTTGGTTAGGTCTTGCCAAGTTTTCTCACGGTCTATCACGGTATCCGTGACGGGCCGTGGGTGGAAAGGGGCTGCTGAGTCCCGGAGGCTCCAAGGCGCACTACGGTTCGGCCCGCGGTCTACCACGGATGCCAGTACGTTCCCTCCAGGCCCGTCACGTTCTGATGGGGTCCCTCACGTTTCTGACGTTCTGATCAAGGTCTGACACGTTTTTGACGTTATGTCAAGGCTTTCTACGGATGAAACGTGGACGCCGGGCAGCTTTGGAGCGCGTTTGTGCCCACGGTATAAAGATAAGGCCTCCCAAGCAATAGCAATCATGGTATCCTGAGATTTCGACGAGACAACATCATGAATGCCCAAGAGAAGACGATTTTGTGTTTGCATGTTTGCTGGGTGCATATAGCCAGTCTTTGTGTCAGCAAGAAGAAGGCCAACAGCAGTTGCAGAGAGGGAAGGCCAGAGTGCAGCAGTCAGGAAGAAGGCGAAGAAGGCGGATGAGAAGGCCAAGATCCGTGTGGGTGCGCGAATGGTTATTGTCTATTTTCTGTTATGCAAATCATGTAAACGTACTGGTTACTTAATGCTGTACTTTGTTATCAATAAATGAACCTGTGATTTTCTGATCTAAATAATTCTTTGTCTTCCTATTCATTCTTTCATAATACATAAATTATTGTCATATATCATAAATCAGGACTGAATGCATAAGTTAAACCTGCTTTACTCATGATGAAATCCTAATAACTCACTGAAACCTAAAATATTTTTAATAGAAGAATGTCCATTTTGTGGCTTAAATCTGACCTTAATTTTCTCAAACTTCTTTTCGTACATAAATCATATTCTACGGAATTCTGGCCTATCATAAGAAAAACACACACATAAGTTTGCATTTGTTTTCTAAGAGATGAAAACAAAACTTCACTGGTCTGGTCTGGTCTGGTCGTCCTGTGGCTTCTCCTTGGCTATAGTGCTAGTGCTGCTGGTCCTTCTATCTTGGTTGGGGCTTGTCAGGTTACTGGGAGTCGGAGGCGAGCATCTTATGGTGTTCTAAAACGGACAGGCAAAGTCGTGGTTCAACTTTCAAAACGTCGCGGTTCAACTTTCAAAACGTCGCGGTTCAACTTTCAAAACGTCGCGGTTTAACTTTCAAAACGTCGTGGTTTAACTTTCAAAACGTCGTGGTTCAAGTTTCAAAACGTCGTACTTCAACCTTCAAAACGTCGTATTTCAACGTCGTGGTTCAACTTTCGCGCGCTTTGTAACCAGCCAGCCTCTTGGAGTACAGCGTGGGATTCTGCTGGAGGAAGTCAATGATGAGCTCCTTCTCAGGTGGTGACGACCCTCCTCCTAGCAGGTGCGTCTTCTTCAGCCTCCTCAGCCTCAGGTTCAGGTTCCAGTTCAGGAACTGGGCCAGCAGCAGCAGCACGCTCCTCTTTATCTGGCGGTAGTGAACGGCGAGGATATTCAGGCTGCTCCTACTCCTCTACTGGTGGTGGTGGTGGTGGTGCAGCAGGACGGGGGGCCTTCGTACGTCTTGGCTTCTTCGGTGGCATAGCTTGGCCTTCTTTTTTCAAAGCTTGATCTTCTCTCTTCGTATTGTAGATGCAGTAATGTTACGTATTGCTCAGACTCGATTGAAGATCCCCTGCCTGGTCCGGCTTTTAAATACTCCCTCCCGGACCGCGCGCGCCGTGTCAGACCGTAGTAGAACACAACGCGCCGTAGCGCGCCGGGCCCGTAAACCCTCACATGCCGGGACGCGCCGTGATTGAACGCGACGAAACGGCTATCATACACACTAGTTTGCCGTAAGAACCGTGACAAAACGTGGCAAAACGGGACAAAACGCGCAGCAACCGTGAAGCAACCGTGACAAAACGCGCACTAAACGCGGCAGAACGTGGCAAAACTTGAAAGGACCGTGATATGCCGGGAAATATACAGGCTTCCCGTCCCACTACGGACCGCCTCCAAGTTTGGTTACGGCCTATTGAGTAGTGTCGCGTTTGGTTGCGTTCACCCCGTTTCACTACGGCCTACTAGGTTTCTCATCCGCACCGTGACTGCCGTGGCAAATTTTTTGACAGTTTAAAAATCTTGCCCGGCATCCACGGCAATCACGGCCTGTCACATTTGCCCATTCCGTCCCCTCGCGTTGTCTCACGTCCATCCCGTTTTGTCCACGGTGGCCTGAAACGTGATTGCCATGGCCGCCGGGAACATAATGTAAACGTAGCATAACATCTTACTGATCGCTGGACTTGCAGTGGCCGCTGGACTCTCAGGGGTCGCCGGGCTCACCGTAATCGCTAGGCTCGCCGTGGTCGCCGGGCTCGCCGTGGTCGCCGGGCTCGCCGTGGTCGCCGGGCTCGCCGTGGTCGCCGGGCTCGCCGTGGTCGCCGGGCTCGCCGTGGTCGCCGGGCTCGCCGTGGTCGCCGGGCTCGCCGTGGTCGCCGGGCTCGCCGTGGTCGCCGGGCTCGCCGTGGTCGCCGGGCTCGCCGTGGTCGCCGGGCTCGCCGTGGTCGCCGGGCTCGCCGTGGTCGCCGGGCTCGCCGTGGTCGACGGGCTCGCCGTGGTCGACGGGCTCGCCGTGGTCGACGGGCTCGCCGTGGTCGACGGGCTCGCCGTGGTCGACGGGCTCGCCGTGGTCGACGGGCTCGCCGTGGTCGACGGGCTCGCCGTGGTCGACGGGCTCGCCGTGGTCGACGGGCTCGCCGTGGTCGACGGGCTCGCCGTGGTCGACGGGCTCGCCGTGGTCGACGGGCTCGCCGTGGTCGACGGGCTCGCCGTGGTCGACGGGCTCGCCGTGGTCGACGGGCTCGCCGTGGTCGACGGGCTCGCCGTGGTCGACGGGCTCGCCGTGGTCGACGGGCTCGCCGTGGTCGACGGGCTCGCCGTGGTCGACGGGCTCGCCGTGGTCGACGGGCTCGCCGTGGTCGACGGGCTCGCCGTGGTCGACGGGCTCGCCGTGGTCGACGGGCTCGCCGTGGTCGACGGGCTCGCCGTGGTCGACGGGCTCGCCGTGGTCGACGGGCTCGCCGTGGTCGACGGGCTCGCCGTGGTCGACGGGCTCGCCGTGGTCGACGGGCTCGCCGTGGTCGACGGGCTCGCCGTGGTCGACGGGCTCGCCGTGGTCGACGGGCTCGCCGTGGTCGACGGGCTCGCCGTGGTCGACGGGCTCGCCGTGGTCGACGGGCTCGCCGTGGTCGACGGGCTCGCCGTGGTCGACGGGCTCGCCGTGGTCGACGGGCTCGCCGTGGTCGACGGGCTACAGTTGAAGTAAGCTCGAATTTTGTCGGAGTCCTCGCTGAGGAGAAGCTCGTCAATGTAGTGGGGCGCCTCTTGCTGGTATGACGAAGCAGGGATGCCTATCCCGCCAAGACGCACAGCGGTGCATTCGCACGGATCTTTGTACGCTAGGAACCAACGGGGTGGGGTACCAGACTGTGGGTTGAACTCCGATCCAATATAGCAGACTTGATGACCTGATGCCAGCACTAATACGAAAAAATGCAAAGAAATATATTTACAAATTATATTAACAATTAGGCCACCGGTATCAAATGAATGAAAAGAGTAATTCTCATAACGATTTTTGTCAAGGTATGCACACCTAGAGTTGGAAAATGTGTAATAGCATCGCATAATGCAGATTTGTGGGTGTTGTCATTTTTTTCTTCACAATGGCCGCCAATATGTTTGTTACCGGAACAATTATGCGGTAACAAGCATTATTGGCGGCCATTCAACAAATGCAAAACGATAATAACACTTAAAAAGCTGCCACTGCTGCAATGCTATCACATATTTTCCAACGAGGGTTTCATTCCTTGCCCCCAAAATATCATGATCATCACTAATTAAAGCATGCGCAATATATACTAAAGAGTCCGTATTTTATAGAGTCTGAATTCATGCAAAAACCGGCTCATGCGCCTAGACTAATGACCCGAGGCGATGTTGGTATGTTGTATTAGTTGCACAGTCGAAACTAAAAATAATATAATAGATAAAACAATATGAACAATTATGAAAATAGGTCTTCTACATTAACGTACACAGCGTTCAATCACTGAACAAAAATCCATTGGCTCAATCACTATAATTTAAGAGCGGAATTTGGTGCGTTATGAACAATCGTTTTGGCTAACAGTTTACCCACAGAGGGCGGGGTTATGAAAACGTAACGCCAAGTTGTATATTTTCAACATTTGCAAGTTTGGCAGTCCTGTTTGTTTTTTTTGAAATGTGCAGTTTGGTAATCTTTTTAAAACAGAAGCAAACCTTGTTTTTAACTTCATACAACATAATTGATATGAATGACCATTTGTATCAATAAATATAAAACTGTGGATTTAGTAAAATGTTTTAAAACTTACAGTTTTGTTTCAGAATGAAGATTGTATATTCATATAAAACAGTGTATATTTCCACATTATAACATACATTATAACATTGATTGTGTAGCACGTGGAGTTTAATTAGTTTGGTGTCTTTTACAAACACATATTGTTTTGTCTTCATGTTGACTGTCGGTTATTATTTTCAAACAAGAAAATATTTGTTTTTTTATACTTTACCCAACAGGATTTATACTTTATTCACACGCCTGCTAGTTGAGTTTTCCATTATTATTTGTTGGTGGGTAAAAAGCAAATACTTATAGTTTTTTTTTATTTTTTGGAAATGATCGTGTATGTTTGTTTTTTTATTTTTTTGTTTTTTTTGTGGGGGGGGGGGGGGGGGGGGGGGCTACGCTGCGGGTGGGGGTATACGCTAGGGTGGGGGAATACTCTTGGGGTGGGGGAACAGGGTAACTAAGTCAATCAATTGCGGGTAAGCTTTTGAAACAATACCTTGAAGCTGGTATGTTTTTGTCAGAGTTATCAAATAATTACGGCTGAACGTACGACCTATTGACCACAAGCACGCAAATGGAATTCCACGATTTATAGTCGTACAGAAAATAAGAGAAGCTAAACACTGGTTTCATGGGTTAGGTTTTCACGTGTACGTAAAACTGCGGAGGCGAAGGGTGCATTTACTTAGTATGGAAGCTATCTGGAACTAAAAATGAAAATGATCGCCGGAGACGGCCAGATATAGCAACGGAACGGGTTGGTTTCGCGTTCAATTAGGCATGCGAAAACTAATTGGTTAATTGTTTTCCCGACAACCAATAATTATTTGCGTTATTATAGTTTGGAAAATAATCGCAGTTTTATTAAAAATCCACACGACAATACCTGAAGCGAATCATTAAATTAAGACATCGTCACAGAAACGGGTTCTATTGGCATGCTGCTCAATGTCACACACACAATCATGCCTGTAATTTTCTCTTCAATTTTACATTATAATGAGCCATACATCTCACGGTCTTACTTTATTTATAAACTACCCGTTCATCCCATCCCGAAGAAGGATTATGTTTTTCCTGTTTTGTTTTTCATTTTTTAATTTAAATTCACCAATTTCGTCCGAGAACAAAAAAACAACACGCTTTTACCAATCCATTTCAGTCATTTATCATTCATTTTCAAATGCTGATCACTCTATTTAAAGGTGGAATACACATTATCATGAATGTGTAGGGGGTTGTATGTTATGGTAAATGTCGTTTAACTGACCTGTCTGAAGTTTTACAATCATGGATGCTGAGAAAAAAGAAAAAAAACGGCGTTCGTTTTTAACCGGCGTCAGGCAGTAATTTTTATGTTAATACACTGTGCGAAAGGGAAGTGTTTTTGAAAAATTAACGACGCATGAAACATACGACGGAGCCCCCCCCCCCCCCCCCCCCCCTTTCCCCCCTGTCGGCTAACAGTTTACCCACATAAAGCGGGTTATGGAAACCTTAACGCCAAGTTTGCATGCTTTACGTCGAGCAGAACACGTCGAGAACAGAATTACGTCGAGTTAATTTGAAACATTTCGTGCAACAGTTTACATAATTCTATGCACATGGAATCAACTGGAAACCGGGTGTATTCATTACATGTGATTCAGTTTGCTATTGGTTAGTCATAGGGGAACATTGAACGGTCATTACTGCCGCGAAAATTACATGGCAACAAAATATGGCCGATTCTTTAAGATTATTTGGTGGGTAAAAAGCAAATACTGTTTCTATTTGTGTAGGATAATATTTCTTACAAATGTACCATCCTAACTTTATTGTGTAATGTGAAACCACACAGAGTACGATGACAAATCCAATGAGACTCGAAGCCCGCCAGCTCAATTGACGATCGGCCCAAAATCTGCCTGACATTTGGCGGGAATTCTCTAACGGGCCCCACGTTTTTATGAATGACCATTTTTATCAATTAATATAAGCACTTGGCGTCAGTGAAGCTAAAACTATAGATTTAGTAAAATATTTTAAATCTTACTTTTTTTTTTCAGAATGAAGATTTCGTATTTATATAAGTGTAGGCTATATCTCTACATTATGACCGATTCAGGCTTTGAAATGTATACATTAATATGTGTCTTTTACTGAAACAACAAAATAATAAGTTTAATAATGGTTTGAAGAATGGTGTCAAAATGTGATCGATAATAAATAAATAAATATTGTAACTCCTTTAGAAATGTTTTATTGAATTTGTTTTTAATTGTGTTAAAAGAGTACGAGTGATCGTGTATGTTGGTTTTTATTTTATTTTATTTTTTTATGGGTGGGTACGCTGGGGATGGGGGAATACGCTTGGAGTGGGGGGATGGGGACCTGGGTGACTAAGTCAAGAAATTGCGGGGAAGCATTTGAAACAATACCTTGAAGCTGGTATGTTTTTTGTCAACATTATCCAATAATTATGGCTGAACGTACAACCTATTGACAATAAGCACGCAAATGGAAATTAGTTGCATTGTAAAAATAGCAAAATCATGTTTTTTTATGAAAACATATCCTGCGCCTATATGTTCAGTACATTTAAAACGTACACAGCGTTTCAATCGATGGAAAAAAAATACAGTTCACTGACTCGATAACTATGGAACGAGATTTGTTGCGTTATTAACAATCGAACCTACCTGCCAATGCCGATATCCGCAGCACAACCCAAACTACTACTCCGTCCATTCTCCTCAATGCAATGATCACAAACCCGTTAATGAAATAATCGTTCGGTCTTTACAAATTACGCCTACTCGCCTCTGGAGAGCTACAAACAGCGGACCACCGACTATATAGGCTAGGTAGGCGCTGGGTGCGGCGCTGGGAAAGGCTGATGAGCTTCGTGCTCTGATTAGATAGTTCTTGTTTGATAGTCCACCCGTGCCGAGTATATAGGTAATAAGTGTTCTTGGTCTTCACTGCTTATTATAAAGGTTTATGGATCCTTGTATACAAACAAACAAAAGTTCATTAAGTTAAAGTTTGAAGTTAATTTCAGTGACACTCTTGCAACACACAAAATGTCACACTTTTGGACCCATTTTATTTCAGGACTGACCCGTCTTTCATTTATGTTGGTACACGTTCTTTATTATATGATCGGAATGGTATGAACTGGTTTGCATTCATCATCCCAATGAAGTCTATGGGGATCAAGCGCGTAGCTTCAAAATTAGTATTATTTCTAGGAATACATACAAAGGAACTGAGCTATACTTGTGTTGGCCTCCAGTTTGCAAATTGGTTTGTTGTTTGTTGTTGTTTTTTGGCAATGAATGAACAAATGTCGCTGCTTCATAATTGTTTTATTTACTGAAGCGCACAGTGCCGAGAATAAATGATTTAGGAGCTTATAGTAATGTTCGTTACTCGTAAAGATACGCGTAACCCTCAATCGTCGCATCTAATAAAGGGAACGTATACTGTTTGCAACTATTAGAAAAGTAACCAACCAAATTATTGTTTATTTCATTATTTGCTTACGTGATGTCCAGAATTACAGACTCCCTGTAAAATTATTACTTCTGATATGCTGTCATTTTGAAATAATCAAAAGAAGTCCAAAGATGCGTCTCCGAGACGCATTTTTTTCAAAATGTAATAAGTATAGTTGGATACAAGTCGAAATCTTATAAATGTTATTTTCTTGGAATATATACAGCATTCGCAGAACTAAAACTCTGTCAGGTCAGTTCGATTTGGAGAACTGTTGCTGATTCAAACGATAACAAATTCACAACTGACAAATGCTACAACTTTAAGTGCAGTCACGGTGGCAGATGTCAGATAAATCCACATTAAGTGAGCGGTAAAGCATTTATGTCAGGCAAAGTGGCGACAATTTGTCGGACCTGAAATGATTCAAAGTGAATGATTACTTTTTAAAGGGACGTGGCCGACGTGGATCACTGTATTCCTTAAAAACAATTAGGTGTTTATAAGTGCGTTTACACCCGTTGTTTAGGCCAAACATATTTTTTTTGTTAAGACTATTATTTCAACTCGCGTTGGATCAGTGACGTAAAATTTATCTACGTTTGTTGCCAAGGATACGTAGTCATGCATGCAATTATATAAAAAATACATTGTTGAAAATAGTAGGCACACGTGCAACCATTCCTTTAAAAAATCTCCTTTACAACTCTCAATGCCAAGAATTCCACAAATTTACGAGTTAGTATTCCACTTTGCCAACCACTTTTATTTACTTCTAATAATGTGGACAAACTATTAGTGCCATGTCTATCTACATGTTTTATGAATATTGAAATAATGAGCAATGCATAAATATTAGATTTTTCGGGTGTATCATTATTGGTTTTGTATGTTATATAATTCTTGACGAACCTCATCTTTTTTTTGTAAAGGCCAGTTTATACTCTGCACAGAAGCGAATGCAAACGTGGATTTGTGACATCACGAAAGGGATACGTATTAGTCGAGCATAATTTGGGGAGAATTTTGCAGCGAATGAATTGCATGGCTTACAGTATCTGCTTTTTTTTCCACGAGTCGGCCATATTGAATTGAAAGTGAGGCAACATTTGTCCCTTTTTGCAACTTGGAAAAATAAATGACCCAAAGTTTAATTACGAATTAATACTAGTTTTCTCAGATGAATAATTAAACTTTGTTGATTAAACATTTCCCTTAATATGTTATGCCACGTTAAAAAAGAAAAGAATGGAAAGTGAGGCTATAGAATGCAAAAATAGTCTTGGACTTCAACAAAAGTAAACGTTTTTGTCAAGCACTTTATCAACATTAGAGTATACTACTTATGTAATTTGACTACATTTAATCATAATTTATTAAGTACCACAACTATCAATATTTGTGCATACATTTAAAATGAGCTGATATAGACATGCAGAGAAAGATGTTAAAGATAAATATGATTTATGATTTATAACCCCATGCAACAGAACAGCTGTAAGAACTCATCTTCGACACTTTCTGTAAATGTTGATTTTATATGTACTGTTATTTTATTTAACGATGTATGCAGGGCCCCAATGAAAACCAGTTTTAAACTGTTTGGGCACACCCTGGGTAACGAAATGGAATAAATAAAGGTAACGGATTTGTTTACGTATGGCCTGAATGGTGAATTCTGAGCACCAATCCGCTAGGATGTAATTATCAACGAATCACACGCCAACGCCAACTAAAGTGCTACTATACGCACGTTTATAACTTAAAAACAACCGGGAAGCGCCTCAACTTTTAACTAAACCCAAGCTTTGCCCGATAATACAATTTCGCGATTTCGTTTTGGATTTATTCATCAGCGACTTCAACGATCGATACACCAACGCGACTTTAATAGGCAGTTACGTATGTAGAGCACTGAACGAGGACTAGACTGACAGGAAAGATACCAATATCGTTTCGCAAATCGAAACCGTATCTGATAGACGAAATGCTGAACACTTCGTTGGCGTTCATCGTATATCGGGAAGTACTAAAACGTACGTAGTTTGTCACGTCAGTAGCCGCAGACCACAGACATACACTGTAAAAAATATATATGTTATTTTACATCAAAAGTGATGGCAGCAGAGACGCCAGACATTTTGCTGTTTTTTATTGTTACATCAAATGTTGTAGTTAGGTTTTGAAACATTTGCGTAAATTATGTATACATTTTATTTGTACAATTACTATTGTCTGTAAAAAAGGTCCGTTATTTTACATCAAGTGTTGGCAGCAGCGTTGCCAGACAATGTGCTGTTTTTTGTTTTTACATCAAAAGTTGTAGAAACGTTTTGCAAAATTTGCACTTATTTGTCAAATTACTTTCGTCCGTAAATTGTTTATGAAGAAAACTGTAATTAGCATTTACCTTACACCGTTATCTTTTTTTACATAAAAAGTTGTAAAAACGTTTTGCAAAATTTGCGTAAATTAAGAGTGCACTTATTTGTAAAATTACTTTCGTCTGTAATTTTGTTATGCAGGAAAATGTAATTAGCATTTACCTTACACCTTTTACTTTGTTTACATCAGAAGTTGTATTTTAACACTATAATTGTGTACATAATAACTGTATGGACAAATTACGTAATGAAATAATACCAAGAACTAACTTATTACACATCCATACAATAATAACTTATTCCTGTTAGATATTACCTACGGAATACGCACTACACTGTACAAACATAGCCATTGCCGTTAGTTAGTTTTATACTGCGCTTTTTTGTCCGCGATGAAGTCACAGCTATTTTTTTATGAATAATGTCAAAATTTGAAAACGAATAAAATGTAACGCGAATGTTTAACTATGTTTGCACAAAAATCAAAATTCAATCATGGAATTGTTTAAATAATTACATATTATGGTAAAAACATGATTTTTTGGACTAAATACAACAATTTAACATCGACTATTGTTAACACAGCGATATCCCATAATTTCTTATCGACCAATCAGAGGGCTTTATTTCACAAACGCATGCGCACTAGGTCAAATTTAACACCAAAGGTACCTAACACCAGTACTTGATTTGAAGCTAATACTTCAAGAATCATTTTACTCCATTTTAACACCAATTTTCATTCCAAAAGATTTTAAAAAACATTGGTGTTAAATGTTTAACATCACAGTTTTTGCAGTGTGGGTCGGAAACAAACGAATCTTTATTTCGAATTTTTGAATGCAAATTTAATAGAAAGTTCAATGCAAGTTGGAATAACGGCTGTTTGTAAAATTCGAGCATGTAAAATGCTTGCTGCATTCGCCGCACATATACCGCGAATAGGCAAATAATATAGGGCGCTCTCTCTAAAAAGAGTGGTCATCGGAATCACTCCAAAAAGTGAGTGGTATAGTGGCTCACTCGATAAAAAGTGATTACCCCTAGACGACTTTGTAGCATTTCTTTACTCGAATCAGAGTGAATCCCACTCACAAAAGAGTTAAACCGTTAACACTCGGGCGAGAGAGTGGCGTTTTCACTCTTTTGCATTTGGAGAGTAGGAACGTTTTGCAAAATTTGCGTAAAATAAGTGTGCACTTATTTGTAAAATTACTTTCGTCTGTAAATTGTTTATGCAGAAAAAAATGTAATTAGCTTTTACCTTACCCAAGTTAAATTTACTACCATCACAGCTGGTCAAAATAATTATAGGCCTAATGAAGATCCGTTCCATTCTCTGTAAAACATCATTTTCGTGTATTATAACGTATTTAAATGCAAAATGTTTATCATTTTTACACATTACACTGTAAATCACACAATTCCGTTAAAACATGAACACTTTTAAAATTGTAATTTTAACATTAAAATGCTGAAAATTTTACATCAACACATGTATTTTGGCAAAATGATTTAACATTTTTGTAACTTCAGTTAAAACACTGACATTTTGCGAAAAAATGTAATTTTTACTTTAACCGTGCTGTAAAAAAAAATAACAATGCAGATCTGTTAAAAAGTCTCCGTTAAATTGTCATTTTTTTACAGTGAAATTGCATATATTAATAAAACATCACATTTCCTGTAAATTTAACATCAACACACGTATTTTAACCAAAACAAATTACTATGTATTACTATTTATACAAATTACACTGTAAAAGTACTAAATCCCATTAAAACACAGAAAATGTGTGGAAAATTGTAATGTTTACATCAAAACTGCTATAAAAGTAAACTAGACATGTGTTTGTGGACAAACACAGAGCTGTTTCGGATGTCTAAAATGACTTTCAATATGTGGGTGGTGGTCTAGTGTGTATCAAGTCTGAAATCGATCGGATTTACCAAAGTGCCAAATATATTGCTTGAAAAAAACGTTTACAAATGCTATTAAAAAAACTAAACCTTTAATGTGACGTCACATAACCCACGATGACGTCATCATCACGAGTTTTCTCTTGGCCCTCCTGGGGATGGTGGTCGAAGTGTGTGCTAGGTCTCAAGTCAATCAAATTTACGAAAGTGTCAAAGTCAATAGTCTAAAGAAAAACGTGTACAAAACCTATGGGGGGAAATTGAACCTTTAACGTCATGTCACGTGACCTTGAATTACGCAATCGTGCCAAATTTTCTCCAGAACCATCTGTGGGTGGTGTTCTAAGTGTTTGCTAAGTCTGGAGTCGAGTGAATTCACCAAAGTGTCAAAGTCAATAGTCTGAAGGAAAACGTGTACAAAACCTATGGGGAAAACTACACCTTTAATGTGACGTCACATGACACCTGATGACGTCATCATGACGTCAACTTAATTTTCGTCTATAACACATCCCGGAATACCTGAATACCAAGTTTGACCCTATGGACTTGTACTTCCAGAGATATAGAGTCTTAAAAACTACACCTTTAATGTGACGTCACATGACCCACGATAATGTCATCATGACGTCACCCTAATTTTCGTCTATAGCACATCCTGGAATACCCGTATACCAAGTTTGACCGCAATCGGACATGTACTTTAAGAGATAGAGGGTCCTAAAAACTGAACATTTAATGTGACGTCACATGACACCCAATGACGTCATCATAATGTCATCTTAATTTGCGTCTATAACTCATCCTGGAATACCTGAATACCAAGTTTGACCCCAATCGGACATGTACTTCCAGAGATAGAGGGTCTTAAAAACTGCACCTTTAATGTGATGTCACATGACCCCTGATGATGTTATCATGACGATTTTCCTCTTGGCCCTCCTGGGGATGGTGGTCGAGGTCTGTGCTAAGTCTCAAGTCGATTGGATTTACAGAAGTGTCAAATTCAATATTCTAAAGAAAAACGTGTACAAATCCTATGGGAACAAATTGCACCTTTAAAGTGACGTCACGTGACCACGAATGACGTAATCGTGACGAATTTCTTCTAGGATCATCTGTGGGTGGTAGTCTACAGGTAGGCCAAGTCTGAAGTCGATCGGATTTAGCAAAGTGCCAAAGTGTATTGTCCGAACAAAAAACGTGTACAAACCCTATGGAGAGAAGTCTGAAACAGAGGGAAAAAAAAAAGAAACTAGAAATATGTCTGTTCTGTGAACAGAGCATATGGCTTTTTCGCATTTTTTGTTCATTGTTCATTACATTTATGATTCTTTTCATTTAATTTTCATCGTATACAAAATGAAAATTGAAAAAGAAAGTAATTGATTATACCTCTCGTGGTTGATTTTTAGGCACTTCCGGTTTGGACCGGAAGGAAGGGTCAAATTATTTTGCATGGTATACGAAATATAAAGACCTTGGATTATTATATCAATTACCGTAAAAATCTAAATCGGATCTATTACAGTTGATTTTATATTGATTTTTGAAGATTAAATCCAGTAATCATTGGTTGCTTGTAATCTGATACTGGATGACGTCATCGTGACCTCATTAATAGAACGCTCAGGAGCTGTCTTAACTTTGCTATTTGAAGCAAAAATCTGGATTATATCTATCGCAGTTGATTTTTTACCAATTATGTAAGGTTTAAAGGTCTTTTCATTGTAACTTCCGGTCTGGTGACGTCATAATTTTTTCTTTACCACAACCTGTTCCTAACATGAAGATAATTATATACACCAGTTATAAAGTTATTTGAGCAAACTTCGCCACACACATCAACTGATTATTTATTTTACACATTTTTCAATCTGCCGCTAGAGGGCGCTATAACAATTTATGACGTCACCGTTAACTTTTGTGTAGAGAGCAGCCTAGCCAGAGACTATCATCGTTGAAAGTAAGTTCATATCATTTTAAACTTTCAAATTATAAGGCACTTCCGGTTTGGACCGGAAGGAAGGGTCAGGTCATTTTAAAGGTTATACGAAATATGAAGACCCTGGATTATTCTATCAATTCCCGTTAAAATCTAAATCAGATCTTTTACAGTTGATTTTATATTGATTTTTAAAGATTAAATCTATAAATCATTAGTTGCTTGTAATCTGATACTTGATGACGTCATCGTGACGTCATTAACATAAATCTCGAGAGCTGTCTGAACTTGTCTAATTAAAGCAAAAAAAAAATTATATCTATCGCGGTTGATTTTTCAGCAATTATTTAAGGTTTAAAGGTCTTTTCATTGTAACTTCCGGTCTAGTGACGTCATATTTTTTCTCTCCGCCAACTTGTTCCTAACATGAAGCCGATTATACACACCAGATATAAAGTGATTTGGGCAAACTTCGCCACACACATCAACTGATTATTCATTTTTAACAGTTTTTAACCTGCTGCTAGAGGGCGCTGTAACATTTTATGACGTCACCGGCAATTTTGTTAAAAAGCACTCTCTAGCCAGAGACTAACATCGTTGAAAGTAAGTTCATATTATTTTCCACTTTCAAATAATAAGCCACTTCCGGTTTGGACCGGAAGGAAGGGTCACGTGATTTTACGCACACGAGATAAAATGAAGATCCTCAATTATTCTATCGATTCCCACAAACTTCAAGTTACGGTCATTCGCGGTTGATTTTGTATTGATTTTCAAAGATTAAATTATTAAAACTTTAAGATGACGTCACATGTCACGTGATGACGTCATGATAACATCCGAGTTTTAGGCACTAGCTCAGTATGAGTTCTGAGTATGTGCAAAGTTTCAATGACATTGAAGTCTGTTTAATGACAAAAGTGACCGCCAGAATGAAACGTGTACAAAGTCTATGCGATTTATGGCACAAGGACAAGAAGAAGACTAGAACTACGTCTGTTCGAGGAACAGAACATAGGGCTTTTTCGCATTCTCAATTTTTTTGATTAAATATTTCAAAAATTGAACTTTTATACCATCAAAACAATTTAAAATCATTGGAAACGAATTTAAGTTAATTTAAACAGATTAAAATTAATTCAAACTGATTAAAACGATGACGTCACACGTTTGTGAACTTGTTGTGCAACTATCTATCACCTAACAATAAAAAAAGTTATTATGTTAGCACGTTTCGTTGCTGAGATATGGCTTAAAGGTCTAAACACGTAATAATTCAAATATAATCGTAATATGACGTAATATTTGCCAACATGCCGCTAGAGGGCACTATAACATTTTATGAATTTACCGTTAACTTTGTTGTTACTTACAACCTAGCCATCGCCTAACATCGTTGAAAATAAGTTCACATCGTTTTCCACTTTTAAACTATAAGGCACTTCCTGTTTGGACTGGAAGGAAGGGTCAGGTCCTCTTGCATGTAATACAAATTATGAAGACCATGGATTAATCTATCAATTCTCTTAAAAATCTAAATCAGATCTCTTACAGTTGATTTTATATCAATTTTCAAAGATTAAATCTAGACATATTTGGTTGCTTGTAATCTGACACTTGATGACGTCATCTGGACGTAATTAACAGAAAGCTCGAGAGCTGTATTAACTTTGCTATTTGAAGCAAGAATCTAGATTATATCTATCGCGGTTGATTTTTAAGCATTTTTTTTAAGGTTTAAAGGTCTTTTCATTGTAACTTCCGGTTTGGTGACGTCATCAATATTTCTCCTTCCCAATATGGTCTAAGCATGAAGCTGATTATATACACCAGTTATAAAGTTATTTCAGCAAACTTCGCAACACACATCAACAGATTAATCATTTTAACCATTTTCAACCTGCCGCTAGAGGGCGCTATAACATGTTATGACGTCGCCAGATTTTTTTTGAATAGTTTATTCTAGCCAGACAATAACATCGTTAAAAGTAAGTTCATATCATTTTTCACTTTCAAATTATAAGGCACTTCCGGTTTTGACCGGAAGGAAGGGTCACGTGATTTCACGCACGGGAGATAAAATGAAGATCCTGGATTATTCTATTAATTGCCACAAAATTCAAGTTTCGGTCTTTTGCGGTTGATGTTTTATTGATTTTCAAAGATTAAATCAATTACACCTTTAAGATAAGGTCACGTGGCCCTGATGACGTCTTCCTCGTGGTGTCTGTCGGCGAGACTGGAGTTCACTATTGGGTCTTCACCTGGGTCAAGTTTATGGGAATACGACTTTGTTTTCCCGTTAAAAGTGCTTTGAATTGTGCAAGCAACGTTTACAAAGTCTACGGGGTTGGATTCTGCGTAGCCGAAAGCGTGTTTACCTACCTGTCGTACGCGGCGCCCTTCCCCATGGGCAATTTGATGACGTCATCCTGTTTCACAGGTTGGCGGCTAGTGTCCTCTTGGGTGAGCGTACATGTGCTTGCACGAACGATGTCAGTGGTGATACATTCGCTCAATACATAATACACTATCAGTGTATACGTGGGTGTACTAGCATGTATATTATACGTGTGCCATGCACGCGTAAGGGGTCAATGCTTTTTGCACCTAGGCCAAAACGATTACATTTCAAGGGTGCCGCAGGGTATGTTCAAGTTCGTTTTTTGCCCCAAAACACAGGGAAGTTCGAGAACTACTTTTACATTAACCTTTAGAGCAAATATCAAGATTGTATCTGTCAGGTTTAATTTTGTAGGAATTTTCAAAGGAAAAGGAGTCTTTTCATTCTAACTTCCGGTCTGGTGACGTCATAATTTTTTCTTCCCGTCAACTTGTTCCTAGCATGAAGCTGATTAAATACACCGGTTATAAAGAGATTTCAGCAAACTTCGCCACACACATCAACAGATTATTCATTTTAACAATTTTTCAAACTGCCGCTAGAGGGCGCTATAACATGTTATGACGTCACCAATATTTTTTTGAAAAATACATTGTAGCCAGACACTAACATCGTTGAAAGTAAGTTCATATCATTTTTCACTTTCAAATTATAAGGCACTTCCGGTTTGGACCGGAAGGAAGGGTCACGTGATTTCACGCACGCGGGATAAAATGAAGATCCTGGATTATTCTATCTATTGCCACAAAAATCAAGTTTCGGTCTTTTGCGGTCGGTTTGTTATTGATTTTCAAAGATTAAATCAATTGCACCTTTAAGATGACGTCACGTGACCCCTGATGACGTCACCATGACGTATGTCTGTTAGGCACGAGCTTACTATAGGGTCTTCACTTGGGTTAAGTTTTATGGAAATACGACTTTGCTTTCTACTAAAAGTGACGTGCAGGAAAAACGTGTACAAAGTCTATGGGGTTTAGGTTACTAAAAGAAAAAAAAAAGAACTAGAACTACGTCTGTTCAAGGAACAGAACATAGGGCTTTTTCACTTTCGCATTTTTTTAGAGTATTTTTTTTCAAAAAAACCGAATTTAAGTTAATTTAAACAGATTAAAATAAATTCAAACTGATTAAAACGATGACGTCACACGTTTCTGAACTTTTTGTGCAACTATCTATCACCTAACAACACACAATGAGGTGTTATGTTAACACGATCCTTTGCTGAGATATGCCTTCAACGTCTAAAAACGTAATAATTCAAATATAATCGTAATATGACGTAACATTTGCCAACATGCCGCTAGAGGGCACTATAACATTTTATGAATTTACCGTTAACTTTGTTGTTACTTACAACCTAGCCATCGCCTAACATCGTTGAAAATAAGTTCACATCGTTTTCCACTTTTAAACTATAAGGCACTTCCGGTTTGGACCGGAAGGAAGGGTCAGGGTTTCTTGCATGTAATACAAATTATGAAGACCATGGATTAATCTATCAATTCTCTTAAAAATCTAAATCAGATCTCTTACAGTTGATTTTATATCAATTTTCAAAGATTAAATCTAGAAATATTTGGTTGCTTGTAATCTGACACTTGATGGCGTCATCTGGACGTAATTAACAGAAAGCTCGAGAGCTGTCTTAACTTTGCTATTTGAAGCAAGAATCTAGATTATATCTATCGCGGTTGATTTTTAAGCATTTTTTTAAGGTTTAAAGGTCTTTTCATTGTAACTTCCGGTTTGGTGACGTCATCAATATTTCTCTTTCTCAATATGTTCTTGGCACGAAGCTGATTACATACACCGGTTATAAAGTGATTTCAGCAAACTTCGCCACACACATCAACAGATTATTCATTTTAACCATTATTCAACCTGCCGCTAGAGGGCGCTATAACGTGTTATGACGTCGCCGGTAATTGTTTTGAAAAGTTTATTCTAGCCAGACACTAACATCGTTGAAAGTAAGTTCATATCATTTTTCAGTTTTAAATTATAAGGCACTTCCGGTTTGGACCGGAAGGAAGGGTCACGCGATTTTACGCACACGAGATAAAATGAAGATCCTGGATTATTCTATCTGTTGCCACAAAAATCAAGTTTCGGTCTTTTGCGGTTGATTTGTTATAGAATTTCAAAGATTAAACCAATTACAACTTTAAGATGACGTCACGTGACCCCTGATAATGTCACCATGACGTATGTCTGCGAGACACGAGTTTACTATAGGGTATTCACCTGGGTTAAGTTTTATGGGAATACGACTTTGTTTTTCCGTTAAAAGTGCATCGAATCGAGCAAACAACGTTTACAACGTCTATGGGGTTGGATTCTGCGTCGCCCAAAGCGTGTTTACCTACCTGTCGTACGCGGCGCCCTTCCCCGTGGGCAATTTGATGACGTCGACCTGTTTCACATGTTGTCGGCTAGTGTCCTCTCTAGTGAGCGTACATGTGCGTGTGCGTACAATGTCAGTAGTGATACATTCGCTCAATACATAATACACTATACATGTATACGTACATGTACATGTACAAATATGTACATGTATAATATACGTGTGCCATGCACACATACGGGGGCAATGCTTTATGCACCTAGGCCAAAACGATTCAATTTCAAGGGTGCCGCACGGTATGTCCAAGTTCGTTTTTTGCCAAAAAAACACAGGGAAGTTCGGGAACTACTTTTACACTAACCTTTAGAGCAAAAATCAAGATTATATCTGTCAGGTTAAATTTTTTAGGAATTTTCAAAGGAAAAGAAGTTTGTTCATTGTAACTTCCGGTCTGGTGACGTCATAATTTTTTTATTCTCGTCGACTTGTTCCTAGCATGAAGCCGATTAAATACACCGGTTATAAAGTGATTTCAGCAAACTTCGCCACACACATCAACAGATTATTCATTTTAACCATTTTTCAACCTGCCGCTAGAGGGCGCTATAACATGTTATGGCGTCGCCGGTATTTTTGTTGTTAAATACAATCTAGCCAGACACTAACATCGTTGAAAGTAAGTTCATATAATTGTTCACTTTTAAATTATAAGGCACTTCCGGTTTAGACCGGAAGGAAGGGTCACGTGATTTCACGCACACGGGATAAAATGAAGACCCTGGATTATTCTATCTATTGCCACAAAAATCAAGTTTTGGTCTTTTGCGGTTGATTTGTTATTGATTTTCAAAGATTAAATCAATTGAACCTATAAGATGACGTCACGTGACCCCTGATGACGTCACCATGGCGTATATCTGCTAGGCACGAGCTTACTATGGGGTCTTCACTTGGGTTAAGTTTTATGGATATACGACTTTGTTCTCTAGTAAAAGTACTTGTGCAAAAAAACGTGTACAAAGTCTATGGAGTTTAGGTTACTAAAAGAAAAAAAAGAAAAAGAAAACAAACTAGAACTACGTCTGTTCAAGGAACAGAACATAGGGCTTTTTCGCTTTTGCATTTTTTTTGAGTATTTTTTTTCAAAAAAAGGAATTTAAGTTAATTTAAACAGATTAAAATAAATTCAAACTGATTAAAACGATGACGTCACACGTTTCTGAACTTTTTGTGCAACTATCTATCACCTAACAACACACAATGAGGTGTTATGTTAACACGATCCTTTGCTGAGATATGCCTTCAACGTCTAAAAACGTAATAATTCAAATATAATCGTAATATGACGTAACATTTGTCAACATGACGCTAGAGGGCGCTTTAACATTTTATGAAGTCACTGTTAACATTTTTGTTACTTACAACCTAGCCAGCTTCTAACATCGTTGAAAGTAAGTTCACATCGTTTTTTACTTTTAAATTATAAGGAACTTCCGGTTTGGACCGGAAGGAAGTGTCAGGTCTTTTTGCATGTAATACAAATTATGAAGACCATGGATTAATCTATCAATTCCCCTAAAAATCTAAACCAGATTGTTTACAGTTTATTGTATATTGATTTTCAAAGATTAAATTTAGAAATATTTGGTTGCTTGTAATATGACACTTGATGACGTCATCGTGACGTAATTAACAGAAAGCTCAAGAGCAGTCTTAACTTTGCTATTTAAAGCAAAAATCTGGATTATATCTATCGCGGTTGATTTTTAAGCGACGTTTTAAGGTTCTAAGGTCTTTTCATTGTAACTTCCGGTTTGGTGACGTCATAAATATTTCTCTTTCCCAATATGGTCTAAGCATGAAGCTGATTATATACACGGGTTATAAAGTTATTTCAGCAAACTTCGCAACACACATCAACAGATTATTCATTTTAACAATTTTTCAAACTGCCGCTAGAGGGCGCTATAACATGTTATGACGTCACAAATATTTTTTTGAAAAATACATTGTAGCCAGACACTAACATCGTTGAAAGTAAGTTCATATCATTTTTCACTTTCAAATTATGAGGCACTTCCGGTTTGGACCGGAAGGAAGGGTCACGTGATTTTAGCACACGAGATCAAATGAAGATCCTGGATTATTCGATTAATTGCCACAAAATTCAAGTTTCGGTCTTTTGCGGTTGATGTTTTATTGATTATCAAAGATTAAATCAATTGCACCTTTAAGATAAGGTCACGTGGGCCTGATGACGTCTTCCTCGTGGTGTCTGTCGGCGAAACTGGAGTTCGCTATTGGGTCTTCACCTGGGTCAAGTTTATGGAAATGCGACTTTGTTTTTCCGTTAACCCTCAGCCACACGACGTGAGTCCAAAGGGTGGACAAAAACTATGTGTTTGTTTATATATTTTTTTTTTTTCAGTCAATGGAGCTGTCCTTTTTTTTCATCTATCCCTAGACCCTGCTGAATGGACTGGGAAAAAAATTCTAACCCAGGAGGTCATTCAGGGGGTGAAACATCCCTTCAAAATAATGGTTTTGGCCAAAAGCCATAGAGTTGTGCAGTCAAATCGAAATCTGATCCCTTTGTGTATAGCCGCTGTCAAAAAAAGTCTCTGACATCTCTTTGAGCGGCCTTGGTAGAGAACAAACACAGCTGTTATCAATCGTGACCCAGATATCCCCTGGGGGGTAGTTAGAGCTGTTGGTCGTTGTTATTTGTATCCTATGGCTGTTTCATGTCTGTATTGCGCAATACTGATTTCAATGTTTACATGCTTGCAATGGATGTCCTTAAAAAAATACATAAAATAGCCAGAATGTTTAAATCTTTGATATGTGTGTCCAGGGTCCTTATATCCATCTGTTGAGACCGTGAGAAAAAGATTTGTACCCCCAAACACAGTTCATTACCCCCAACATAAAACGTCCCCCCTTTGGAGGCACGAGGCGGGAGATGCGAAAAAAAATGAGCTAGTGCAGCCGAGGGTTAAAAGTGCTTTGAATTGTGCAAGCAACGTTTACAAAGTCTACGGGGTTGGATTCTGCGTAGCCGAAAGCGTGTTTACCTACCTGTCGTACGCGGCGCCCTTCCCCATGGGCAACTTGATGACGTCATCCTGTTTCACAGGTTGGCGGCTAGTGTCCTCTTGGGTGAGCGTACATGTGCTTGCACGAACGATGTCAGTGGTGATACATTCGCTCAATACACAATGCACTATCGGTGTATACGTACATGTACTAGCATGTATATTATACGTGTGGCATGCACGCGTAAGGGGTCAATGCTTTTTGCACCTAGGCCAAAACGATTACATTTCAACGGTGCCGCAGGGTATGTTCAAGTTCGTTTTTTGCCCCAAAACACAGGGAAGTTCGAGAACTACTTTTACATTAACCTTTAGAGCAAAAATCAAGATTGTATCTGTCAGGTTTAATTTTTTAGGAATTTTCAAAGGAAAAGGAGTCTTTTCATTCTAACTTCCGGTCTGGTGACGTCATAATTTTTTCTTCCCGTCAACTTGTTCCTAGCATGATGCTGATTAAATACACCTGTTATAAAGTGATTTCAGCAAACTTCGCCACACACATCAACAGATTATTCATTTTAACAATTTTTCAAACTGCCGCTAGAGGGCGCTATAACATGTTATGACGTCACCAATATTTTTTTTGAAAAATACATTGTAGCCAGACACTAACATCGTTGAAAGTAAGTTCATATCATTTTTCACTTTCAAATTATGAGGCACTTCCGGTTTAGACCGGAAGGAAGGGTCACGTGATTTCACGCACGCGAGATAAAATCAAGATCCTGGATTATTCTATCTATTGCCACAAAAATTAAGTTTCGGTCTTTTGCGGTTGATTTGTTATTGAATTTCAAAGATTAAATCAATTACACCTTTAATATGACGTCACGTGACCCCTGATGACCTCACCGTGACGTATGTCGGCTAGGCACGAGCTTACTATGGGGTCTTCACTTGGGTTAAGTTTTATGGAAATACGACTTTGTTCTCTGGTAAAAGTACTTGTGCAAAAAAACGTGTACAAAGTCTATGGAGTTTAGGTTACTAAAAGAAAAAAAAGAAAGAAAAAAAAAAATCAGAACAAAAACAAAGGCTTTTTCGCAAAATTGCGAAAAAGCCAACTAGAGATATGTCTGTTCAAGGAACAGAGCATATGGCTTTTTCGCATTATTTTTTTTTGTATTGTTCATTACATTTATGATTTCATTTAATAAATTTCTTTATTTAATTTTTTCAAAACTGCAAATTTTAAATTATTAATTGGATTATATCTCTCGCGGTTAATTTTCAGAAATGTTTAAAGGTCTTTTAATTGTAATTCAGGTCTAGTGACGTCATATTATTTTGTTTTTATCCGCCAACTTGTTCCTAACAAGATGCTGATTATAAATACCAATTATAAAGCGATTTAAGCAAACTTCGCCACGAAAATGAACTGATTATTCATTTTAAACATTTTTCAACCTGCCACTAGAGGGCGTTATAACAATTTATGACGTCACCGGTAACTTTGTTTGTAGAGTGCAGGCTACCTAGAGACTATCATCGTTGAAAGTAAATTCATATCATTTTCAACTTTCAAATTATAAGGCACTTCCGGTTTGGACCGGAAGGAAGGGTCAAGTCATTTTGCATGTAATACGAATATGAAGACCCGGGATTATTCTATCAATTCCCGTTAAAATCTAAATGAGATCTGTTACATTTGATTTGATATTGATTTTCAAAGATTAAATCTACAAATCATTAGTTGCTTGCAATCTAATACTTGATGACGTCATCGTGACGTCATTAACATACAGCTCGAGAGCTGTCTAAACTTGTCTATTTAAAGCAAAAAAAAGAATTATATCTATCGCGGTTGATTTTTCAGCAATTATTTAAGGTTTAAAGGTCTTTTCATTGTAACTTTCGGTCTAGTGACGTCATATTTTTTTGTCTTCGCCAACTTGTTCCTAACAAGATGTTGATTATATAAACCAGTTATACAGTGATTTGAGCAAACTTCGCAAAACAAATCAACTGGTTATTCATTGTTAACAGTTTTCAAACTGCCGCTAGAGGGCGCTGTAACATGTTATGGCGTTACCGGTATTTTTTGTGAAAAGCACTACTAGCCAGAGACTAACATCGTTGAAACTAAGTTCACATTATGGTCCACTTTTAAATTATAAGCCACTTCCGGTTTCGACCGGAAGGAAGGGTCACTGGATTTCACGCACACGAGATAAAATGAAGATCATGGATTTAATATTATATCAATTCCCACAAACTTCAAGTTCCGATCATACGCGGTTGATTTGTTTATTAATTTTCAAACATTAAATCTATTGCACGTTTAAGACGACGTCACGTGACCCATGGTGACGTCATCACGACGCCTGTCCGCAAGGCACGAGTGCACTATAGAGTATTTACGGAGGTTAAGTTTGATGAGAATACCAATTTGTTTTCTGTTAAAAGTACTTGTGCAAAAGTTCGCGTACATCTATTATATGGTACATGTATAATTCACGCGTAGTTCTGCGTTGCCGAAGGCACGTTTACCTACCTGCCATAAGCGGCGCCCTTCCTCGTGGCCTATGTTGATGACTCTCGTGTTTCACATGTCACCGTACAAATGGATACCAGTGTCCCGCCTTCCCTTCTCTATTGTACAATGTTTGGAGCGTACTGACATCGTACGTGCAAGTACGCTCAATACAATGTACACGTATACTGGCGCCGTGCAATCAAGGACATAAAACATGAAATTTCCAGGGTGTCTCAGGGTATGTCCAAGTTCGCCTTTTGCTACAAAACACAGGGAAGTTTGAGAAGTACTTTTACATTAACCTTTAGAGCAAAAAACAAGATTATATCTGTCAGGGTTAATTTTTTAGGAATTTTTTAAGTAAAAGAGGTATTTTCATTATAACTTCCGGTCTGGTGACGTCATATTTTTTTCTTTCCGTCAACCTGTTCCTATCATGAAGCTGATTCTATACATCAGTTATAAAGTGATTTGAACAAACTTCGCCACACACATCAACTGATTATTCATTTTAAACATTTTTCAACCTGCCGCTAGAGGGCGCTAAAACAATTTATGACGTCACCGGTCACTTTTTTGGAGAGCGCAGCCTAGCTAGAGACTAACATCGTTGAAAGTAAGTTCAGATCATTTTCCACTTTCAAATTATAAGCCACTTCCGGTTTGGACCGGAAGGAAGGGTCACGTGATTTTACGCACACGAGATAAAATGAAGATCCTTAATTATTCTATCGATTCCCACAAACATCTAGTTACGGTCTTTCGCGGTTGATTTTGTATAGATTTTCAAAGATTAAATTATTAAAACTTTAAGATGACGTCACGTGTCACGTGATGACGTCATGATGACATCCGAGTTTTAGGCACTAGCTCAGTATGAGTTCTGAGTATGTGCAAAGTTTCAATGAAATTGAAGTCTGTTTAATGACAAAAGTGACTGGCAGAATGAAACGTGTACAAAGTCTATGCGATTTATTGCCAAGAACAAGAAGAAGAAGAAACTAGAGATATGTCTGTTCAAGGAACAGAGCATATGGCTTTTTCGCATTTTGTTGTTGTATTGTTCATTACATTTATGATTTCATTTAATAAATTTCTTTACTTTAATTTTTTCAAAACTGCAAATTTTAAATTATTAATTGGATTATATCTCTCGCGGTTAATTTTCAGAAATGTTTAAAGGTTTTTTAATTGTAATTTCCGGTCTAGTGACGTCATATTATTTTGTTTTTATCCGCCAACTTGTTCCTAACAAGATGCTGATTATAAATACCAATTATAAAGCGATTTGAGCAAACTTCGCCACGAAAATGAACTGATTATTCATTTTAAACATTTTTCAACCTGCGTTATTCATTTTAAACATTTTTCAACCTGCCACTAGAGGGCGTTATAACAATTTATGACGTCACCGGTAACTTTGTTTGTAGAGTGCAGGCTACCTAGAGACTATCATCGTTGAAAGTAAATTCATATCATTTTCAACTTTCAAATTATAAGGCACTTCCGGTTTGGACCGGAAGGAAGGGTCAAGTCATTTTGCATGTAATACGAATATGAAGACCCTGGATTATTCTATCAATTCCCGTTAAAATCTAAATGAGATCTGTTACATTTGATTTGATATTGATTTTCAAAGATTAAATCTACAAATCATTAGTTGCTTGCAATCTAATACTTGATGACGTCATCGTGACGTCATTAACATACAGCTCGAGAGCTGTCTGAACTTGTCTATTTAAAGCAAAAAAAAAGAATTATATCTATCGCGGTTGATTTTTCAGCAATTATTTAAGGTTTAAAGGTCTTTTCATTGTAACTTTCGGTCTAGTGACGTCATATTTTGTTGTCTTCGCCAACTTGTTCCTAACAAGATGTTGATTATATAAACCAGTTATACAGTGATTTGAGCAAACTTCGCAAAACAAATCAACTGGTTATTCATTGTTAACAGTTTTCAAACTGCCGCTAGAGGGCGCTGTAACATGTTATGGCGTTACCGGTATTTTTTGTGAAAAGCACTACTAGCCAGAGACTAACATCGTTGAAACTAAGTTCACATTATGGTCCACTTTTAAATTATAAGCCACTTCCGGTTTCGACCGGAAGGAAGGGTCACGGGATTTCACGCACACGAGATAAAATGAAGATCATGGAATTAATATTATATCAATTCCCACAAACTTCAAGTTCCGATCATACGCGGTTGATTTTTAAATTAATTTTCAAACATTAAATCTATTGCACGTTTAAGACAACGTCACCTGACCCATGGTGACGTCATCACGACGCCTGTCCCCAAGGCACGAGTGCACTATAGAGTATTTACGGAGGTTAAGTTTGATGAGAATACCAATTTGTTTTCTGTTAAAAGTACTTGTGCAAAAGTTCGCGTACATCTTTTATATGGTACATGTATAATTCACGCGTAGTTCTGCGTTGCCGAAGGCACGTTTACCTACCTGCCATAAGCGGCGCCCTTCCTCGTGGCCTATGTTGATGACTCTCGTGTTTCACATGTCACCGTACAAATGGATACCAGTGTCCCGCCTTCCCTTCTCTATTGTACAATGTATGGAGCGTACTGACATCGTACGTGCAAGTACGCTCAATACAATGTACACGTATACTGGCGCCGTGCAATCAAGGACATAAAACATGAAATTTCAAGGGTGTCTCAGGGTATGTCCAAGTTCGCCTTTTGCTACAAAACACAGGGAAGTTTGAGAAGTACTTTTACATTAACCTTTAGAGCAAAAAACAAGATTATATCTGTCTGGGTTAATTTTTTAGGAATTTTTTAAGGAAAAGAGGTAATTTCATTATAACTTCCGGTCTGGTGACGTCATATTTTTTTCTTTCCGTCAACCTGTTCCTATCATGAAGCTGATTATATACATCAGTTATAAAGTGATTTGAACAAACTTCGCCACACACATCAACAGATTGTTCATTTCAAACATTTTTCAACCTGCCGCTAGAGGGCGCTATAACATGTTATGACGTCCCCGGAATTTTTTTGAAAAGTTTATTCTAGCCAGACACAAACATCGTTGAAAGTAAGTTCATATCATTTTTCACTTTCAAATTATTAGGCACTTCCGGTTTAGACCGGAAGGAAGGGTCACGTGATTTCACGCACATGAGATAAAACAAAGATCCTGAATTATTCTATCTATTGCCACAAACATCAAGTTTCGGTCTTTTGCGGTTGATTTGTTATTGATTTTCAAAGATTAAATCAATTGCACCTTTAAGATGACGTCACGTGACCCCTGATGACGTCATCATGACGTCTGTCTGCGAGACACGAGTTCACTTTAGGGCCTTCACCAGGGTTAAGTTTTATGGAAATACGAGTTTGTTTTCTATTAAAAGTGACGGGCAGAAAAAACGTGTACAAAGTCTATGGGGTTTAGGTTACTAAAAGAAAAGAAAAAAAAAAGAAGAAGAAGAAGAAGAAACTAGAACTACGTCTGTTCGAGGAACAGAACATAGGGCTTTTTCGCATGTACATTTTGTTTAGATTTAGTTTTCAAGAAATTAAACTATTATACCTTAAAAAACATTCAAAACGAATTTAACTGAATTGAAACAGATTAAAATGAATTTAAACAGATTAAATCAAATTTAAATGATTTTGAACGAATTTAAACTATTAACAACATTTTTAAAGAATTGAAAATAAAATAAAACGAATATAAACGCATGTAAACAAAATCAAAGTTCATGACGTCACATGCCCCCTGATGACGTCACCACGACAATACGTGTCAATTCACATATTGTCACTATGATATTGGTCTGTGCCAAGTCTGCAGTCAATCTGATCAAAGGAAGTGTGAATTGTTTAAGTGGAATAAAATTAGAAAGAAAGAAAAATTCATTAAAAATGAATTGATGACGTCAGTAATACGTCACTTCGGTTTTGCGTACCAATGATCGTATCTAACTTCTCAAGTTTCATGACGATCGGACCTATTCTTTTGTTTATTTTTTAAAGTTATGTTTTGATGACGTCATTACGAAGTCACACACGTCCAAGGATCAAATAAAGGATACAAATAGGCGTACAGCTCAAAAACTTATTGGAAATAAATTGGAATTTTTTTGAAATAAATTGTTTTAATGAAAGTATATGATTGACACCCCTTGGTATATAGCTGTAGTGGTGGCGTAACTACGGAGGACGCCCTTCCTTCCCGTTGGAGATATATGTGCGCCCCTGGGTACTACCCCGACCCCCATTTCAAATGTATAATTACTACACACAAGTTCCTGTATTCAGTACGTGCTCCTCTGGAAAATTGGTGCACGGCTTTAAGATATTCAGCTCTAGGCCGCTGCTTGTTGTATTGCACTTCCGGTTTGGACCGGAAGGAAGGGCCAAGTGATTTTACGCCCGGGCGATAAAATAAAGATCCTGAATTATTCTATCAATCGCCACAAACTTCAAGTTCAGGGCATTTGCTGTTGATTTATTGATTTTCAAAAATTAAATCTATTGCACCTTTAAGATGACGTCACGTGACCCCTGATGACGTCATAATGGCGTCCTTCTGCGAGACATGAGTTCACAAATATGAAGGCGCTCGATTATGCCATAAAATCGCGTAAAATTCGAACTCAGATCTTTCATAGTTGATTTTATAAAGATTTTAAAAGATTAAATATAGAAATCATTTTCAACCTGCCGCTAGAGGGCGCTATAACATGTTATGACGTCGCCGGAATTTTTTTGAAAAGTTTATTCTAGCCAGACAATAACATCGTTGAAAGTAAGTTCATATCATTTTTCACTTTCAAATTATGAGGCACTTCCGGTTTAGACCGGAAGGAAGGGTCACGTGATTTCACGCACACGAGATAAATGAAGATCCTGGATTTTTTTCTATTAATTGCCACAAAATTCAAGTTTCGGTCTTTTGCGGTTGATGTTTTATTGATTTTCAAAGATTAAATCAATTACACCTTTAAGATAAGGTCACGTGGCCCTGATGACGTCTTTCTCGTGGTGTCTGTCGGCGAGACTGGAGTTCACTATTGGGTCTTCACCTGGGTCAAGTTTATGGGAATACGACTTTGTTTTTCCGTTAAAAGTGCTTTGAATTGTGCAAGCAACGTTTACAAAGTCTACGGGGTTGGATTCTGCGTAGCCGAAAGCGTGTTTACCTACCTGTCGTACGCGGCGCCCTTCCCCATGGGCAATTTGATGACGTCATCTTGTTTCGCTTGTTGGCGGCTAGTGTCCTCTTGGGTGAGCGTACATTTGCATGCACGTACGATGTCAGTAGTGATACATTCGCTCAATGCATAGTACACTATCAGTGTATACGTACATGTACTAGCATGTATATTATACGTGTGCCATGCACACGTAAGGGGTCAATGCTTTTTGCACCTAGGCCAAAACGATTACATTTCAAGGGTGCCGCAGGGTATGTTCAAGTTCGTTTTTTGCCCCAAAATACAGGGAAGTTCGATAACTACTTTTACATTAACCTTTAGAGCAAAAATCAAGATTGTATCTGTCAGGTTTAATTTTTTTGGAATTTTCAAAGGAAAAGGAGTCTTTTCATTCTAACTTCCGGTCTGGTGACGTCATAATTTTTTCTTCACGTCACCTTGTTCCTAGCATGAAGCTGATTAAATACACCGGTTATAAAGTGATTTCAGCAAACTTCGCCACACACATCAACAGATTATTCATTTTAACAATTTTTCAAACTGCCGCTAGAGGGCGCTATAACATGTTATGACGTCACCAATATTTTTTTTGAAAAATACATTGTAGCCAGACACTAACATCGTTGAAAGTAAGTTCATATCATTTTTCACTTTCAAATTATGAGGCACTTCCGGTTTAGACCGGAAGGAAGGGTCACGTGATTTCACGCACACGAGATAAAATTAAGATCCTGGATTATTCTATCTATTGCCACTAAAATTTAGTTTCGGTCTTTTGCGGTTGATTTGTTATTGAATTTCAAAGATTAAATCAATAACACCTTTAAGATGACGTCACGTGACCCCTGATGACGTCACCATGACGTATTTCTGCGAGACAAGAGTTCACTATGGGGTCTTCACCTGGGTTAAGTTTTATGTAAATACGACTTTGTTTTCGATTAAAAGTGAAGGGCAGAAAAAACGTGTACAAAGTCTATGGGGTTTAGGTTACTAAAAGAAAAGAAAAAAAAAACTAGAACTACGTCTGTTCGAGGAACAGAACATAGGGCTTTTTCGCTTTCGCAATTTTTTACATTAATTTTTTCAAAAATTGAACTTTTATACCATCAAAATAATTTAAAATCATCGAAAACGAATTTAAGTTAATTTAAACAGATTAAAATGCATCCAAACTGATTAAAACGATGACGTCACACGTTTGTGAACTTTTTGTGCAACTATCTATCACCTAACAATACAAACGTATGTTATGTTAGCACGTTCCGTTGCTGAGATATGACTTAAATGTCGAAAAACGTAATAATTCAAATATAATCGTAATATGACGTAACATTTGTCAACATGCCGCTAGAGGGCGCTATAACATTTTAAGAAGTCACCGTTAACTTGTTTGTTACTTACAACCTAGCCAGCGCCTAACATCGTTGAAAGTAAGTTCACATCGTTTTCCACTTTTAAATTATAATGCACTTCCGGTTTGGACCGGAAGGAAGGGTCAGGTTTTTTTGCATGTAATACAAATTATGAAGACCATGGATTAATCTATCAATTCCCTTAAAAATCTAAATCATATCTCTTACAGTTGATTTTATATTGATTTTCAAAGATTAAATCTATAAATATTTGGTTGCTTGTAATCTGACATTTGATGACGTCATCGTGACGTAATTAACATAAAGCTCGAGAGCTGTCTTTACTTTGCTATCTGATGCAAAAATCTGGATTATATCTATAGCGGGTGATTTTTAAGCGATTGTTTAAGGTTTAAAGGATTTTTCATTGTAACTTCCGGTTTGGTGACGTCATAAATATTTCTCCTTCCCAATATGGTCTAAGCATGAAGCTGATTATATACACCGGTTATAAAGTGGTTTCAGCAAACTTCGCCACACACATCAACAGATTATTCATTTTAACCATTTTTTAACCTGCCGCTAGAGGGCGCTATAACATATTATGACGTCGCCTGATTTTTTTTGAAAAAGTTTATTCTAGCCAGAAACTAACATCGTTGAAAGTAAGTTCATATCATTTTTCACTTTCAAATTATGAGGCACTTCCGGTTTGGACCGGAAGGAAGGGTCACGTGATTTTAGCACACGAGATAAAATGAAGATTCTGGATTATTCTATCTATTGCCACAAAAATCAAGTTTCGGTCTTTTGTGGTTGATTTGTTATTTATTTTTAAAGATTAAATCAATTGCACCTTTAAGATAAGGTCACGTGGCCCTGATGACGTCTTCCTCGTGGTGTCTGTCGGCGAGACTGGAGTTCACTATTGGGTCTTCACCTGGGTCAAGTTTATGGGAATACGACTTTGTTTTTCCGTTAAAAGTGCTTTGAATTGTGCAAGCAACGTTTACAAAGTCTACGGGGTTGGATTCTGCGTAGCTGAAAGCGTGTTTACCTACCTGTCGTACGCGGCGCCCTTCCCCATGGGCAATTTGTTGACGTCATCCTGTTTCACAGGTTGGCGGCTAGTGTCCTCTTGGGTAAGCGTACATGTGCTTGCACGAACGATGTCAGTGGTGATACATTCGCTCAATACATAATACACTATCAGTGTATACGTACATGTACTAGCATGTATATTATACGTGTGCCATACACACGTACGTAAGGGTTCAATGCTTTTTGCACCTAGGCCAAAACGATTACATTTCAAGGGTGCCGCAGGGTATGTTCAAGTTCGTTTTTTGCCCCAAAACACAGGGAAGTTCGAGAACTACTTTTACATTAACCTTTAGAGCAAAAATCAAGATTGTATCTGTCAGGATTAATTTTTTAGGAATTTTCAAAGGAAAAGGAGTCTTTTCATTCTAACTTCCGGTCTGGTGACGTCATAATTTTTTCTTCCCGTCAACTTGTTCCTACCATGAAGCTGATTAAATACACCGGTTATAAAGTGATTTCAGCAAACTTCGCCACACACATCAACAGATTATTCATTTTAACAATTTTTTTAACTGCCGCTAGAGGGCGCTATAACATGTTATGACGTCACCAATATTTTTTTTGAAAAATACATTGTAGCCAGACACTAACATCGTTGAAAGTAAGTTCATATCATTTTTCACTTTCAAATTATGAGGCACTTCCGGTTTAGACCGGAAGGAAGGGTCACGTGATTTCACGCACACGAGATAAAATTAAGATCCTGGATTATTCTATCTATTGCCACAAAAATTAAGTTTCGGTCTTTTGCGGTTGATTTGTTATTGATTTTCAAAGATTAAATCAATTACACCTTTAAGATGACGTCACGTGACCCCTGATGACGTCACCATTACGTTTTTCGGCGAGACACGAGTTCACTATAGGGTCTTCACCTGGGTTAAGTTTTATGGAAATACGACTTTGTTTTCTATTAAAAGTGACTGGCAGAAAAAACGTGTACAAAGTCTATGGAGTTTAGGTTACTAAAAGAAAAAAAGAAGAAGAAGAAGAAGAAGAAAAAAAAAAATCAGAACAGAAACAAAGGCTTTTTCGCAAAATTTGCGAAAAAGCCAAAAAAGAAGAAGAAAAAAAAAAATCAGAACAAAAACAAAGGCTTTTTCGCAAAATTGCGAAAAAGCCAAAAAACAAAATCAGAACAAAAACAAAGGCTTTTTCGCAAAATTGCGAAAAAGCCAACTAGAACTACGTCTGTTCGAGGAACAGAACATAGGGCTTTTTCGCATTCGCAATTTTTTAGATTAAATTTTTCAAAAATTGAACTTGTATACTATCAAAACAATTCAAAATCCTTGAAAACTTTAAATTATAAGGCACTTCCGGTTTGGACCGGAAGGAAGGGTCAGGTCTTTTTGCATGTACTACAAATTATGAAGACCATATATTAATATATCAATAACCTTAAAAATCTAAATCAGATCTCTTACAGTTGATTTTATATTGATTTAAATCTAGAAATATTTGGTTGCTTGTTAATCTGACACTTGATGACGTCATCGTGACGTAATTAACATAAAGCTCGAGAGCTGTCTTAACTTTGCTATTTGAAGCAAAAATCTGGAATATATATATCGCGGTTGATTTTTATGCGATTTTTTAAAGTTTAAAGGTCTTTTCATTGTAACTTCCAGTTTGGTGACGTCATCAATATTTTTCTTTCTCAATATGTTCTAAGCACGAAGCTGATTATATACACCGGTTATAAAGTGGTTTCAGCAAACTTCGCCACACACATCAACAGATTATTCATTTTAACAATTTTTCAACCTGCCGCTAGAGGGCGCTATAACATATTATGACGTCGCCTGATTTTGTTTGGAAAAGTTTATTCTAGCCTGACACTAACATCGTTGAAAGTAAGTTCATATCATTTTTCACTTTCAAATTATGAGGTACTTCCGGTTTGGACCGGAAGGAAGGGTCACGTGATTTTAAGCATAAAATGAAGATTCTGGGTTATTCTATATGTTGCCACAAAAATGAAGTTTCGGTCTTTTGTGGTTGATCTGTTATTGATTTTTTTAAAGATTAAATCTATTACACCTTTAAGATAACGTCACGTGACCCTGATGACGTCTTCATCATGGCGTCTGTCGGCGAGACTGGAGTTCACTATAGGGTCTTCACCTGGGTCAAGTTTTATGGCAATGCGACTTTGTTTTTCCGTTAAAAGTGCTTGGAATTGAGCAAACAACGTTTACACAGTCTATGGGGTTGGATTCTGCGTAACCGAAAGCGTGTTTACCTACCTGTCGTACGCGGCGCCCTTCCCCGTGGGCAATTTGATGACGTCATCCTGTTTCACAGGTTGGCGGCGAGTGTCCTCTCTAGTGAGCGTACATGTGCATGTACATGTACGTACAATGTCAGTAGTGATACATTCGCTCAATACATAATACACTATCCCTGTATACATGTATGTACAAACATGTACATGTACACACACACATAAGGGGGCACTGCTTTTTGCACCTAGGCCAAAACGATTCAATTTCAAGGGTGCCGCAGTGTATGTCCAAGTTCGTCTTTTGCCAAAAAACACAGGGAAGTTCGAGAACTACCTTTACACTAACCTTTAGAGCAAAAATCAAGATTATATCTGTCAGGTTTATTTTTTTAGGAATTTTCATAGGAAAAGAAGTTTTTTCATTGTAACTTCCGGTCTGGTGACGTCATCATTTTTTCTTCTCGTCGAATTGTTCCTAGCATGAAGCTGATTAAATACACCGGTTATAAAGTGATTTCAGCAAACTTCGCCACACACATCAACAGATTATTCATTTTAACAATTTGTCAACCTGCCGCTAGAGGGCGCTATAACATGTTATGACGTCACCAGTATTTTTTTTGAAAAATACATTCTAGCCAGACACTAACAACGTTGAAAGTAAGTTCATATCATTTTTCAGTTTTAAATTATAAGGCACTTCCGGTTTGGACCGGAAGGAAGGGTCACGTGACTTCACGCACGCGAGATGAAATGAAGATCCTTGATCATTTTATCTATTGCCACAAAAATCAAGTTTCGGTCTTTTGCGGTTGATTTGTTATTGATTTTCAAAGATTAAATCAATTACACCTTTAAGATGACGTCACGTGACCCATGATGACGTCACCATGACGTATTTTTGCGAGACACGAGTTCACTATAGGGTCTTCACCTGGGTTAAGTTTTATGAAAATACGACTTTTTTTTCTGGTAAAAGTACTTGTGCAAAAAAACGTGTACAAAGTCTATAGGGTTTATGTTACTAAAAGAATAAAAAAAAAAAAAAAATCAGAACAAAAACAAAGGCTTTTTCGCAAAATTGCGAAAAAGCCAACTAGAACTACGTCTGTTCGAGGAACAGAACATAGGGCTTTTTCGAATTCGCATTTTTTTTTTTTTATTAAATTTTTCAAAAATTGAACTTTTATACCATCAAAACAATTTAAAATCATTGGAAACGAATTTAAGTTAATTTAAACAGATTACAATTAATTCAAACTGATTAAAACGATGACGTCACACGTTTGTGAACTTTTTGTGCAACTATCTATCACCTAACAATAAACAAAGTTGTTATGTTAGCACGTTTCGTTGCTGAGATATGGCTTAAAGGTCTAAACACGTAATAATTCAAATATAATCGTAATATGACGTAACATTTGCCAACATGCCGCTAGAGGGCACTATAACATTTTATGAATTTACCGTTAACTTTGTTGTTACTTACAACCTAGCCATCGCCTAACATCGTTGAAAATAAGTTCACATCGTTTTCCACTTTTAAACTATAAGGCACTTCCGGTTTGGACCGGAAGGAAGTGTCAGGTCTTTTTGCATGTAATACAAATTATGAAGACCATGGATTAATCTATCAATTCTCCTAAAAATCTAAATCAGATCTCTTACAGTTGATTTTATATTGATTTTCAAAGATTAAATTTAGAAATATTTGGTTGCTTGTAATCTGACACTTGATGACGTCATCGTGACGTAATTAAGAGAAAGCTCGAGAGCTGTCTTAACTTTGCTATTTAAAGCAAAAATCTGGATTATATCTATCGCGGTTGATTTTTAAGCGACGTTTTAAAGTTTTAAGGTCTTTTCATTGTAACTTCCGGTTTGGTGACGTCATCAATAAATCTCTTTCTCAATATGTTCTTAGCACGAAGCTGATTATATACACCGGTTATAAAGTGATTTCAGCAAACTTCGCCACACACATCAACAGATTATTCATTTTAACCATTTTTCAACCTGCCGCTAGAGGGCGCTATAACATGTTATGACATCGCCGGTATTTTTTTGAAAAGTTTATTCTAGCCAGACACTAACATCGTTGAAAGTAAGTTCATATCATTTTTCACTTTTAAATTATAAGGCACTTCCGGTTTAGACCGGAAGGAAGGGTCACGTGATTTCACTCAGACGAGATAAAATGAAGATCCTGAATTATTATATCTATTGCCACAAAAATTAAGTTTCGGTCTTTTGCGGTTGATTTGTTATTGATTTTTAAAGATTAAATCAATTGCACCTTTAATATGACGTCACGTGACCCCTGATGGTGTCACGATGACGTTATAGCGGGTAAGGATACCTGATGTACGAGTCTGCGCGGTAAAAAAAAAAAAAAAAAAAAGAAAGCCTTCTGTAACTAACAAAAGGCTTTTTTTTATACTTTTAACCAAGACGCTTTTGTAAATAAACAAAAATTAAAGTTCCGACTCCAACTATAAAGGCCCACACGTGTTCTCCCAACCATCCGACGGTTTTGCTCAATACGTTAAATATCCAACTCGCTATACCACCTATAATTCCGGGCAAGGCGCCGAGCAGCTTGGAGCCTAGTTTAGCGAGCACGTTTGACAAGTGTTTTAGTTGCGACTGTATCCATTCTTTTACGTTGGTGGCGTTAGACGGCGCGGGCGCAGGCGCGGGTGTAGGTGTGGGTGTGGGTGGTGCACCGACAGACAAAACGCTCTTTACTATCAAACCGATAGCCAAACTAAACGCCGTCAAAATGCTCGCGATGGTCACGCCTTGTTCTCTAAACAACGTTCTAATTTTTTCTCCCAAGGTCGTGTCGCTATCTAACATCTTCGTAATCGTTTCTTTGATTCTGTTCATCTGACGTTTTTTTGCGTTGGTAGACGCGGCTTCTAATCTAGCAGATCTTTCGATCGTTAATTATTCTAATCTCTCTCTCATTTCTGCCGTGGAACCATCGCTCATTGATTCAGCGAGTTCCGCTTTGGTCTGGACTATCTCATCGTCGAGTTTCCCGAGATGCGCTAAATTTAGTTCTAAGTTGCCTCTCATCGTTTGAAGGGTTTTGTTTAAACCCAAGATCTCTCTGATGGGTAAGCCTGTTTCTCGTTCAAGAGTTTCGACAATTTCGCTTATAGCGTCAGCCTCTTTTGGAAGCTCTTCTGTCGGGGTAGAATCCGTATTCTTTTTGAGTTCTTTTTCTTCTTCTTTACTAAGTAGATTTCGTTTATAATCTTTAAAACCAAATTCATTTCTAATAAAATTTGCACCATCCCTAGTGTTTGTTTCGATGGTACTTAATTTAAATAATTTATCGGGTTTACCTTTTTGAGATAATCTTACTTCTCTGTCATCGATTACAAAATATAACGTGTTATCTTTTATCTCAAATCTTTCCCATTGCGGAATTATATCATATTGTCTTTCTCCTTGGTATTCGTATAAATTTTCGACTTTTGGATTATTAATAAACATACGTGTCCCTCGTTCTAAAACATTATCCTCACGAGCTTGAGCATAGGCTGGATCTAACGCCGCTTCGTTGTCGAGAGAATAATCTAGACCGTCCCATTCTAGATCGTTGTCTTCTACCTCGTAGTGGTCTACGTCTTCAAGCTCACCACCTTCAAGCTCACCACCTTCAGCCATTTATATAAACAAACTAAAGTTTTATGTCTAATTTAATATATTTGGTGGAAGTATATTTTGCGATACCAGCCAGGTTTTTACGTACATCGATCCGCTTATCGTAGCCGTTAGTTTCGCTACATCTTCCACGCTCAACTTGTCGAGATCGGCCGGTTTGATCTTCAAAAGTTTGTTACTAAACATGTTAAATCCCACGCTTAACATAGAGATCACGGCGGCGTGATAAAGATTGTTGACGATGCTATTAGTATCCATTTATAATTGCCACAATTTTATTTGTTTATTTTTTTATTCCATTTCTACCCACGCATTACCATGGGAAGGTGGTTTCTCTTTTGGGCTCTCTTGGGCTGGTTGTGTTAGAGGTTGCGGTGGTGCTAAAGCAGGTGGTGAGACTCTCTGGTTCCATATATAGAGTCCTCCTAAAACTACAACAACCACCAGCGACAACGGCCCAACTGCCGCATAAGAAGGAGTAGTAGTTTTTACGTCTATATTTTGCATCTTAGCAATTTGTTCTTTTCTCTTTTTGTTGTGTTCCGCTAATGCCTTGCCTTGTTTTACTCTATCGGGATTTTTATTTTTAGTTTTAGTCGTCACCGTCTGTACCTTTGGAGTCTCTGGCTGAAGAGGGCTCTCTTGTTGACTCATCTTTTATTATAGGTAGATAATTATTTTTGTTGATAACTAAATGTTTAGATGTTATCAAGAAACCTACTAACGGCGACAACAACATTCCGTGGTTATAATAAACTTCACAGAGTAGGCTGGCTATCGAGCTAGATATAATGGGATCTTCTTCTAGATATTTGGTGAGCGCGTCTTCCGAGTCTACTCGTAGACTGACACCCTTCCCTAGTTTGATCATAGGTATACTGTAGCCCAAAGCTCTCGAATAAACCCCCAGAACACAGTTACCCAAACTAGTAATCATTTCTTTACCCAGTCGAGCCTCGTAATGGTTGTACATTTTATCTTGTTTGTTCGCGTCTAGGTTTTCTATATCTTCCTGGCTAAATTCTTTACCCAAATACTTTTTAGAATCACCGGAAGATATTACAGCCAACAATCTAGTTTTTTTGTGAGTCGTTTGCGGCGCCGGTGTGTTGAGGTCTAAAGTTTTTAAAGGCTCCATTTTTATAAGACGGTATAATTTATTTTTTAGAGAAAAATAGTCGTAAGATAAAATACACAGGGCCGACGCTATAATAAATTTGAGTGAAAGATCGATCAGCAAAGCCGACATTTAAATAAACGTGAGATAAACTAGCTACAACAAATTACAACTAGCTAGACAACTAGCTGTTCAACAAAACACAACTAGCTATGCAAGTACTTTACAACTAGCTGTTCAACAAATTACAACTAGCTATCCAAGTACTTTACAACTAGCTGTTCAACAAAACGCAACTAGCTATGCAAGTACTTACAACTAGCTGTTCAACAAAACCTCAACAAAACACAACTAGCTATGCAAGTACTTAACAACTAGCTGTTCAACAAATCATCAACAAAACTCAACTAGCTGTTCAACACAACTCAACTAGCTATGCAAGTACTTAGCAACTAGGTTACAACTAGCTATACAAATTCCATTTAGTCGGAGGATCCGTATGTAAAATCAATTTACTATAGGGAGTGTATTTGAGATGTTGTTTTATGTCTTGCCTTTTATTATCTGGCACAACATCATTTTCGTCGAGGCAATTATCAAAACTTTTTTTGTCTTTGCAATAAAAAATAGCCACCCATTGAGTCTGTTCGCGATAATCTTTTAAAACGGTGTTATATTTTTGAGTCAATAACCAACAGCTGTGGTTATCGTGTCTACCGCTAAATGCTAATTTAGATAACATGCACACACTACTACCGCCTCTAGAACCCTTTCGATATTTCATAGCTTGATCAGCGCTGCAGTCGTCGATTACAAACAAAGTGTGCAATCCTTTAAATTTCGTTCTATAAAAGTCTATGGCTTCGTTCATGTTCATATTTTCAGCGTCGGGGTCGCACGCGTAAACGTTGGGGTCGTTAAAAAACCAAGGTCTCTCGTGATACGTTTTGTTGTTTGACAGAGTCGGACATATGATCACCAAGTATTCAAATTTGTTGGCATATTCGTTTTCTAGCAAGTCTAACGCAAACTTTGTTTTGCCAGAGTTTGTCCTTCCGCATATTAAAGCGCAGTGTGGCGTCATCTTACTCATGTCTTTAGTGTCTTTTAATAGCGAGTTATTTTATTTTTAAAAGTTGACGCTGCTCAAGCGACCTCCTTGGATGTTAAGTTGCGCGTCCATCACCAAAAAGACGTAACACTTTAGAGCACCCGCGGTTTGAGCTTCGCGTTCCATCAATATAGAGATTCCTCCGCTTATATCACCGATTTGTTTACCCGATCCGTGATTTTTGTTGTCGTCCGTTGATCTCATATCCAACCAAAGACCGTATCTTCTCAAAAAATAATCACCGATATCCATCTCCGTCAACCCTAAATCTTTACATATACCAGCCCCTAGCTCGGTGGATGAGTCTCCAAAGAACTTGTTGATTTCTCCCCAGTGTTGATAGCTTTTGAGACCCGAACTGTAGAGTTGATTAGGTTTTCCTTCTATCGTCACGCTAACTTTGTCTATCTTTGGGTTATAAAATAGTTCGGGGGTTTTCGTAGTCGGGTCTTTAAACAAAAACAATATACCCTTGAGACTTTTAACCGCTACGTTTAAATTAAAGTTCCAAACGGTGTCCGATTTATCGATAGATCTTACTTCGTGTCTCTGAATCCTATCGAACAAAAACTGCGTCTTGCCGAGACATTTTTGAGCTAAGATTTGAGCTAAATGTTTGTTAGAAACGATCTCGTATTCTAGCGCCAAGTTGGAGATGCGATAACTCGCTTCGGCGTCGGTAGAATTTACGACTTTGACGTAATCGTTAAAAGTAAGTTCGTAAGACAGTTGGTCGTTTAAAGCGGATGGATAAAACGGTTGATGATCCGTGAGCATTTCAAAATCTAGAGGTATACAAAATCTGTTTCCAAAGGCATCCGCTGTTGCTTTGTCTTTTCCAGAGTTGGCACCGGCAACCGCGTTGCCGGTACCCACACGTAGGTCCGATATGTTGGAAATCTCGTTTCCGGCGTAGTGATCTCTGATACCTTTGGGTAACCAAAGATCTTTAAAAATGTTATAAACGTCGGCGTCGGTCAAGTTTACGATCTCCCGGCCACCGATACATATTCTTATTTGTTTTACGAGATTTCGTCCTAGATTTTTAAACAGATTTCGATCGGCATCGTCGTCCGAGGTTAGATCGATATTAAAAGTTAGTTTCGCCGAACCGGGGATGATCACGTCGTCGGCGCTCAACGACGGAAACTTGACTATTCATTTGTCGTTCGCGTCGATCGTGCTAGGATTGTGAGTTACGACAACAGTCTGGCGGTTACCTTTTATACCCCGAGGATTTTTAAGAAGCCTGTGTGGATTCAGTTTGTTTCCATAAGTCGCGTTCATTTTTATATTAACTTTTTATTTTTTTACTTTTTTTAAATGCAGTCGCACACTTTTGTCATGACCGAAAAAGAGCAGACTTTTGAGCTACCTCGGCCTATAGATAACGTTGAGGGTAACCGTCGCATTAAGTTAAGCAGCGTTATTTTAGACGTGGGTTTTTATAACGTCGAGAACGTAGAGAGGGTATCGTATAATATATATACTCAGATTCGTGCTGAAGAAGGTGTGGTCGATATCATGCCTGGTCGATGGAATCTTTATTCTTGTATAGGTAGTTTTAAAGAATATATTCAATCTGTGACCATCACTCCGATAAACGATAAACTATTTTATTTGTCATTAGTGAACCCTGGGTCTTTAACGTATATAAAACTATCGAGTAATCTATCTAAACTTTTGGGTTTACCTAGGGGTTGGCTCGATGGCTACACTGATTTAACTAGATACTATTTTGGAAAATTTAACATAAATCTTTACAGCGCGGTCTTTTTACATTGCGAAGAACTGTCTACGCGTTCAAGTTTTGTTAACGGAAAACAAACCAACCTGTTGGAGAGTATACCTTTATCGGGTGATGCTGCTCCCCAAGATCCAATTTATTCCAAATACGACAATTCTCCAAAAGAGTTAGTAACCGATAAAATAAACAGCCTCACGTTTTCGTTAAAAACCGGTCTTGGCGAGGTCTTAGATAATAGAGGTAAAGAGATAATGTTAAACGTAGAAATATTTTAGTTACTTTTGTAAAATGCAGTCTCATACGTTCGTCATGACTGATAACGAGCAGACCTTTGAACTATCGCGACCTATGGATAACGTCGAGGGTGACCGTCGCATGAAGTTAAACAACTTTGCGTTAGACTTAGGTTTTTATAACCTCAACAAAAAAGCGTCGATGAATTGGGAGAGTTTTACGGGTGATACAAATGATCCGACGTCAGATCAAATTACTGCTCATGAAAAAATTGATATTCCTCCAGATAGGTGGAATCTTTATTCTTTCAAAGATCTTATAAAAACTTTTCACGATATATCCATAGAGACCTTATCCGATGAACTGTTTTATATATCCATTCCCGTCCAAAATCGCATAAAACTATCGAGTAATTTGTCTAAACTATTAGGTTTACCCAGGGGTTGGCTCAATGGTGGTAATCATTATGGAAAATTTAGCCTAAATCTATACAACGTGGTCTTTTTACATTGCGAAGAACTGTCTACGCATTCAAATTTTGTTAACGGAAAACAAACCAACCTGTTGGATAGTATACCCGTACACGGTGATGCCGCTCGTTCAAACAATCCTCAAGATCCTAACAAGTGTTCAAAAGAGTTGGTAGCTGGCAAAATAAACAGCCTCACGTTTTCGTAAAAAAACGGTCGTGGCAAGGTGCTAGATAACAGAGGTAAAGAGATAATTTTTAACATAGAAATATTTTAGTTACTTTTGTAAAATGACGACTAGTATTTACCCCGATCTAAAAAACGACGAAACGAGGGTGTTTCGATTGCAAAAGATCGAAGAAGTTCAAAAAGATATATTGGCGCAACGAGAACAGCGAAGCGCGTTGTGTAAAAAATATGGCAAGTTAATTACGACATTGTCTACTACGGAAACGCTAGCCGGGGTGAGTGGTACAATTTGTGGGGGTTTGGGAATCGCGGCTATAAGCGGCGTCATTACGTCACCTGTTGGTTTAGCGTTAGAGGGAGTAGCCATTAGTTTTGGTTGGGCCGCGCTCTTGTTAAAATATTTTAGCAAACGATTTAGACGTAAAGTTAAAAAACACGACGAGATTAGAGTCTTGGCCGAGGCTAAGCTCAACAGCGTAAGGGATCTTATTTCTCAAGCTATAGAGGACGGTGATATATCCCACGAAGAGTACGCTTTGGTGTTGAAGGAATTGAGGCAATTTAACGATATGAAAGAGGCTATTAGGTCCGGCAGCTTGCTGTCAGAAAAGAAAGGTGAGAGCGATATAGAATCCGAGATAAAAAGACGCGTGGAAGAGTTGGTGACGAAGGAAAAAAAAGGTCTTATCGAAAAACTTTCAGCTTCGAGATAAATAAAAATAATTTTGATCAACCACCTCCTTATCCGTCAGCGCCGCCTTTATAAAAAAGGGAAGTTGACTCTGTAAAATACCGTGGGAATTGCGTGGGAAGTCAAATTGCCTTTTGTGCCAAACGCGATGTGTCATAACAAAACAACCTTGAGCCGAGATTCCTTTGTCAGCGTGGCTAGTCAGCCGCCCTTCACAGACAAAGAAATATATCTGGCGTGGGCGGCTGCTAGTAGGGTATAAATACCGCTGCATGAGCTGTGTCATCATTTCTGCACTTTAGGCAAAAAGACTTATCATCAACGGTCGACATGAAGAAGCCTTGGAAGCCCTAAACAACACACCAAATGTAAATAATCCGCCACCACTCCCAACTTTAGAAGCTCAAGAAAATGATGAAGAAGTAGAAGAACAGCCCCAAATAAAAAAACCACTCTTAGCCCCGACGAAATGTACGACAAACTAAAAAATAGTTATAATATTGAGCAACAAGGGAGTAATTTGGGGGATATTCCCGAAGTGAATAACGAAAATTATAGTTTAAAACGTTTAGAAGAATGCATAAAAGAATGCAACCAAATTCATACAAAGGGGGGAAATAGGAGTTTGTTTAACGCCGCAAAATTTGGGAATTGGCTAGAAGTTTCGTTTCAAAAATTTCAACGAGAAAAACGGGAGGGTAAGGTGTTTTTATCAAATTTTGATACGTGGTTAAAACAAAATTGCGGCTTACAAAAAGAGTGGGCAAAAATATTGAGGGAATTTTATAAACTGGTAAACTCCGTTGTCGCTTACCATTACATTTCTTCAGAAAAAATAAGAAGTTTATAAAGACACATTTTAGTACAAACCAAACAGTAGAAAATAGATGGAAGCACCCCACCCAGTGTAATTGCAATCAATGTGGTCCTCTGTAATTTAGAAATGACGTCATTTTGATAAAGCTATAAGTAGCCTAAAAGCATACACGTGTATGCTTTTGGGATATTTATAGCACCCTCTGTAATTTAGAAATGACGTCATTTTGATAAAGCTATAAGTAGCCTAAAAGCATACACGTGTATGCTTTTGGGCTATTTATAGCACCCTCTGTAATTTAGAAATGACGTCATTTTGATAAAGCTATAAGTAGCCCAAAAGCATACACGTGTATGCTTTTGGACTATTTATAGCACCCTCTGTGAGGGACTCTAGAAGTTAATTTTAGTTATAACAAACTGTGATCAATGAGAATAAAATAAAATAGCGCCCTCTGTTGAGGGCGCTTTTTTAAAATTAATTTTAGAGTTTGTCATTTATTGTGTTTTTTTTTATTTTATAGAGGGCGCTGTTTTTAAAAAATTAATTTTAGAGTGTCATTTATTGTTTTTTTAATTTAACCCATAGAGGGCGCTGTTTAAAAAAAATTAATTTAGCCCATAGAGGGCGCTGTTTTTTTAAAATTAATTTTAGTTTTTTTAATTTAACCCATAGAGGGCGCTGTTTTTAGATTCTCGGCGCGGCAGACGTTTTGTTCCACGCGGAGCGATTCCGAGCTGTGCCCGTCGCTGCAGCGGGGGCGGAGCCATCAGAGCTGCTCCTCGTGGGAGTCAACGGAGCGGAGCTGCTCCGCATACAAGCCAATGGAGCGGAGCTGCTCCACACACAAGCAAATGGAGTCAGGGTGTTTCCTGGGGGAGGAGTTGGTAAATAATAGCGGGGAATTTCGGGACATGTCCCAATAGTTCGTCACCGTTTTCACGAAGAGACAAAAGTGTCAAAAATCGTCCGATTTTCGATATTTCAAATTTTATACTATAGGCTTAAGTTTACTGAGATCTATCATTTTCGCAGGATTTGAAGTTTGAAAATTGATTATTGGCGGGAAAATGAAGATTTTGAAAAGGTTAAAAGCAGCCAGAGTGCATTTTTGGTTTTCACGAAGAGCTAAAGTTGACATTGCCTCTTCGTGAAAACGCTACAACAACGCACAGCGTTTTCACGAAGAGCGAAAATGCATTTATACCATGTGATGTTACGCGGCACAGAAATAAATTGTTTTCACGAAGAGAGAAAGTTCTACTCGTGCTGTCTGCTTTACCGTTGTCAAGGTAAAAGTAACCTCCTTCTCTGGTGCGCATTAAATACGAGCTTTGTTTTTTCTCACGCGCCAAATCTAGAGAACGAGTGCGATACGCGCGTCCGTAGCATGTAATGGCGCGCCTCGAGCTAGATTAGCTTGGTGATCTAGCTCGGACTACACAATGCCGCCGTCGTCTTCACCCTGCTGACTGACAATTAAGGTAACATTTAAATAAAGCTTTTATTCTACAGAATCGTTCTTAAATGTCGTGCTTCAACTTTTATTAGGCCTAGTAATCAGTTGATGAGTCATCAGGACTGCAAACTGGGATTGTAACCGGACATCATGTCATGATGTACGTACGTCGTGCAATATCATTTATTCAATGTACACAACTACTAAGTAATAGCTCGAGGCTACATGGCCGATCATGTAGGTACTGGCCTTGCTCCTTAAAATTTATCTCACTTACCGAACTAGTTGGCGACATGAAGCACATAGGGTTTTGATTTTTTTAGGGAAATGTGTGGGTAAATCAAATGTCGATGTTCATTGTGTTTGATGTGATCATTAGCCCAGGTTGGACTCCGTCATTGTGTCTGTTGTGTACACGCAAGAGAGCTGATGAATCTCTCCTGCCTTAACGAAAATTTCATAGAGCTGCTTAAGCACAACATGTTGCTTAACCACAAACACTCTTGCTTGGTAAATCAAGTTAGGAGCCAAAATTCCATGCGATTGTTATGCTAAGCTAGCAACAGCTAAGTACCAATCACAAACATTATTCATCACATGATGTTGTGGCTGGTAAGATGGTTTTACTAAGCAAGAATGCTTTGTGCTTAAGCATTTTTTCTGCTTAAGCAGCTCTATGAAATTGGCCCCTGAATTGTACATGCGTTGCATGGGTTTAGAAAAGACAAATATGTGGGGATGTCGTGCTTACCGAAAATAAACCGCAATCCCAAGCTTTCGTTAAAAAACTTTTTAGTACGAACTCCCCGTGTGAAGATTATGCGCACGCGTGCATGCACACCTAGCACACTGCCGCCACGACAGCAAGCCGCAGCAAACGGCTTCATGTGTTGAGTTTGTACTGAAAATGTTTTCAATGGAAACTTGTGGTTTATTTTCGGTAAACACACCGCTCGCTGACATATTTGCCTTTGCTAAACCCAACGCATGCACAATTCTGGAAACACGTAATATGTAAGTGAAATTTCAGCTTCCTCCGTCTGGCAAAAAAATGAAAAAAAGTGTTATAATTTTTTCCGCTATGGTGGTACAATTTATACCCTGGACGTCAGTCGGAATGCAATGGTGAGTTGTAGTACACAATCAGTCGATGAGGCTGACTACTACATGTAGTACCATCATTAGTCAGTCGTGCGGCCACCAGTTGAACGACTTTTCTTTCAGTGTAATTCATGGCTTTGGAGGGTTTTCTTTAAACGTACGTAGGGCCTACGTAAAGTCAAAATTCAAAGATATCTGCCACGATCGACCTATTAAGGAAGCATTCCATACTGAGCCACCAACTCAGACCTCCTGCACAAAGTCTTTGGGCCATGGCAGAAAAAGTGAAGGTATTTTAAATAGTTTTGCACTCCTTTAATAGTGTTTCTTCATCAGAATTACAACTTTTGGTACTTTTCAGGTCGTATTAAGGAATACGAGTGGTGGCCCAGTATGGAATTCTTTCCCACGAAAATTAAGAAATGCACAGGCAGCACTTTACCGTAAACCTTGTGTGGAAATTGTCATGTTTACTTTGTTTACACCATGTTTACACCAAGGATTAAACTTTTCAAGATTATTTACTTACAATAAAAAGTGTAACTTGAGAGAAGTCTGTGTTAGGTTGAAAAGGTCATTTTTGATAAACCCCACTTATAGTCAAGTGACTATAATTTGAAAGCATGCGGGCAATAACGTTTTATGAAGACAATTTAAGAATTTTAATGTATAATTAAACATCAAGCTGACAACAAAACACACACTCACACTGATGTTTGAGGTTGGTGTTGGGTCAAGCTCTTCAAAGTTTAAATTTATCAGCCATATATTTCTCATGAGTTTCTCTTCCCCTTTTATTATTTTTGGTTTAATAGCTTCATAGTCATGCTTGTGCAGTGTATGTGCCGCAGCAAGGACCAATAAGGACTCCGCTTGGAACAAGACAATGCGCCACAAAAGAACAAAACAATGGTATACATTTTGGGGGGTTATATTTTGAGTTTATTTTCAATACACAGCATTTCATCTTGAAAACTTTGAAATATTTGCAATGTTATGAAATGTAAAGAAAACCTGACGTACATAGGAGATCTTCAGGTAGGCTCAGCAGTGACTATGACTTGGAAGGATGGTGACTGGCTGGGGCATGTCATAGATTTCGAGTCCAAATCAGAATCAGACTCTGACTCAGATGACATCCCATTGGCAAAGTTGTCTAACAGAAGCACACAAAAGGGTAAGTGTAGTCTTCATATTTGGCTTTCTTTTAAATTATGTATTTTTAATAACCACTGTATGATAGTTATGTCAGCTGGCTTTGAACCTCATGTGGGTTTTGAATCCGCATACACAGGTTACTATACACGATCGAGCAGTCTGCGGATGTACCGGTATTAATCATTTCATCACTATTTCATCACTATTTGAACTTGATCAGTAGCAGGATGATGGAAAAGATTTGTGGGTGTTGAAGCCCTCCCAAACAAGCTTGTGTTAATTTGTTGGTTTTGGTTTGTGTCTGAAGCAATTTACAAAAGGGAAATGCCAATCATGTTCACACTACCAAGAATGTGTTGCCATATTAAGTGATAACAAGTCTAACATTTTAAAAGACATAAATTGAAATTCAAATAAATTTATGAATTTAAAATGTGATTCCAGTATCACTAAAGATGAATGACCTTATAAAAACAAGATTTGTGTGTTATTTTTTCTTAATTGTGTTTATTTGTTTTGTTCCGTTTTGAATGCAGATGTACATCAAGCACGCCGGGAACGATGTCAGCACTTGCAGTCATGCAGTCAAGAGATCTGGGCAGCATGCTCGAAATGTTTAGCATTTTTATGTTATAACCATCACTTAACAAACAAAAATTGCTCCTCCCACAATGAATATGCTGACTTATTCATTCCAAACAGCACAGGTGCATTACAATCTTGTGTCCCTGTTTCTCCATCTGTAACTACTTCAGAGGGTGGTGGTTTCCAGAGACCAGTCATGTCTTCTGTTCCAGTTTCTCCATCTGTAACTGCTGGAGAAGGAGGTGTTTCCCAGAGACCAGTCATGTCTTCTGTTCCAGTTTCTCCATCTGTAACTGCTGGAGAAGGAGGTGTTTCCCAGAGACCAGTCATGTCTTCTGTTCCAGTTTCTCCATCTGTAACTGCTGGAGAAGGAGGTGTTTCCCAGGGACCAGTCATGTCTTCTGTTACAGTTTCTCCATCTGTAACTGCTGGAGAAGGAGGTGTTTCCCAGAGACCAGTCATGTCTGCTGTTCCAGTTTCTCCATCTGTGACTGCTGCAGAGGGTGGTGTTTTCCAGAGACCAGTGATGTCTTCTGTCCCTGTTTCTCCATCTGTAACTGCTGAAGAAGGAGGTGTTTCCCAGAGACCAGTCATGTCTTCTGTTCCAGTTTCTCCATCTGTAACTGCTGGAGAAGGAGGTGTTTTCCAGAGACCAATGATGTCTTCTGTCCCAGTTTCTCCATCTGTAACTGCTGCAGAGGGAGGTGTTTTCCAGAGACCAGTGGTGTCTTCTGTTCCAGTTTCTCCATCTGTAACTGCTGCAGAGGGTGGTGTTTTCCAGAGACCAGTGGTGTCTTCTGTCCCTGTTTCTTCATCTGTTGCTGCCATGGGAGAGGGAGGTGTTTTCCAGAGACCAGATGTGTCTTCTAATCCAGTTTCTCCATCTGTAACTGCTACAGAGGGAGATGTTTTCCAGAAACCAGTGATGTCTTCTGTCCCTGTTTCTCCATCTGTAACTGCTGCGGAGGGAGGTGTTTTCCAGAGACCAGTGATGACTACCGTCCATGTTTCTTCATCTGTAACTGCTGGAAAAGGAGGTGTTTTCCAGAGACCAGTCATGTCTTCAGTCTCTCTTTCTCCATCTGTAACTGCTGGAGAGGGAGGTGTTTTCCAGAGACCAGTGATGACTACCGTCCCTGTTTCTTCATCTGTAACTGCTGGAGAAGGAGGTGTTTCCCAGAGACCAGTCATGTCTTCTGTTCCAGTTTCTCCATCTGTAACTGCTGGAGAAGGAGGTGTTTTCCAGAGACCAATGATGTCTTCTGTCCCAGTTTCTCCATCTGTAACTGGTGCAGAGGGAGGTGTTTTCCAGAGACCAGTGGTGTCTTCTGTTCCAGTTTCTCCATCTGTAACTGCTGCAGAGGGTGGTGTTTTCCAGAGACCAGTGGTGTCTTCTGTCCCTGTTTCTTCATATGTTGCTGCCATGGGAGAGGGAGGTGTTTTCCAGAGACCAGATGTGTCTTCTAATCCAGTTTCTCCATCTGTAACTGCTACCGAGGGAGATGTTTTCCAGAAACCAGTGATGTCTTCTGTCCCTGTTTCTCCTCTGTAACTGCTGCGGAGGGAGGTGTTTTCCAGAGACCAGTGATGACTACCGTCCCTGTTTCTTCATCTGTAACTGCTGGAAAAGGAGGTGTTTTCCAGAGACCAGTCATGTCTTCAGTCTCTCTTTCTCCATCTGTAACTGCTGGAGAGGGAGGTGTTTTCCAGAGACCAGTGATGACTACCGTCCCTGTTTCTTCATCTGTAACTGCTGGAGAAGGAGGTGTTTCCCAGAGACCAGTCATGTCTTCTGTCCCTGTTTCTCCATCTGTAACTGCTGGAGAGGGAGGTGTTTTCCAAAGACCAGTCATGTCTTCTGTTCCAGTTTATCCATCTGTAAATGCTGCAGAAGGAGGTGTTTTCCAGAGACCAGTCATGTCTTCTGTTCCAGTTTCTCCATCTGTAACTGCTGGAGAAGGAGGTGTTTCCCAGAGACCAGTCATGTCTTCTGTTCCAGTTTCTCCATATGTAACTGCTGGAGAAGGAAGTGTTTTCCAGAGACCAGTCATGTCTTCTGTCCCTGTTTCTCCATCTGTTGCTGCCATGGGAGAGGGAGGTGTTTTCCAGAGACCAGATGTGTCTTCTAATCCAGTTTCTCCATCTGTAACTGCTGCAGAGGGTGGTGATTTCCAGAGACCAGTGGTGTCTTCTGTCCCTTTTTCTCCATCTGTAACTGCTGGAGGGGGAGGTGTTTTCCAGAGACTAGATGTGTCTTCTGTTCCAGTTTCTCCATCTGTAACTGCTGGAGGGGGAGGTGTTTTCCAGAGACCAGTGATGTCTTCTGTCCCGTTTTCTTTATCTGTCACTGCTGCCATGGGAGAGGGTTATGTTTTCCAGGGACATGCGTTGGCAAATAATAGCTTTACTTCTATGCCAAGTTGTCATTCAGTGGTTGCACCTGTGACCCCTTCATATGGCTATGATGAATTTGATTCAATGAATGGTTTTACTCCTGTATGTGCCCCTGGGGTGATGGATTATGATGCTTGTGCTTTTTCAGAATCGGCATCGTTGTCTTTACTTCTCAGTACAGGGGAATATGAAAAGTCCCAAATGACACCGGCAAGTTCACCTATTCCTGTATTTTCTTCCAGTGATCTTTTGACACGATGCTCTCCTAGTGATTTTCAAGTGGATGGAGTTGCAGAAGATTTCCAGCCACAACAAAAGAGAAAACATCGCTCGAAGAATTTCATGGTCAAAGAGAAGCGGAATAAGGGAGAAAGCTATGTAAGCGAAAAGTCCAACAAAGAAATGTCAGCTAAAAGACTCCATATAGGTGCCACTTCCTGCAAAACATGCATTTTTCGAGGCTTACAGTGTCATGAAATTACAGAAGGAGAGCGTGAAAGAATAAATGGTACCTATTACGACATGGGCAACCTTCAGAGGCAACGTGAATGGATGTCTAAGCACATTTCACCTAGAGAATCATCTATAAAGTCCAAGTCTCAGAAGAACAAATGTGTTGAGTACTTTTTACCGAACGCTAGTTCTCCTAGCTCTATGAAGTGGAAGGTGTGCCGCAAGATGTTTCTGGCAACTCTGAACATATCCGACAGGCAGATCAGGACTGTCCTACAAAAGAGTGATGCTTGTGGTGTTCTTCAACTTGAGAAAAGGGGGGGAAGACAGCAGCCGGACAAAGACAGATTGTGCTACGAAGAGGTGAAATCTCACATAGATATGTTTCCTCGTATGGAGTCACATTTTTGCAGAGCTAATAGCAGGTGTCAATACCTGTCTCCTGACCTAAATTACCAGACAATGTACAAAATGTACATTACTGAACATCCAAATGGAGCATCTCTGTCATTATACAAGAAGGTGTTCCATTCCCTAAACCTAAAGTTCCATCATCCAAAGAAGGATACATGTGGTCTTTGTCAAGAATATTCTTCTGGAACTGGGGCAAAGAAAGAAGAACTTGAGCAGGTCTATCAGCAGCACATCATGGAGAAAGAAGCAGTTCGTGAACTGAAGGGGGCTGCAAAGAAGAAGGCTTTGACGAGTGAGAAATACTCCGCTCATGTTTTTGATCTTCAGCAAGTCATTTACTTGCCGCAGTCAAACCGGTCTGAGATTTTCTATAAACGTCGACTTGCTTGTTACAATTTCACAGTGTTCAATCTCGGAAGTAGGGAAGGGTTCTGTTTCCTGTCACATGAAGGAGAAACAGGGCGTGGGTCATGTGAAATAGCTTCACATTTGCACCACTACCTTCAAATTCAAGATGACAGGGAGTAGTAGGGAACGTGCCGCTTGTAAACCAAATCTTAAAAACTCAATTTTGTGTGTGCCACTTTTGAAACAAATCTTAAAAACTCAATTTGGACCAAATCTTGAAAACTCAATTTTGTCTAACCAAAAAAACTCTTGCGAGAATCTTGTGAGAATCTAAAAAAAAACCAGCGCCCTCTATTAAATTAAAAAATCTAAAATTAATTTTAAAAAAACAGCACCCTCTATGGGCTAAATTAATTTTTTAAAAACAGCGCCCTCTATGGGTTAAATTTAAAAAACTATAAATGACAAACTCTAAAATTAATTTTAAAATAGCACCATCAACAGAGGGCGCTATTTTATTTTAATTTCATTGATTACAGTTTTAATAATATAACTAAAATTAACTTCTAAAAATCTGCCAGTGCCCTTTAGGTTTTTTATATTTAGAAAAGGAGACTGCAGTCTCCTTCGCTCAAAATAGACTTTTTTATAAATGATGTCATGTCTATATTTAGAAAAGGAGACTGCAGTCTCCTTCTCTCAAAATATACTTTTTTACAAATGATGTCATGTCTATATTTAGAAAAGGAGACTGCAGTCTCCTTCTCTCAAAATAGACTTTTTTATAAATGATGTCATGTCTATATTTAGAAAAGGAGACTGCAGTCTCCTTCTCTCAAAATAGACTTTTTTACAAATGATGTCATGTCTATATTTAGAAAAGGAGACTGCAGTCTCCTTCTCTCAAAATAGACTTTTTTATAAATGATGTCATGTCTATATTTAGAAAAGGAGACTGCAGTCTCCTTCTCTCAAAATAGACTTTTTTACAAATGATGTCATGTCTAAAATTACACAGGTCCACAGTGATTACAAATACACGCTGTATGGTGTTTTCATCTTTTACCTAATGCTGGGGTGATACTAAAATACGTCTTTTTTCTGAAAAAAGTTAAGGGTAGACGGCAGTTAAGTAGTTGCATCACCCACTCGCCGCTTGAGTCGATGAGACGATTGGCTTCCCTCATGTAAGTCAGTTTGAGGACTTGCCTTGGAAACGCCATGATACTAAAGCAAATAAAAATACAAGAATAGATAGAGTTTTAATATCATAGCAATTATTCTTTTGAGCTACTCACGTAAACAAAACAATTATATTCTCTTACCTTTTCTAGTAGCTGAGTTCTGGACACACGGGAGCTGGCTGCAAAACTGTGTCGCTGTACAAGTGCAGACATTTCTGGGTTAAAACACACGGGAGGTGGCTGCAAAACTGTGTCGCTGTACAAGTGCAGAACCGCTACTAGAACCAGTAATTTTCCATACAGCCGCCCACGCACACAGGCTAGCAGCCACCCACCGGCAGATATATTTCTTTATCTGTGAAGGGCGGCTGCTAGCCACGCTGACCAAACAACCTCGGCTCAAAGGTTGTTTTTTGTGCTGGTACCCACTGGGTTCAAAGAGTCAAGTTTTTCCCTTTTTATAAAGGAGGCGCTGACGGGTAAGGAGGGGGTTGATCGAAATAATTTTTGTTTATCTCGAATCTGTAAGTTTTTTGATAATTCCTTTTTTTTCTTTCAAAACCAACTCTTCCACGCGTTTTTTAATCTCGGATTCCATATCGCTCTCACCTTTCTTTTCTGACAGCAAGCTGCCGGACCTGATGGCCTCTTTCATATCGTTAAATTGCCTCAATTCCTTCAACACCAAAGCGTACTCTTCGTGGGATATATCACCATCCTCTATAGCTTGAGAAATAAGATCTCTTACGCTGTTGAGTTTAGCCTCAGCCAAGACTCTAATCTCGTCGTGTTTTTTAGCTTTACGTCTAAATCGTTTGCTAAAATATTTTAGCAAGAGCGCGGCGCAACCAAAACTCAAGGCTACTCCCTCTAACGCTAAACCAACGGGTGACGTGATGGCACCGCTTATAGCTGCGATTCCCAAACCCCCACAAATTGCTCCACTCATCTCGGCTAGGGTTTCTGTAGTAGACAATGTCGTAATTAACTTACCGTATTTTTTACACAACGCGCTTCGCTGTTCTCGTTGCGCTAATATATCTTTTTGAACTTCTTCGATCTTTTGCAATCGAAACACCCTCGTACTAGCACCATCTTCGATGGTACTTTTTAGATCAGGATAAATACTAGTCGTCATTTTACAAAAGTAACTAAAATATTTCTACGTTAAAAATTATATCTTTACCTCTGTTATCTAACACCTCACCAAGACCGTTTTTTAACGAAAACGTGAGGCTGTTTATTTTGCCAGCTACCAACTCTTTCGAACACTTGTTATAGTTGATATAAATTGGATCTTGTGGGTTGTTTGAACGAGCAGCATCACCATGTACGGGTATACTCTCCAACAGGTTGGTTTGTTTTCCACCAACAAAATTTGAATGCGTAGACAGTTCTTCACAATGTAAAAAGACCGCGTTGTAAAGATTTAAGCTAAATTTTCCATAATGACTACCACCATAAAGCCAACCCCTGGGTAAACCTAAAAGTTTACACAAATTACTCGATAGTTTTATGCGATTTTGGTCGGGAATGGATAGATAAAACAGTTCATCAGATAAATACTCTATAGATATATCGCAAAAATCTTTTATACGATATTCAAAAGAATGAAGATTCCACCTATCTGGAGTAATATCAATTTTTTCATGATCGACAATTTGAATAGACGTAAGATCAGCGATATCACCCGTAAAACTCTCCCACAGTACAGACGCTTTTTTGTTGAGGTTATAAAAACCCAAATCTAACGCAAAGTTGTTTAACTTCATGCGACGGTCACCCCCGACGTTATCTATATGTCGCGATAATTCAAAGGTCTGCTCGTTATCCGTCATGACAAACGTATGAGACTGCATTTTACAAAAGTAACTAAAATATTTTTACGTTTAAAATTATCTCTTTACCTCTATTATCTAAGACCTCGCCCAGACCGTTTTTTAACGAAAACGTGAGGCTGTTTATTTTATCGGCTACTAACTCTTTTGGAGAATTGTTGTATTTGACATAAATTGGATCTTGGGGATTGTTTGAACGAGCTGCATCGCCCGATAAAGGTATACCCTCCAACAGGCTAGTTTGTTTTCCGTTAACAAAATTTGAATGCGTAGACAGTTCTTCGCAATGTAAAAAAACCGCGCTGTATAGATTTATGTTAAATTTTCCAAAATAATATTCAATTAAATCACCCCTGGTGAGCCAACCTCTAGGTAAACCTAAAAGTTTAGCTAGATTACTCGGTAGTTTTATATGCACGGAAGACACATATGGATTTACCAATGACAAATAAAATAGTTTATCGTTTATTGGAGTAATGGTCATAGGTTTAATATCATCTTTAAACCGATCTTTGAAAGAATAAAGATTCCATCGACCGGGCGTGATATCAAGTTTTTCATCTTCTTTAAAATTACCACCACTATTATATTGAGTATACAACATAGTCTCTACTTTTTCGACGTTATAAAAACCCACGTCTAAAATAACGCTGCTTAACTTAATGCGACGGTTACCCTCAACGTTATCTATGGGCCGAGGTAGCTCAAAAGTCTGCTCTTTTTCGGTCATGACAAATGTATGCGACTGCATTTTTAAAAAAATAAAATAATAAAACGTTACTATAAAAAATGAACGCGACTTACGGAAACAAACTGAATCCACACAGACGCCTTAAAAATCCTCGGGGTATAAAAGGCAACCGTCAGACTGTCGTCGTAACTCACAATCCTAGCACGATCGACGCGAACGACAAATTAATAGTCAAGTTTCCGTCGTTGAGCTCCAACGACGTGATCGTCCCCGGTTCGGCGAAACTAGCTTTTAATATCGATCTAACCTCGGACGACGATGCCGATCGAAGTCTGTTTAAAAATCTAGGACGAAATCTCGTAAAACAAATAAGAATATGTATCGGTGGCCGGGAGATCGTAAACTTGACCGACGCCGACGTTTATAACATTTTTAAAGATCTTTGGTTACCCAAAGGTATCAGAGATCACTACGCCGGAAACGAGATTTCCAACATATCGAGCCTACGCGTGGGCACCGGCAACGCGGTTGCCGGTGCCAACTCTGGAAAAGACAAAGCAACAGCGGATGCCTTTGGAAACAGATTTTGTATTTCTCTAGACTTTGAAATGCTCACAGATCATCAACCGTTTTATCCATCCGCTCTGAACGACCAACTGTCTTACGAACTTACTTTTAACGATTACGCCAAAGTCGTAAATTCTACCGACTCCGAAGCGAGTTATCGCATCTCTAACTTAGCGCTAGAATACGAGATCGTTTCCAACAAGCACTTGGCTCAAATCTTAGCTCAACAATGTCTCGACAAGACGCAGTTTTTGTTTGATAGGATTCAGAGACACGAAGTAAGATCTATCAATAAATCGGACACCGTTTGGAACTTTAATTTAAACGTGGCGGTTAAAAGTCTCAAGGGTATACTGTTTTTGTTTAAAGACCCGACTACGAAAACCCCCGAACTATTTTATAACCCAAAGATAGACAAAGTTAGCGTGACGATAGAAGGAAAACCTAATCAACTCTATAGTTCGGGTCTCAAAAGCTATCAACACTGGGGAGAAATCAACAAGTTCTTTGGAGACTCATCCACCGAGCTAGGGGCTGGTATATGTAAAGATTTAGGGTTGACGGAGATGGATATCGGTGATTATTTTTTGAGAAGATACGGTCTTTGGTTGGATATGAGATCGACCGACGACAACAAAAATCACGGATCGGGTAAACAAATCGGCGATATAAGCGGAGGAATCTCTATATTGATGGAACGCGAAGCTCAAACCGCGGGCGCTCTAAAGTGTTACGTATTTTTGGTTATGGACGCGCAACTTAACATCCAAGGAGGTCGCTTGAGCAGCGTCAACTTTTAAAAAACTCGCCTATATAAAAAACTACTCTATATAAAAAGAAAGATGACACCGCATTGCGCTTTAATATGTGGAAGAACAAACTCTGGCAAAACAAAGTTTGCGTTAGACTTGCTAGAAAACGAATATGCCAACAAATTTGAATACTTGGTGATCATATGTCCGACTCTGTCAAACAACAAAACGTATCACGGGAGACCTTGGTTTTTTAACGACCCCAACGTTTACGCGTGCGACCCCGACGTCGAAAATATGAGCATGAACGAAGCCATAGACTTTTACAGAACGAAATTTAAAGGATTGCACACTTTGTTTTTAATCGACGACTGCAGCGCTTATCAAGCTATGAAATATCGAAAGGGTTCTAGAGGCGGTAGTAGTGTGTGCATGTTATCTAAATTAGCCTTTAGCGGTAGACACGATAACCACAGCTGTTGGTTATTGACTCAAAAATATAACACCGTTTTAAAAGATTATCGCGAACAGACTCAATGGGTGGCTATTTTTTATTGCAAAGACAAAAAAAGTTTTGATAATTGCCTCGACGAAAATGATGTGGTGCCGGATAATAAAAGACAAGACATAAAACAATATCTCAAAGACACTCCCTATAGTAAATTGATTTTACATACGGATCCTCCGACTAAATGGTACTTGTAACCTAGTTGCCAGCTAGTTGTTAGCTAGTTGAGGTTTTGTTGAACAGCTAGTTGAGTTTTGTTGAACAGCTAGTTGTGTTTTGTTGGGTAGCTAGTTATAAAGTACTTGCACAGCTAGTTGTCAGCTAGTTGTCAGCTAGTTGAACAGCTAGTTGTCTAGCTAGTTGTAAGTTAGTTTATCTCGCTATAATAAATGTTCGTGCTGATCGATCTGTCGCTCAAATTTATTATAGCGTCGGCCTTGTGTATTTTATCTTACGAATATTTTGCTCTAAAAAATAAATTATATAGTCTTATAAAAATGGAGCTGTCTACTTTAGACTCTAGCACGCCGGAAACGGAAAAACATAAAACTAGATTGTTGGGCGTAGTATCAGCTGGTGATTCTAAAAAGTATTTGGGTAAAGAATTTAGCCAGAGAGATATAGAAAACCTAGACGCGAACAAACAAGAAAAAATGTACAACCATTACGAGGCTCGACTGGGTAAAGAAATGATTACTAGTTTGGGTAACTGCGTGCTGAGGATTTACTCGAGAGTTTTAGGCGCGAGTCTACCTATGATCAAACCCCTAGGTGTCAGTCTACGAGTAGACTCGGAAGACGCACTCACCAAAGATCTAGAGGAAGATCCCGTTATATCTAGCTCGATAGCCAGCCTACTCTGCGAAGTTTATTATAACTACGGCGTTTGGTTGTCGCCGTTAGTAGGTGTCTTGATAACATCTTAACATTTAGTTATTAACAAAAATAATTCTCTACCTATAATAAAAGATGAGTCAACCAGAGAGCCCTCTTCAGCCAGAGACTCCAAAAGTCCCAAAAGTACAGACGGTGACGACTAAAACTAAAAATCCCGGTAGAGTAAAACAAGGCAAGGCATTAGCGGAACACAACAAAAAGAGAAAAGAACAAATTGTCAAGATGCAAAATATAGACGTGAGTACTACTCCTCCTTCTTCGTACGCGACAGTTGGGCCATGCTTTTGGACGTCGCTGGTGGTTGTTGTAGTTTTAGGAGGACTCTATATATGGAGCCAAAAAAGCCCCACACCACCAAAACCTCAGCCAGCCCCGCCAACGGTCAAGAGCCCAAAGGAGACTCCTTCTTCTACAACTTCAAATTTTGTAGAAATGGAATAAAAAAATAAAAACAATATAAAGCTTTAATAAATGGATACTAATAGCATCGTCAACAATCTCTATCACGCCGCTATCATCTCTATGTTAAGCGTGGGATTTACCATGTTTAGTAAAAAACTTTTGAAGATCAAACCGGCCGATCTAGACAAGTTGAGCGTGGAAGATGTAGCGAAATTAACGGCTATGATAAGCGGATCGATGTACGTAAAAACCTGGCTGGTATTGCAAAATATACTTCCACCAAATATATTAAATTCGACTTAAAAACTTTAGTTTGTTTATATAAATGGCTGAAGGTGGAGATTTTGAAGACGTAGAAGACTACGAGGAAGAAGACAACGAGGAAGAATGGGATATAAACGATGTCTATCTCGACAACACAACGGCATTAGATCAAGACGTTGTCCTAGAACAAGGGAGACGTGTGTTTATTAAGAATCCAAGAGTCGAAAGTTTCTACAAAAGTCAAGGACAAAAACAATATGGGATTAAGAAATGGGAAAAATTCGTAGTAAAACATAACACGTTATTTTTTGAAAACGACAAAGTAGAAGTACAATTATCACGCAAAGGCAACCCCGATACATTTTTAAAATTAAGTTCCATCGAAACAGGTACTAGGCACGGTGTAGATTTTATTAGAAATGAATTAGGTTTTAAAGATTATAAAGTAAATCCATTTAGTAAAAAACAAAAAAAGCAACTTGAAGAGAATACGGAGTCTATCCCGATACAAGATCTTCCAGAAGCGGCCGACGATTTAAGTGAAATTTTCGAAACTTTTGAACAAGAAACCAGTTTTATCGAAGAACGAGAAACTGGCTTACCCATGAGAGAGATCTTGGGTTTAAACAAAGCCCTTCAAACGACGAGAGGCAGCTTAGAACTAAATTTAGCGCGCCTCGGACAAGTCGAAGATGAGATAGTCTCAACCGAAGCGGCACTCGCCGACGGTTCCACGGCAGAAATGAGAGAGAGATTAGAAGACTTAAGGTTGGAAAAATCGGCTAGATTAGAAGCCGCGTCTATCAACGCAAAAAAACTCAGAAGTCAGATGAGTCGGTTAAAAGAAACGATTACGAAGATGTTAGATAGCGACGAGACCTTGGGAGAAAAAATTAGAACGTTGTTTAGAGAACAAGGCGTGACCATAACGGCTATTTTGACGGCGTTTAGTTTGGCTATCGGTTTGATAGTAAAGAGCGTTTTGTCTGCCGGTGCACCGGCGCTCGCACCTGTGCCTGCACCACCCCCACCACCGTCTAACACCACCAACGTAAAAGAATGGATACAGTCGCAACTAAAACACTTGTCAAACGTGCTCGCTAAACTAGGCTCCAAGCTGCTCGACGCCTTGCCCGGAATTTTAGGCGGTATAGCTAGTTGGATATTTAACGTATTGAGTAAAACCGCCGGATGGTTGGGAGAACACGTGTGGACCCTTATAGTGGGAGTCGGAACTTTAATTTTTGTTTATTTACAAAAGCGCCTCGGGTAAAAAAAAAAAGCCTTCTAGCAAAATAGAAGGCTTTTTTTTTTTTACCACAAGTCTAAAAGCAGGTATCCTATACCAGCTATGGCTAAAGTACCGACAATCAGCGAAGTTTTTTCGTACTCGTGAGGATCTCTCTGAACGTTTTCTTCGGGAAAAGAAGGCTCGGGTGGTGGCGTTGGTGTTGGCGTGGGTGCGGGTGGGTCAACAGTTTGAGGTGTGGGTGCGGGCGTGGGTGTTGGTGAGGGAGGGAAGGGTGCGGGCGTGGGTGGTGGCGTGGGCGTGGACGCGGGCGGGTCAACGGTTAGAGGCGCGGGTACGTTTGAGTTTATCTTTGAGTTTAATCCCAACGCCAACTGAGCGGTCGCGATCTGTATATTGTTATTATATCCTTCGTGGGTTCCGACCCTCAATTGCATGTTCGAAGGTACGAGATATAATCTTTTCGCCAACACAAAGTTTAACGAACTCCTGGCATATTGCAGCGAATCTTGAAATTGGGTTATAGATTCTTCTAGATCGGTCGGAGTTGCAATCAAGCCTTCCACGATATTAACAAACTGGGTTTGGGCGTCGAGCCCCGTACCTATAGTCAGAATACTAGTTTTTGTTTGAGCCTGGGCTCCCAGCAGAGCGTAAACATACGCCCTGATAGATTCGTTTATTTTTTGTATGCCGACGTCGGAAAAGTGAGACTCTTGGTTTATAAAACGTTTCCACGCCGAGCCAACGGCATCGTCTTGCGTCAAATTTGTCACCGTAAAAGAGCTGTAACGTCCAGACCCTCCTGGAGGTTGTGAGGGGCCAAACCCCATTTTAGTTCCTCCCGCGTATTTACCGTAACTAATCCCCAAGTCCGTGGTATCATAATCCCCCAAAGGTTTACCCCAAGCATAAGCCTGCCCCAATCCACCCGAGTAGAGATCTACCGTCTGTATCCAAGTATTTTTAGGATCCGTAGAATAAAATCTACACGCGTCGATATAAGCCCCGCGATCTACGTTGTTGTCTACGGCATTAAATACGTTATCGTTCAAAATAGGACATTTGAGAAACTCTAATATTTTTCTAACGGTAAAATAAACGTGAAATCTGTATACGGCGCTCGTCAGAGGATCGATAGAATTAATAAGATCCCACCCTAAACCGGCTCCGGTGGTACTACACCAAATGGCAAAATTAAGTTGATTTTGATAAAACGTCATCGGTTGTGTTTTCCATCTGTTTATTACCTCGTCCGTTTTAACGACGGGTAACTTATAGTCGCTAAATAGATCTGGAAAAGTAGCTATAAAAAAACTGCGGTCAACCGAGTTAACTACTACTTCTAGACTCTTGAAATCTAAGTCAATTTTTATAGATATTTTTTATATTACTTCTTTTAAAATATGGCTAGCATCGCTATGATGATCGGAGGCGCAATAGTTAACGCTTTAGCTTTCACGGGATCCAACTTTTTATTTTCGAGCATGAAACAACAAAAACAAGACGAAGAGCGCAAGAGACACGACTTAGCTTTAGAAAAACTGGCAACGGCAAAAAACAATTGGGAAAGAGCGAGGACAAAGTATCTCGATTGGTTAAACGATCGACTCAAAAAACAAGCAAAGGCTCAAAGGACTTTTGAAAGTATAGACGAGGCTCTCAGGGAGTACAACTCGGTTACTCGCTCAAACGCACAAGTACCCGTGGGCCTGCAGCATGAGCCCACTCTAGCTGATTTTTACGCACCTAGCGAAGATCAAAAGACCGGCGAGTTAGCGTTTGTTTTGGGAGGAACGGCGTTGGTAGGTTTGTTAGTTTATAAGTTTGTTTAGTTAAGTTAAATGGAAACAAAGTTTAAAAAAGTGTATTACAGCCCCGCCGGTTATTGGAAGGGTGAAGGCGCGGTTGTAAAATTAGCTAAAAAAACGGGCGCGTCCAAAGAAGAAACCAGAAACTGGTTAAGAAAACAAGCGTTGTGGCAAATTTATTTACCACCTCCTACGCATATAAGCAGACCTACGAGTTTAAACAAGTCCATGGCTGTGCCAAACGAAATGCATCAGATAGACTTGTTATTTTTACCTTACGATAAAGTCGGTAAAAAAGAATACAAGTACGCGATGACGGTCGTAGACGTAGCCACGCGTTTTAAAGAGGCCGAACCTTTGACCAACAAGACGAGTACCCAAGTGGCCGACGCTTTAGCTCGAGTTTACGCTAGGTCACCTTTGACTTGGCCCAAGCTGTTAAAAGTAGACGCGGGTAAAGAATTTCACGGTGCTTTTAAAAAGCAACTGGAGGAGAAAAAAGTCGCGATACAAATGGGAGAACCGGGTAACCACAGAGGGCAGGCAGTGGTCGAAAGATTTAACAGGACTTTGGCGGAGAGATTGTTCGGCCATCAATACGCTGCAAAGATTGTTAATCCGACAGAGAGATCGCGACTCTGGGTTAAACGATTGCCCGACGTGATTAGGGCGTTAAACGACGAAACCACCAGATTGATAGCGACGGAAGATTACGAGCCACTAACTCCTAAGCTCGCCATGCGAGAAACGCAAGTTCGTCAAATGAGTTCTTCTCTCGCAGACGAGGTAGAAAAAGAGTTGGTGAGAAAAGGCGATATTTTTAGATATCTTTACGCACCTGGTGAGTTAGAGGGAGGAGAGCGCAGGCGAGCGACCGATCCTATTTGGAGTCTCGAGGTTTTTGAGTTGGATCGCTCGATCAAAGTAGACAACCAACCCACTCTTTACTATCTCAAAAAAGGTCCCCGTCGAAGTTTCGTTAGTCAAGAGCTTCAGGTTGTGCCACCGGGCACCGAGTTACCTCCAAGTTTATAGTGACCAAAAGCTAGAGTAGTAGAACCGTTCGGGAGTATATACCGCTTTGTGTCTAACGGACTCAACGACAGTTTGTTTTGCTCAATGGTGTGCAAGACGTGATTTTTTGATCTGATGTACGTCATCTTATCTAGCTGAGATTCTTTTTTTTTGAGGCAGTCGAGATAACGATCGTGACTTAATTTTTTGTCGGTGACCGACTTTGTGACCCCTTTGGCTTTTTTAAGGTTAGAGTCAGAGGTTAAAATCGAGTACATCTTTGGTCTTAAGCAAACGCATTCGCTGACTGGTTTTCCACCAAACTCGTCTTTAAATTTACCGATGACCTTTTTGTTTTTAGGGTCGTAAAAGGGGTGATCGGTGGGGTAGTTTGACAGGTCGTATAACTCCGAGTCTTTTTTTATATCTTCGTAAACATCGTCCGTCTCAACGCTCAAGAGTAGACTGTCTGTATCGGTATAAAGTAACCCTACTCGGTCTCTATAGGTCTCTTTGAGGTGGTTATAATAAAAGTCGTACATGAGAGTTTTTGAGAGGTCTAAAATACTCACCCCCGCATAAATAGGTTTGTTTAATACCGTCTTGGTCTTATACATTTCGATAAACGATAGATTGCAATCGGTAAAAACCGTCGTGTGTTTATAGCTCGGTTTACGCACCAACTTTTGATATTTAGAAACCTGGTCGTCTCTGAGCAAAAACGCGTCCGTTCTATTTCTCACGTTTTCCATCGTCTTTCCAAAAACGCTGTTGTTCATGAGCTTAAAAAAGTCCTTTTCAAAGTCAGACGTTGCTTTAGCTCTTAGTTGAGTGTTTTTGTCTATGTAAGATTTCATCCAGGGCGCTTGCTTAAATTTTAATACGCGATGTACTTTTTTGAGTTGCATACCAAGATTTAGATACTGTTGTAACGATCTGTAGTGCAAGACATATTTACGTCTGTTGTATAGAGTGGCTATTAATTTAGATTCGTTTAGACCGGTTAACCCGACTTCGGTTAACCCCAGTTGATACTCAGATAACCACTCGTTGGGAACTTTGATATTTTCGGGGGCTAGCGGACAATCATTGTGCCAATCGTGCAAAGCGTTGGGGTAATCTAAGTCTACCTCCAACAGACACCCTACATCAGACGTTTCTGAGATTGACATAATGCTTTCTGTCGTAAAGTATTTGGGTTTTACCCATTCAAAATCGGCGTAAGGTAAATACTGACTCATGGCCCAACCGTATAAATTGTTGGCGTCGAGATACATGATGTAAGTCGATGGCTCGTCTGGATTGTAATCAGATAGATATTTATTGTTTGCTTTGTAGTACCTAGAACTACCCACGCTCGAGAGTCCTCCTCTTTTTGCTTTTTCAAAAAACAGGTGCTTGTCCACATCGGTCAATAACTCGAGCTCGACTCCCGAGTGTTTTAATAGCGCGTCCCACGATAACCCAGGAGAGGTATAATAGTTAGCGGGATCTAACTTATAGTTCTTTTTACACATTTTTCTAAAATTTTCAAACACACCTGCTAAAAGTAATACGTCGGTGGTCACGTATAAGTCGTGATATTCGCCCAAGTTTTTAACATTAAATTCGTTCCAGACTTTTTTAGCTTTGGAATAATCGTCTTGCGAGATATTCGAGTCTTTGAGGCTGCTATAAAAGTTGTCGATGCTTGGTAAGCTCGTCTCTTCAAACTTATCGAACGAGTCCATATACTCGTACGGGTAAACAAACACCTTTTTGTAAGAGCAGGTCAACACTCTTAGGATGTTGATCTTTATAGCGTTCTCTGAGTAGAGTAAACGCCTCTTTTGGGCACGAGTTGACTAGTCTATCCAACGACGCTGCCATAAATTTAAACGAGTCTATAAATCTCAGTTGACCGATCGAAAACGAAATGTATTTTTCTGAGTTGCTGGGAATAAAACCGATATTTTCTTTAATCTTAGACAAACCTTGCATGATTAAATGCGCGTCATAATTTTGTAAATTGTGAAAGATGACGGGTATTGTGGTTTTCTTGGGCACCACCTGCAATTTTAGATTGCAATAAGCGTGCGCGGCTCCTCTGTATTTACCCGTGATGTGACAGTGATCTCTCACCTTTCTAAATTTGTTGATACGTTTTTTACACTTTAAACACTCTGACTCTATAAATCCTTTTTGGTTTAAATAACAATATTCTTTTTGTTCTTCGGCAGTGCGAGGTTCTTTCGGTATAGGGCACTGACAGTTTGAAGAATAGTTGGGGTATATTGACTTCTCGCAAATCCAACACGTACTCGTGTTTTGGTGGTCGATGTTGTCTCTTGTGGTAAAGTCTATGGGTTTGGGACGTTTAAACACTTGATTACATTTGTATCTTAAACGCAACGTCGAGTCTAAGAACTTGGTCACGGCATCTGTTCCTCTGTAGGTCTCTTGAAATTTAACTTTACCGTCGCACCTTAAAGCGATCAACGAATAACCGCAAGCTTTGTGAACTTGAGTCTCCTGCGTGTTTGCCTCTTGAGGCTTTAATTTTGTTAATACCGATTCAAAGTCGGCGTAAATGACAAATGGTGCGTCTTGCGCAAACTTGTGATTTTTTAATTTTAATATCGGAGGGTCGTCGTTAAAACCTTTTGGAAAGACAACCTTAGATGGTGGCTTATCTGTACCCTCGCAATCTTGCGTATGTCTGTCCAACTTGTCTCGTGTGTTATAGTGCGCCAAACATCTAAAACAGACGTATGTTTTATGCTTGTGTTTCGTTTGGTTAAAAAATATTCTAGATATATGTTTTATCCAACAATAGTGATTCGTTTTGCCTGAGGAAAACAACAACAGATGTATGACTGCGGGGTCGTTGGCGTTTTTAGATAAATATAACGGTCGTACTTCTTTTTTTGCCTTTTCTTTCTCATTTTCGTACGCAAACACATTTATACTCAGATTGTTTTGTCTCTCTATCTTTTCTATTTGATTGATTCGAACGGGAAAGTCTACGTCTTTAAAATTTAATCTATCGTTTTTATCGTAAATTGACGGCCTGTCTTCGTGGATTTTAAAATCAGGTTTGTCTTTTACTTGTTGTTTTATTTTGTCGGTATACTTGCCGAGAGCGGCTCTCAAACACCACCGAAAACATTCGTTGTCTTTGTTTCTGACGTTAATAAAAGCCTTTTTGTTTACTAAAAACTGCGGTAATTTTATATAAGAGTTTCCGCTCATAGGGTTATATCGGTCGATGTTGATATAAAACGCTAATATTCTAACGAGGTTCCAACCCGATCCTTGTCTCGTATTTTTGGCGTGTTGTTCTTTTATTTTAAAGATTTGATCTTTTACCGTTTGTTTTATCTGACTCTCGTTTAAAACAACTAGCTTTTTACTAAAAAAGGTAAAAGCGCTGGTTTCTACTAAACCGTCTTGATTTGTTTTATCGTATTTCGCTTTAAATCCTAATTGAACTTTTATGGTCGATAGATCTCTCAGCTCCGACGTAACAATTTTTTCAATCTGCTTCACGTGTGTATTAATTGCTCTACGTCGTTGTTAAACAACCTAGGCGTCAGCTCCCAGTTTCTATAACTGTTACCAAAAGCTCTATGTACTTGAAAATCTGCCTCTCTAAAGCTATCGGGGTTTTTATACGATTTAATCGCTAAAATTAAATCCTTTCGTAAAAATCGACCTAGTTGACCAGTTGGCGTAAATTGTAACTCTTCGTCGTCTACAATTTGTTTGAGATCATCTAGTTTCTTGCGATTCAAGTTTTTATATTTATTCTCTTCTACTCTAATGGCGTCGATATAGTTCCGACGTAGGCTCCGCTCTGGAACCGTGATATTATTTCGCTCCACATATTGTTGCAAGGTTGATTTAGACCAACGTCCATATCCTATTGGTGTTGGTTTCTTCATCATACTTTATAATATAGTATTATAATATTTTTTTTATTTAATTTTTATTGAGAGTAAACCAAGATAAGAACTTTTTTTTTTTTTTTAGATTCTCACAAGATTCTCGCAAGAGTTTTTTTTGTTAGACAAAATTGAGTTTTCAAGATTTGGTCCAAATTGAGTTTTTAAGATTTGGTTCAAAAGTGGCACACACAAAATTGAGTTTTTAAGATTTGGTTTACAAGCGGCACGTTCCCTACTACTCAGGGGTGTGGAAGTAGTCGACTTGTTTTCTGATGGTTGCGTAGGCCAGAACAAGAATTCTGTCATTCCAGCGATGATCATGGCTTTTGTTTGCCAATCCAAGTCTGTCCATACTGTCACCATTCACTTCTTTGAGACCAATCATGGGCAATCAGAGGGGGACTCGATGCATAGCTGCATAGAAAGAGCCATGCGTCATGCTGGTGACTTGTTCTTACCTTCTCAACTTGTGTCTGTATGTACAATGGCTCGTCAAACACCAAGTGCATATCATGTTGTGAAGGTGCAATCATCTGATATTGTTGACTGGAAGACACATAGCCAGAAGATTGGCATCCTCCGGGTCCGCTTCTCTGAAGAGGGTGTGAAAGTTGACTGGACGAAATTCAAGCAGGTCCAAATACAGAGGGAAAAACCAGGACAAATAGGTTTCAAGTTTTCCCACAGAGATGATAAGTTTTCAGTCATCAAGATCGATGCAGTTCGTACAAGAAGATCCACGGATGTAGATTCTGGGCCTCTCCGCTTGTATCATTCAACCAAGCCCAAATTGTCAGAAGGGAAATATCAAGATCTTATCAAGCTCTGTTCAGGATCCACTCCAGTTATTTCTCATCCCGAGTACCAGTCCTTCTATCGCCAGCTACCCCATTAAATTAAAGGTCTGTCTGCACCAAATTTCGTTTATAATAAGAAACATAGGTAAATATCCTTTTGTACCACAACTGAATTTTCTATTATTGTTCTTAGCCTGAATATAGAGTTGGTTAAAGGGACACTGCGTCTTGGAACAGCCCATTCGGCTACTAAACGTGCTTTGAACAAAATGATGTTAATCGGAAAGAACATTTAAAAGTAGGATATAAACATCCACACGACTATTCTTGTGTATTCCCGTGTTATGCGGGCGAGAGCGACTTTCAGGGTGCTACTTGTGATTTCATCCGTAAAGTGCCTTTTACTGACGTGGCTCGTATAAGACTGATTGCATGATTGATAAATCACATTCTAGGAAAAGTTAAAAAAGTATTTTGAAATGTATGCCGTTTCTTCTCCCATATAGTGTACAATATTGAGAAATGTGGTCAAAGTGTTAAAGGGATCGTATACGTTTGGTAATTACTTACTTGATAAGAAGTACAGCAGCTTTGGATAGTATAATGCATTTTTAGAAACTTGTCACTTCGAAGTGCTGCGGTTATGGAAAAAGATATCACTTTTTATCCCAAAAAAATTGAATCTGAGAAGCGTTACTGCAGTGATGTTTCTCAGACTGTGTATTCCAATGCAGATTATTCTTCCTGCGTGGACATAACCGCTCTAGATTTTCGGCAATATCTCAAAATCGCTACCACCTTTTAAAATGAAATTTTTACAGGTTAGTTTTATATCTATAACTATATAGGATTGGAACAAACAATGGGTTCCAATTACCAAACGTGTACGATCCCTTTTAGTGTATGTGACGTCTCATAATATAAATAATTTTGACATTGTACATAATTATAAGTGGTACATTTTCAGTGATAGGTTTCTGAATCATCCGCACAAGTTACTATCCTGAATGCCTCCTGAACTTTAGGAAATGTTTATGCAAGATAAATAATTCAAGGATGATTAATTCGACCATTTAGTATTACCTTGCTTTATGCGAGGTACTCATGATGTTACTTTCTTTTGACATTTTATGTGGTACATTTTCTGTGCATATTACATAATTTGAATCATCCGCACACGTTACACATGCCTTGTCTTTAAAATTGATGACTTCAGTTCTACTTTAGGTAACATGCATGTTTATGCAAGATAAATAATTGTAAGTATGGTTAAATTGCACCATTTTGCATTACCTTGCTTTATGAAAATTAAAGCACCATGATATTACTATCTTTTGACAATTTTTGTTGTAGGCTACATTTCCTGTGCATTGATATTACATGTATCTGAACCATCCGCACAAGTTTATAAATGCCTCGTCTTTAGAATTGACCTGAAATTTAGGAGGCTGTGCATGTTTATGCAAGATAAATAATTCAAGGATGGTTAATTCGACCATTTATCATTACTTTGCTTTATGAGAGATACTCATGATGTTACTATCTTTTGACATTTTATGTGGTACATTTTCTGTGCATTGATATTACATGTATCTGAATCATCTGCACAAGTTACAAATGCCTTGTCTTTAGAATAGATGACTTCAACTTTAGGTATTGCATGTTTTTTGCAAGATAAATAATTCAAGGATGGTTAATTAGACCATTTTGCATTACCTTGCTCATGATATTACAATCTTTGTACATTTTGTGGTACATTTTCTGTCCTTTGATATTACATGTCCATTGATATTACATGTGTACATCTGAATTATTCGCACATGCTACTTTCTTGACTTAAGAATTCATGACTTTAACTTTAGGCACTCAGGCATGTTCGTAGAAGATATATATACTTAAAGATGATTGCATTCCATTTTGCAGGATCATGCTCTAAGAGAGGTGTTTATTATATAAAAATATTTGGATTGGTATTGTGTAATTGCTTTATTTGTTCCTTATTTTTCGTTTTGAACCAGGTTGTTGTAGCTGTATCTTTGTTATGTATGATGGTCCTCGTCACTATATAATATTTGAAAATGAAGGTTTTTATTTTATTATGTTCGTGCTTGTAAGTTAGATCAATGGATTAGATTTAGTGTTATGTTTGTTTATGACAGAATATGGTTGAAATCATCATTGCATCATTATATGAGGTTATGTTATAACGTAAGTTCCCTTGTATGTTAATGTAAAGTCCGTTGTGTGTATTTGTTATTCTTTTTAAGCCATCACAGTAATTAATGTAAATAAGATCAATGAATTGGCTGGAATGTATGATTTGATGCAATATTAAAACAAACCTACCTTGTAACTACATTTCTGAAATCAAACAACAATAGTGTATCAAGCACTAGATTTTAAATCATATGCTTATGTCCCTGGTCTGTACTGTTTCGAATATTTGTATTATTTTAAGTAAAAAAGTCATTCAGATTTTAATTGTGCTTGTTTTTGTTTTTAATTTGCAATTTATGTTATGCTTTGGAAATGTATTTGCAATATTTCAAAATAAAACTATTACATTTAAATGAAATCAATTATATAAAATATTATATATAGATCAATAATGGACTAGATTTTACTGCAATGTTTTTTAACACTTGCCTTGTCTTAACAGGACCGAGATTTATATTAATATTGTAAATATATTACTCATTTAGATTTTAATGCAATTTAAAGTAATGTATGTTATGGTTTTACAATTCCACATTTTGTATTTGCAAGTTAATGAAATACATTGGAGGTGAATTCTCAGTTTGGTAGCATACACTCCCTGCGTCTTCACTATGTCATTTTATTTTTTAAAACTTGTATTTCCCCTGGTACTTATTTTAATACGTTGTTTATTTCAACTCGTTCCTCAAAACCATTTCAAGTTAAAGCCGTATTTTCCTTCGTTTCACCATAGAGAAAAGTTTCACGCACGCGCAAACAAAGTTAAAACACAAGGTAAACAAAACCGAAAATGGCAATGAAGTACGGTCACAATTTTTATAATGGTGTCAGACAAAATGAAAAGTCAACTAGTAAGCTGAAGGGTCCTCTTGTAGTAACTTGATCTTTGGTGGAAACAATTCGAAAGAAAAACTACCAAATGTAAAACAATAATCAGTGACCAAGTGCCCTGATATTTTCAACACAGTACCCCGAACGCTCCCTTTCGCTATACTGCAGTAACACACAATACATGACATAATCATCTGACTGACTGAGCGGCATCTATTATTAAAAAAAACAAAAAACGAAGAATACGGATATGAGACTCACGATTTGTCAAAAAAGGGAGACCACAATAATGGGAATTCAAGTTGTTCCGAGTTGCAAAACAACGCCCGTTTGATCCATAGTGGTGTACACGATAATGCGCGAATGTAGGGGAAAACACTGCCCTAGATAAGTTTACCGTTTTCACGAAGAGCGAAAGTGCATTTTACCCCACTACGCCACTGCGCGTACTGCGCCCACCGTTTTCACGAAGAGCGAAAGTGCATTTTGCCCCACTACGCCACTGCGCGTACAGCGCGTACCGTTTTCACGAAGAGAGAAAAGTCAGTGCGGGGAGGGCAAAACGCATTTTAGCGTTTTCACGAACAGACAAAAGTGTTTCTTTACTAATTAAGCACTGTTAATTAATTATTTTGCAAAGGATTTAGTAGTTTTTGTGTCATTTGACATCTGAACTTTCGTGTGGTAACATTGGTTAAGTCAACAGAGTACCGAGTAACCGGGAAATGCGCGATGCAAAAAGTGACCAACTTCAAATGCGATTTTCTCTTCGTGAAAGCGGTGACGAGTTGTGGGCGACGGTGCGTCCACTCCAATTCTGAGTGAGGGTGATTTTCCCCATAAATTGTCAGGGGTCGCTACCAAGTCCGGGGGAGGGACCCGGCCCGTGCTGTAGACGGCGGCGCGGCGGACGTATTGTTCTACGCGGAGCGATTCCGAGCTGTGCCCGTCGATGCAGCGGGGGCGGACCCATCAAAGCTGCTCCTCGTGGGAGTCAACGTAGCGGAGCTGCTCCGCACACAAGTCAATGGAGCGGAGCTGCTCCAAACAAGCAAATGAAGCGGAGCCGTCAAAGCTGTTCCACACACAAGTTAATGGAGCGGAGCCGGCAATGCTGCTCCGCACACAAGTCAATGGAGCGGAGCTGCTCCGTACACAAATCAATGGAGCGGAGCTGTTCCGCACACAAGCAAATAAAGAGTAGCCGTCAACGCTGCTCCACACACATGGACCAATGGGGACGGGAGACCGGAGACCGATGTTGCTCCCGGATAAGTTTGACGGGGTTGCACCCTGGTCGGACTACTTGTTCCATTTTGAGAGCGTCGCGGCGGTAAACCATTGGAGCGAGGCCGAGAAGACAATGTACCTGGGATCTCACATGAACGCCTCCATACGGCCTGGGAAGCACTGGCGGACATGGAGCCGGAGGCACGGGGGGAATTCTCCTTCATCTTGGAGAAATTCGAGCACCAGTTAGGCGTAACGGCACAGGTCCCACTACATCGAGCCCAGTTGTCCATTTCGACGAGGGGCCGCGACGAGTCGCTCAGCAGCCTGGGACATTCCATTCGGCGGTTAGTGTTGACAATCTACCCAAGACTGCCTGCGCAGGCGCGGGAGGACTTGGGCGTGGAGGCGTTTCGGAAGGCCTTGGGTGAAGAACAGCTGCAGCGTCACATGTTCTCCCGGAAGGCGGAGACCCTGACCGAAGCGATCACGCTGGCGAACGAGATGGAGGCGTTCATGAAGTCCCAGGAGTATCGCCGAAAAAGGAAGGCCGGAGCCAGAGACATGAGGTCGGTAGGGCAGCTTCCTGCAGTTTCTGCTGTAGAGCCTGAGTCGGTCTTACCAGTGGGATACAGGCCTAACGCGGGGGCTCAGAAGTAGTGCTACAGGTGCCACGGGTTTGGCCATTTTCGGAGAGACTGCCCCTGCCGGAAGGGAAGGGCCCCATCGGCCTGGGGCAAAGGGAGTGCCGAGACCGCCAGTTCCCGGACCGACGGGTCAATCCGGGCCAGACGCGACGGGAATGTCTGGAGCCAGCTACATTGAGGGGATAATCGTGGGGAGGCCAATGCGTTGCCTCCTCGACACCGGGGCGACGGTGAGTCTGATCGCAGAACGTTTCGCAGTGCCTGGCTCAGCGCCAAGGGACGGAGCCTCCGTCCCGCGCCCCAAGGCCCGATGATGGTGGACGGCAGTCCTATGCCGGCGAGGGGAAGGGGAAACTTCGAGTTACGAGTGGGCGACCTCCGCGTGAACCACACCTTTACTGTGGCCGAGATCGAGCCGGACGTGATTCTGGGGATTGATTTTCTGTCGAATTACCACTGCAAGTGGGATTGGGACGACCACACGGTCACCCTCAACGGGAGCACGTTTCCCCTGGGGGTATCACACGCGAGCCTCTCGTGGCGAGGTTGCAGGTAGCAGAGAACATGGTGGTTCCGGCCGGCCACGAAGCGATCATTGCCGGCGAAATAAAGAGCGGGTCGCAAGTGGGAGTCGGGATGGTCTACCCCAACTTGGAGGATATGGACAACTGTCGGGTTGCGGTCGCCACCGGTCTGGTGGACACCAATAATAGAACTGTGCTGGTGAGGGTCTTCAACCCGACGACCGACCCGGTGACGATCTACCAGGGCAGCCGTTTGGCTATCTTCTCCCCGGTGGAGGAGTTGTACGTGATAGAGCTGGAGGAGGGACGGCGGCCGCCGGCCGTGCTCCAGCGGACGCACGGCCGGAGGTTCCTACTCACCTACAATACCTCCTAGAGCGAGGAGTAGCTGACCTCAACCGGACCCAACGTTCCCGACTGGCGGGGTTACATACGGAGTTCACCGGAGCGTTCACCGGCCCTGACGGTCGCATTGGTCACACGGAACTGACCAGACACGCCATCAATACGGGAGACGCGGTGCCTATTTGTCAACCACCTAGGAGGTTGCCGCTCCATAAAAGGCAAAAGGCCGACCAACAGGTACAGCAGATGCTGCGGGACGGCGTGGTGGAACTCTCTGGTAGCCCCTGGTCGTCGCCAGTGGTGTTGGTCCGGAAGAAGGACGGGACTGTCCGTTTCTGCGTGGACTACCGGAGGGTCAACGAGGTGACAATCAAGGACGCATACCCCATCCCCAGGATCAAGAATAACCTCGACGCGTTAAGTGGAGCAAAGTGGTGCAGTACCCTCGACCTGGCCAGCGGCTACCGACAGGTCGGGATGGAGAAGGAGAACCGGGAGAAGACGGCCTTCGGCATGCATAACGGGCTGAACCAGTTCACCGTTATGCTGTTCGGGCTGTGTAACGACCCAGCGACGTTCGAGCGCCTGATAGAACAGGTGCTGAAGGGACTGCAGTGGCAAGTGGCGGTAGTTTATCTGGACGACGTGATCGTGTGGGGGACGGACTTTGAGGAGCACCAGAGGAGGTTGGCGGTAGTCCTGGAACGGTTCCGGGCCGCGGGATTGAGACTCAAGCCAAATAAATGTAGCCTCTTCAAGAAGGGGGTGTCCTGCCTCGGCCTTCGCCGAGATTGCCTGCCCCATCCACGCCCTGACCACCAAGAGCCAGATAACGTTATCTTGGTCGGTCGCTTGCCAGTCAGCGTTCGAACATCGTTTGAACAAGGACGCATTGACCACGGCGCCGGTGCTGCGTTACCCGGAAACGGAGCAGCGTTACATCTTGGTTAAATATATATCCTGAATTTATTTCATAATATATATATATATATATATATATATATATATCCAATGAAATCGGCATCTATCACAATCCAAAGTGCTCGATACATCTCTGTAGAGCTATAATTATGAAATAAATTCAGGATACGAGTTAAAATAACTTTGGCATATTTATTTCTGGACAGACTGTTTCGTACCGTGTGGCACTCATCAGCAGAATGACATAGAATACCGTGTAGCATCTTCGTATACAATAGAATATATATATTCTCGAATATTGTACATTAGGGAGACCTCTCCATAAAGACGTGCACAACATTTTACATTCTTTATTTTACATTCTTTATTTTACATTCTTTATTGTAACCTAACCCGTTTTTACCTAGAGCTTTTTCCACGAAATTTCATATTTATGCATTTTGGACCCTACTGTATCGATCTGGACTGTTAAATGTTAACAAATGTATCTCCTTCCTGTAGTTGGGCGTTAGGGCGACCTCGAAATGGTCTCCCTAATGACCATGGTCTCCCTAATGTCGTTAAAATTACGCAAAAATGGTCGACCAAAGGGTGATTATGCCAATATATCACTCTTTACTACCCTATATCGTTAATAATTGTAAAACGTATTTTTAAATGTAGTAATTTTGACAAATAATTTGACGAAATTTGACAACACTGTTTTCAGTACGTGGAAAGCGCCGTAATGAGTGACGTCATAATCGTTATTGGAGTTTACAATTACCCACTAACACAAATAAATACTTTATTTGTGTGCGCGCTATGCGAGTGGAACAGCAATTCGCAATTCGCAAGTCAGGTTTGGTAGGTTAAAACCATACAATCCCGGTGACCGGTCACTCTCCTAAATATCATAATCGTCACTAATTGAGCATGCGCAATACAATGAGTCCGTAATAATGCTAAAACCGGCTCATGGGCCTAGACTAATGACCCTGGGCGATGTTGTTATCTCGTATTAGTTGGCATCTTGTATTAGTTGCGTAGTCAAAACATGAATACTTTATTAAATAAAAACAAAATTGTTATAAATAATAATCCTGCGCCTATAGATCCAGTACATTTAAAACATACACAGCGTTCAATCGCTGGAAAAAAATTCAATTCACTTACTCGATCAATATGAAACGGAATTTGTTGCGTTATCAAAAATCGAACCTACCTGCCAATGCCGATATCCGCAGCACAACCCAAACTAGTACTACTCCGTTCATTCTCCTCAATGCAATGATCGAAAATCCGTTGATAAAATAATCGTAGAGCCTTCACAAATGACGCCGTCTCGCCTCTGGAGAGCTACAAACAGCGGACCACCGACTATATAGGCTAGGTAGGCGCTGGGCGCGGCGCTAGGAAACGCTGATGAGCTTCGTGCTATGATTGGATAGTTGTGGGTAGTCCACCCGTGACGAGTATATAGGTAATACGCATACAGTTATATTTAATTACTAGAGCACTGGCTCGATGTACAAAGTGATGCGAGCTGGGCGCATCGATGTTTGTGCACAAACATAAGGAAACCTCAAAATTGTGTACAGCTTTTGTACAGCTATTTGCATATCGGCGTTTGTATTATATACAGTAATAATAATAATAATACAAGGCATTTATATGGCGCTCTACAAAGAACACAGCGCCTCACATCAACAACAGAATTAATACAATGAAATACAGAAAATGCAGTAAAACAAACAAATCATAAGCTGGGAAATAGGTGAGTTTTGAGTTGGCGCTTGAAGGTCGCAGTAGATGTCGCTTCCCTGATAGCACACGGCAGCTTGTTCCACAATTTAGGGGCAACAACAAAGAATGAACTGTCCCCAGCCTTCTTTTTGGATCGCGGAACAATCAGCCGGGTGACATCAGAAGAAGAGCGAAGCCCCCTGCGACCTCCAGGCCCCTCAGTATTATATACATTTAGACCGTCTACAGTGCGTTACCTAAGCCGATACGCCCAAAATCGAAACGAAAGATTAGCAAATGAGCGCAAATGCGTGTGCGTATCCGCGCGCTGCAGATGATTTTGCCTCAAAGAGCTATATTAAATTAATATAGATCTTTGTTTTGCCTTGACCTTTGTTTACTTGCATGACGCGCGCAGGTTGTTTGCGTCTTTTCTACAGGCAAGCGCGTTGCATTTAGAGTACACTTTCAAAATTCAATCCATCTATTTTCCTTTGTTGCTCTACAAGCGCGTACATTAATTCAAAATGTCTGCGCGCAAAATAGATTCAAAGTATATCTGCGCGTAAAGGCCGGATAATACTTTATGCGAATGCGTATTCGAAGCGAATTTTACGTCATCAGCCTCTTTGCAACTCCTTTGCTGCGTACTTCGCAGCGAAATATTGCCCCGAATGCGAACAATATTCGCTTCGCAGGCAGTTTTGGACGAGTTGAGCAATTTTCAACTCTAGCGAACATTCGCAAGCCGACAACCAATCAACTCGCAGTATTAACTATTATCTACCGTACCACTTGAGGGCGCACTTCTAGGGCCTTTTCGAAGTTCTGGATTCGGATTCGTCTTTGTCTTAGGATTAGGGAGATTTTAGGCTACTGCGAGAACTCCAGCCACATTCTGGTGCCGTTGTGCTTTAGAAAATTAAATCAGTTGATAATATTAACCAATAAAAAGTTTAGATATTTCTATTCTCTTCATTTATATACTTCTTGGTGATTCCGGAGTCGCAGGCAGACGACAATGCTAGTCGCAATAGATCTTTGCACGAACATTTCATGCATTTAATAGAGGTTGTTCAATCATTTTATCATCACTAAAAAAATGTTCTTCAATTGCATCACATTGAAACAATAACATTTAACTTCGTAAACATTTCTTATCAACATTTCTTGTAAACACTGAAACATGGTGAACTTAGTTTAAACGATTCGAAAAAAGTATGAACGTCATTTTCGCAACGAATTAATTCGTCACATCGCGCTGCAAATTATACACGCCCAGTGTACGAATTCGCACGATTACAATTCGCATCATATTCGCAATCGCATGAAGTATGAACCGGCCTTAGGAATGAAGAGTTACCGCTCTAGTAATTTAATATAGCTCTATTGTAGGAATTGATCTTGGTCTCCACTGCTTATTATAAAGGTTTTTGGATCCTTTTACAAAAAACAACATAGTGGCGCGGTTGCAGCATCGGAAACGTTTCCACGCATTTACAGCTGTCCACGTTTCCACGCGTTTTGCAGGTATACTTTGTTTTATGTATTTGCTCTAGGTAACATTACTATTAAGGACTGACCCAAATTTCATTGATGTTAGTACATGTTCTTTATTATATGATTGGAATGGTATGAACCGGTTTCCATTCATCATTTCAATGGAGTCGATTAGGAGCCAGCGCGTAGCTTAACAATTATTATTTTCCCATTTATTTTTTATAGTGTTAATTGCGGCCTGCTCCCACAAAATCAGAGTAAAGTTGACATTTTGATATTTTGAGATATTGGAATTTTCAGATTCCTTGAATTGTTAGCTTTAAAATGAAATATAATTTATCGGGTAGGGTATTTAAAAAAATAATAATATTGACGTTACACGTCCTTCCCATGTGACCGAGAATCGTTTTTAATAAATAAACCGAAAAAACGTAAACTTCATGTATGATTACGCTCCTGCCCAATAAACACGTTTCTTATTGCTATTCTCTTGCAAACGCACTTTATCTTTAACCATGGAGAAATAAGACACAGAGAGTTACAACGACCTTTGGATCAAACGTTTAGGCTCTGGTACCGCGGTCGTTAAACAACAATGGATAATTGACTGTAAACACCCCGCGGGCAATTCCGCGACCGCAGCCACACGAATTCATATGAAGCAATATATGTGGCAGAGAACACCACCCCCTTTTGTGTTGACCATTGTGTTCCCGGAATCTCAGGAATTCCTTTTAGGTTTCAAGGGGGGTGGGTTAGGTTACAATAGTGTTGAGTGCGTATAAAGTATAGAAATAAGAGGGCGTACCCCTCTGCCACATATCGTGCTGGACATACACGAATTCGGAAAGATGTGCGGCTGCGCACTAGCGCGTACTCACGCTAGTGCACAGGCGCATATCGAAATAGTACGTAAGTTTCTAAAAAAAGTTCGATTTTCTTATTCAAAATAAATAAAACGCAACACGTCGCACACCGTTGAGCGATACACGAATGGGCAGACAAAAGTCTCAACGAGCAAACCCTTCCATTTCTGGCCGGCCAAACTCGGCCTTCAGTCGTCAAAATCATAAAAATATGCTACCATATTTCCATGATTGTACCGTTCATATTTTAAAAGGATAACAAACGTAACTTGCCATCAGAATGTCGGATTTCGAAGAAACAAAAAATCGGCAGATTCAGTTTATCGATTTTTCACAATGGCTCACGTGTTTCGACGACAGAGAGCAACTGCGCATGCGAAAACTGGTTCGTTTGCTTGATAGTGAACTATTAACTATTGCCCGCACAAGCAATTCGTTTTTCCAGTAAGTGGTGGCGAGCGGTACCAAACCCTGAGATGTGAGAGATCTTATCGCGGTCGTAAATCGGGAGGCCTCCATGCATTTACCACATGTCAGCCAGGGTCACTAATTGGTCAGTGAATACCCTGTGGGGGATTAGCGGGCCGTTCAAACTCCGTGTGTCTTATTTTCCATGCTTTAACTAAACAACATAATAGTCTGACAGAAAAAAAACATCGAGATAACCCAGCGTTACACGTCCTTCAATTTAATGTTCTTCCCATGTTACTGAGAATCGTTCTAATAATTAACAAAAAACATAAGCTGCAAGTATGATTACGACCCTTCCCTTGCTATTCTCTTGCGAAAACACAAACCTAATAGTCTGACAGAAAAAACCCAATCAGCATAACCCAGCGCTACACGTCCGCTACATGTCCTTCCCATGATTGTGACCAAGAATCGTTCTAATAATTAAACTGAACAAAAATAAGCTTCATGTATGATGACGCCCCTTCCAAATAAACACGTTTCTCGTTGCTATTCTCTTGCAAAAGCACTTTGTCTTTAACTAAAAAAACTAATAGTCTGACAGAAGAAAAGCCACACAATCCACCGTTACACGTCCTTCAATTTAACGTCCTTGCCCTGTGACTAAGAATGGTTCTAATAATTAACACAACACTTAAGCTTCAGGTATGATTACGCCCCTTCCCAATAAACACGTTTCTCGTTGCTATTCTCTTGCAAAATCACTTTATCTTTAACTAAAAAAAAACAAAAGTCTGACAGAAAAAACATCCAAATAACCCAGCGTTATACGTCCTTCAATTTAATGTCCTTTTCATGTGCTGAGAATCGTTCTAATAATTAAAAAAACGTAAGCTGCATGTATGATTACGCCCCTTCCCAGTAAACACGTTCACCATTGCTAATCTCTTGCAAAAGAACGTTATCTTTTACAAACAAAACCAAATAGTCTGACTGAAAAAAAGTCCACACAATCCAGCGTTACGATTCCCCAAAACGATTCCCAACCCTCAAATGTCAAATACGCCGTTTTCATTGCTGTTTCAAACACGTTTCTCATTGTTATCCTCCTGCAAAAGCACAAACCTAATAGTATGACAGAAAACAAATCCGCATAACCCAGCGTTACACGTCCTTCAATTTAAAGTCCTTCCCATGTGATCGAGAATCGTTCTAATAATTAACCAAAACCATAAGCTGCACGTATGATTACGCCACTTCCCTTGCTATTCTCTTGCAAAAGCACAAACCAAATAGCCGACAGAAAAGAAAAAAAACATCAGCATAACCCAGCGCTACACGTTCTTCAATGTAATGTCCTTCCCATGATTGTGACCGAGAATCGTTCTAATAATCGTTCTAATAATTAAACTGAAAAAAATATGCTTTATGTATGATTACGCCCCTTCCCAATAAGCACGTTTCTCAATGCTATTCTCTTGCAAAAGAACTTAATAGTCTGAAATCCACATAACCCAGCGTTACACGTCCTTCAATTTAATGTCCTTCCCGTGTGACTGAGAATCGTTCTAATAATTAACAAAAAGCATAAGCTGCATGTATGATTACGACCCTTCCCTTGCTTTTCTCTTGCGAAAGCACAAACCTATTAGTCTGACAGAAAAAATCAGCATAACCCATCGCTACACGTCCTTCAATGTAATGTCCTTCCCATGATTGTGACCAATAATCGTTCTAATAATTAAACAGAAAAAAATAAGCTTCATGTATGATGACGCCCCTTCCCAATAAACACGTTTCTCGTTGCTATTCTCTTGCAAAAGCACTTTGTCTTTAACTAAAAAACCTAATAGTCTGACAGAAAAAAGTCCACACAATCCAGCTTTACACGTCCTTCAATTTAATGTCCTTCCCATGTGACTGAGAATGGTTCTAATAATTAACACAGCACTTAAGCTGCATGTATGATTGCGCCACTTCCCTTGCTATTATCTTGCCAAAGCACAAACCTTATAGCCTGACCAAAAAAAATTAGCATAACCCAGCGCTACACGTTCTTCAATGTAATGTCCTTCCCATGATTGTGACCAAAAATCGTTCTAATAATTAAATATAAAAAAGTAAGCTTCATGTATGATGACGCCCCTTCCCAATAAACACGTTTCTCGTTGCTGTTCTCTTGCAAAAGTACTTTGTCTTTAACTAAAAAACTTAAAGGGAAACTCCACCCATAGTTTGAAATTGCATAATGCTAAAGAGTGTCAATTGCCATTGTGACTTAATTTTTATCATATAAAACAGAGATTTTCTCGCACTGCGCCTACCTTCATGCGAGCCACCATTTTGTTTTGGTTTATCGGTACATCCGAGGTATGTGACGTAGTGTCTGCACCATCAGTACGCGAAGCCCGATCGATAGCGGCCCTGCACGCGCAATAAATGCAAGTGAACCCTTTTGTGTACGGTATAGTGTATACATAATGTGTGTGTACATGTGAAAGTGGGCTCAAAATCATACGGAGAAAGACCAGATGCAATAATTACTAGCTCACAGATTTTCTATTCTTCTCAAAAAAATACAAAAATAAACGGTAGTTTGTGGCGCGTCAAGTAGATATTTTTTTTAAATTTGCTCAAGGGAACAAGAAGCTTGTAGAAAAAAACTACAGCTAGAGTTCATAATTAGTGAGCAGGTGGCTTATTAAGGACAACATTATGTACAATATTCTTAAAAGATTGGCTAGATATAGCAGCAACAACAGGAGAAGGCAGCAAGTTCCAAAGTCTAGCATAAGTTGCTGTGAAGGACCTCTGGTGTTGTGAGGTTCGTGACTTTGGAAGGACAACTGTATATTGGTGGGATGCAGATGACTGCCTAGTAGAGCGACGTGCTGTGAGCTGGGGTACTTTGAGACTGTCGAGTGGATGAGGCAATGGAGAAAACTGTATTTTCCTGAAAACCGTTAGACCAGCAACCTGCCTGCGATGACTAAGAGGCTGAATACCAAGCTCTGTATGAAGATACGGTGGAATTGAAATTATGGCTTTGTTTTGAAGTCTGTCAAGAACCTCCAGATTTGATTTTGCAGCTGTTCCCCAAGTTGGACTGCAGTATTCCAGATTTGGTCTGATGAATGACTTGTAGATGGTAGCAGAAGTTCTGTTGTCCAGGTTATTCCACTTCGCTTTCCTCATCATGCCTAATTTTCTACTAGAGGTGAGAGCAAGGTTACCGATATGTTGCGTCCAGGAAAGTTTAGTATCCAATGTGACTCCCAAAATTTTGATCGAGTCCACATCTTTTAGTTGATCACCTAGGAAGGTTAATTGGGGGTGGAGTGGGTCTATAGATCTTGATCGTGATATGATAATAGACTGGGTTTTCAATGCATTGAATGTAAGTTTCCATTTCTCTGCCCAGGACGCTAGCTGAATGAGGTCTCGTTGAAGTGATGCTGCACAGTCTAATCTCTGACCTGGTGATTTGATTGTAGAGAGTAATGTACAGTCATCTGCGTAACATATCATTGTGTTTTCAAGGTTTGCAGTGATGTCGCTAGTATATATGAGAAAAAGAGTGGGGCCAAGCACACTCCCCTGGGGTACTCCAGACATAATGGGCGTTTTTCGTGAAGCCTGACCTCCAACCAATACTTGCTGAAACCGGTTGATCAGGTATGATCTAAACCAGGATAGAAGCTTGCCAGTAATCCCACAGTTTTCTAATTTAACAAGTAGTCCTGTGTGCCACACCCGATCAAATGCTGCCGAGAAGTCTAGGGCGATGAGACGTGACTCATATCTTTTATCAAGGTTATCCTGAATTTGTTGTGTGATAAATAGCAAAGCATCATTAGTAGATCTTTTGGGAAGGAAACCAAACTGCAGATTGGGTAGAATTTCATTTTCACAGCAGTGGGCCAAAAGAGCCTTATTGACAACACGTTCCATGACCTTTGAAACCACTGAGAGTAGTGCTATCGGTCTATAGTTTTTTGGGTCACTTGATGTGCCTGGTTTGGGAACAGGTATTACATTTCCATGCTTCCACGCTGACGGTACAGTGCCACTGTCAAGAGACTTACGAAACAAGCCTGTCAGTGGAACAGCCAATTCAGGAGCAGATGCCTTAAGCACAATTGGAGGGATGTTATCTGAGCCACAAGCTTTATGAGTGTCAAGGTTACGGAGTTCCTTGAGTACAGCTTTAGTTGTAAAGCTGATGTTGTTGAGTTGTTTGGTTGTTGTGGAACATATGTTTGGAGCCGGTACATTTGATGGATTGAGCTGTTTGTCAGTAAAGGTTTTATTTAGTGTGTCTGCTTTAGCTTTATCATTAGTGATTGGTCGGTCATCTACAAAGAGTGTCGGCACACTAGAGGAATGATTTAAGTTGAGTGATGATTTCAAGGTGCTCCACCACTGCTTGGTAGATTTGTTTCCATCATCAAGTGAAGCTCTCAGTTTAGCGCTAGATCTCTTTTGCGCCTGTCGGTATATATACTGGCAGTGGTTTCTTGCATGTTTGTACTCTTCCCAATGCTGTCTGTTGTGAGATTTGCGCCATTTGTTCCACAAATTGACTTTCTCGTTTAAGGCATCTTTACAGATCTTGTCAAACCAGGTATGTGTGTCGGCTCTAGTTGATATTATTCGTTTTGGTATGCAGAGGTCCATTGCTTCCTTGATTTCATTTTCAAAGTGTGTCCAGCATTCATCAGTACTAACCAGGCGAAGGTATTTAGACCATTCAGCTGACGACATTTGCTCACGAAAGAGATCCCAGTCAGCATACTTGTACAGCCAGATGGTCTTTCTAATCGGTTTTTGTCTGTAGACAGCAAGATGATTAAATGTTATATGCATAGAATAGTGGTCAGAATTACCAATAGGGCATTCAATCCTGGTAGTAACGTTCTCAGGTAAGTCAGTCATTACCAGATCAAGAAGATTCCCACTATCATGGGTGGCTCCTTGTACAACTTGGCTAAGACCACTGGTAACACAGAACTCAAGAAGTAGCTCTCCGTGTCTACCAGTCGGTGATGAGCTTTGTATAAATTCTGTATGGTGTGCATTGAAATCCCCTGTTATGATAAAGGAAGATTGTATTTCCCTATCCTGAACTTTTGTTATTGCATTATAAATGCACTCATATATGGTGTCATCAGCTGATGGAGGGCGGTACACAGACGCAACAAAAATATGTTGATGCTGCGCATGGTACTCAAGATCAGATCTGCGACGACAGGGCAGATCATCCTTGGTGTATGCAGCAACACCGCCTCCGAAGGTAGATCTGTCTTTTCTGTGAAGTGCGTAGCCTGTTATACTACACTCACCATATCGGTACATCCGAGGTATGTGACGTAGTGTCTGCACCATCAGTACGCGAAGCCCGATCGATAGCGGCCCTGCACGCGCAATAAATGCAAGTGAACCCTTTTGTGTACGGTATAGTGTATACATAATGTGTGTGTACATGTGAAAGTGGGCTCAAAATCATACGGAGAAAGACCAGATGCAATAATTACTAGCTCACAGATTTTCTATTCTTCTCAAAAAATACAAAAATAAACGGTAGTTTGTGGCGCGTCAAGTCGATATTCTGCACAGAAATGCAATACATGTACTCGCAATAGTCGGGCGCCGTACAACATACGTCTGCATAATGTAGTTGGCCGCGTCAAGGTGGGATACCAGTGCGAACAACAGGCAATAAAGCGATGTACATTGAGGTGCAGACACTACGTCATAATTTCCCGGGCGAGGCGGGAAATTTGAACAATATGGCCGCGCCCTTGTACTCCTGAATGGCAAGAAATCGTGAATATAATAGGCGCGTGTGTCGTTCTCGATAACAAATCAAAACAAATTCTCTGCGGAGTCTGTATGTTACCATATATTCGTTTAGACTAGGTAAAATATTTTTGAGCCTGGAATTTCCCTTTAATAATCCAGCTTTACACGTCCTTCAATTTAATGTCCTTTCCATGTGACTGAGAATGGTTCTAATAATTAACACAACACTTAAGCTGCATGTATGATTACGCCTTTTCCCTTGTTATTCTTTTGCCAAAGCACAAACCTTATAGTCTGACCAAAAAAAATCAGCATAACCCAGCGCTACACGTCCTTCAATGTAATGTCCTTCCATGATTGTGACCAAGAATCGTTCTAATAATTAAACAGAAAAAAAGTAACCTTCATGTATGATTACGCCCCTTCCCAATAAACACGTTTCTCATTGCTATTCTCTTGCAAAAGCACAAACCTAATAGTCTGTGAGAAAACAATTCAAATAACCCAGCGTTACACGTCCTTCAATTTAATATCCTTACCATGTGACCAACAATCGTTCAAATAATTTTTAAAAAATACGTAAGCTGCATGTATGATTACGCCCCTTCCCAGTAAACACGTTTCTCATTGCTATTCTATGGCAAAAGCACAAACCTAATAGTCTGACAGAACAAAATCAGCATAACCCAGCGCTACACGTCCTTCAATGTAATGTCCTTCCATGATTGAGACCGAGAATCGTTCTAATAATTAAACAAACAAAAGTAATCTTCATGTATGATTACGCCCCTTCCCAGTAAACACGTTTCTTATTGCTATTCTCTTGCAAAAGCACTTTATCTTTAACTAAAAAACCTAATAGTCTAAAAAATCCGCATAACCCATCGTTACACGTTCTTCAATTTAATGTCCTTCCCATGTGACTAAGAATCGTTCTAATAATTAAAACAAACGTAAGCTGCATGTATGATTACGCCCCTTTCCAATAAACACTCCTCGGGGTCCTTTTTGTGTTTTTATCCAGGCCTGGAGGGTGTTGTCCGGAAGACAGGAACTCTAGAAGTCGCTGCACCTTCTCCACAAAGTCGGCCACGACGACAATATGCGCTATGCGTATGTACGTACACGTATACAAACATAACACTTCACTGTCTTATCCCTGTCCCAAAACGAGCTTTTATGGACCAAACACTTTTCTATAAATTACGCACTTTGACACTCTCTGATATTTAAGGTAGGATACACCAATGGTAATTGTTTGAATTGTCATAATGGGGTTGGTTTGTGTTGTAATATGCACGAAGTGTACGTCCTAAACTATACATCATATGTGAACGTGTAGTTGATACACGCATGGAATAAAGACATGTGCAAACATGGCGACCCGCTTGACAGTTCACACTGGTGAGTCCGTTCCATTTACTATTCTCTAAACTCATGAACCCGAGTAACAAACATAACATGGTGGCAGCGGTTGGTTAAAAAAATAGCCAGCGGTAGTTTACACGGACAAATAACGTCGTCATTTTGCATTTCGCTTCAGTTATAAGACTCGAAACTTTGTGTAGATTTAACGATTCTCACAGACTTTGTACACCGCTGTATACACGTATACACGTACACGGGATCACGATGGCACACTCTCCGTCGATGGGGGCGCTTGTTAGCGCTGCACTGATCGGTCGTCTGGACATGTACGACCAGATTGAAGACATCCGTAACTATATTGAGAGGCTAGACCTGTATTTTACGGCCAATGATATCCCTACATCTAAGCAGACAGCTGTGCTTTTGAGTGCAGTGGGCCCTACTGTGTACAAGACAGTCAAAAGTTTAGCTGAGCCTACTCCAGTTTCTGGGAAGAGTTACAAGGAGATATGTGACATGCTCATATCTCACTACGGGCCAAAACGTCTTGTTGTTGCAGAGCGTTTTAGATTCTACAAACGGGACCAACAATCTGAAGAGACAGTTGCTCAATATGCAGTTTTACTCCAGCATTTAGCCAGTCCATGTAAGTTTGGATCCTTTCTGGATGACGCACTGCGTGATCGCCTCGTCTGTGGAATTCGCAGTGAAAATGTCCAGAAACATCTACTGACCAAGGATGGTTTGACTTTTCAGAAAGTACTTGAGGTTGCCAAGACCCTTGAGACTGCTACCAAAGATCTCCGAGAGATAAAAGGTGTCCATACCACAGCAGCTGTTCAAGCAGTCAAACCCAGACCACAACAGAGGTCATTCACCCGCCGATCAACGACACCTGGTCAGAAAAGGTCGACATGCAGTAACTGTGGACATGACTCAAGTCATACATCATGCCCAGCCAAAGGACAGAAATGCAATTCATGTCACAAGCCTGGTCATTATGCAAAAGTTTGCAGATCGAAGTCCAGAAAGCTACATGCTGTCACTGCTCCACATGAGACTGATGATGACAGTGAATTCTTCATCGGGTCAGTCCATCGCAGCAATGATGACCAACCACATGAATCGTGGTACCAGACCGTCAACGTTCAAGACCAGATGGTGAAGTTCATGCTTGACACAGGGTCTGATGTTAACATTCTACCTCTGCATGTTTACGACACTCTCAAGCTGCACAACCCAAATTTGCAGCCGACTACAACAACTCGCCTATGTGGTTACTTTGGTGGGAACACCACACCTAGGGGACAGAAGAAGCTCTCTTGTGAGGTGAAGGGCAAGCACCATGTGTTAACATTTCTCGTCATTGATGATGGTCAACCCATTCTCGGGAAATCAGCCTGCTCAACCCTTGGTTTGGTGAAGCGCATTTTTGTGCTGAGCGACGACAGCGTTTTTGAAGGAGCAGGCTGTCTACAAGGTCCCCCGGTGAAAATCCAGTTGAAAGAGGAAACTTCTCCACACTGTGTGCAAGCACCTCGCCGTATACCGTTACCAATGCTCCCCACGCTTAAGTCGGAGTTGGAGAAAATGGTGAAACACGACATCATCACACGCATCACCACCCCTACTGATTGGTGTGCCCCGATTGTCATAGCCCCTAAGAAGAATGGAAACATCCGTGTGTGTGTCGACCTACGACAACTTAATAAGGCTGTGGCACGTGAACAGTTTTCGATTCCAACCATGGAAGAAGTGTTAGGCAAGATTGCTGGAGCACAGATATTCTCCGTCCTTGATGCAAAACACGGTTTTTGGCAGGTCCCCCTTCATGTTGACAGTCAACACCTGACCACTTTCATCACACCTTTTGGCAGGTTTTGTTTCAAGCGCCTTCCATTTGGTATCACTTCCGCACCCGAGCTGTACCAGAGAATAATGAGCGATCTACTGGTAGATTTACCGGGAGTAGTCGTCTATATGGATGATGTCCTCGTCACCGGCAAAACGCAGGAAGAACATGATACGCGTCTACATCAGGTCATGCATGTCCTACATGGTGCTGGATTGAAGTTGAACAAGGAGAAATGTAAAATCTCACAGGAGCAAGTTCACTTCCTCGGACACCGACTTGGTAAAGATGGCATCCGCCCGGATCCTGCCAAGATCGAAGCAATCATACAGATGGCTCCACCGACAACGAAGGAAGAGGTAAACGACTGATGGGGATGGTAAATTGGCTCTCTCGCTTCATTCCTCATGCCGCTACAGTCGCTGCTCCTATAAACGACTTGATGAAAGACAACACTGAATGGACTTGGGGTCTATCTCAACGCAATGCATTCAGACAGCTGAAAACACTACTCACTACGGCACCCACTCTTGCATTTTATGATCCATCCAAGCCTACGATGGTCAGTGCTGATGCAAGCAGTTACGGCATTGGAGGCTACATCCTTCAGCAGCAGGAAGATGACTCCTGGAAGCCAATTGCATATTGCTCTCGAACTTTGACTCCTGCAGAACGACGATATGCACAAATCGAAAAGGAGTTACTCGCCACTGTCTGGTCATGTGACAGGTTTTATGTTTACCTGAGAGGGCTGAAAGTACTGATCCAGACAGATCACAAGCCACTTGTGCCGCTTATCAATAACAAAGATTTGTGTGATGCACCCCTACGATGTCAGCGTTTGCTAATGAGGCTAATGAAATACCATTGTTTCGCAGAGTATATACCTGGCAAGTTCCTGGTAATGGCTGACGCGCTTTCCCGAGCTCCGCTTCAGAGAGAAATTTTGTTGGATGATCTTGAAAGCGAGATTGAAGCTCATGTTTGTATGATTACTACCCACTGGCAAGCGTCTGATGCTAAGCTAACAGAAATAGCCTCAGCAACCAGTCAAGATGCTACTTTGATTGCAGTGACAGCATACGTGAAAGCTGGTTGGCCAAAGTATGCGAAAGACATCGAACCAGAGCTGAAACGATACTGGGAAGACCAGGACAAGCTCAGTATAGTTGGTGGCATCATCACTTATGGGAATCGCATCTTGATACCCCAGAGTATGCGACAAGAGATGCTGCAGAAAATCCACGAGGGACATCAAGGCATCTCAAAAAGCCGCTTACGCGCTAATCAAGCTGTATGGTGGCCTGGTATGAGTGTGGACATTGCCCAGTTTGTTCAGTTGTGCCAACACTGCAGATACATGCAACCAGCACAGCGAGCTGAACCATTGATTTCTACACCACTCCCTCAGCGACCTTGGCAGCGGATTGCCTGCGACCTCGCAGAAGTGAAGGGAAAGATGTACTTAGTACTAGTAGACTACTATTCAAGATGGATAGAGATACACTATCTTCACAAAACAACAGCCACATCGGTGATTAACTTCATGAAAGCAACGTTTGCCCGATTTGGAATTCCAGAAGTTGTAGTGACGGATAATGGCCCACAGTTCCTTGGGGAATTCAACCAGTTCGCTAGTGAATACAACTTCAAACACATCACTTCAAGTCTGCATTACCCACAGTCAAATGGACAGGCGGAAAAGGCAGTACATGTTTCCAAGATGATCTTACTTCAGGAAGATCCTGTTCGAGCACTCATGACATATCGCTCAACCCCTCTACCGAGTCTTGGAGAAAGCCCCGCTAGCCTAATGATGAGAAGAGAGATTCGCACATCCCTTCCAACTCTACCTGGTAATCTCCGTCCAAAGAGGGTTGCCCACCAGAAGCTGAAAGTCACGGACAGTGCGACTAAGTCAAAGAGCGCGAACACCTTCAACCACAAACACGGTGTGAGGAAGTTGGATGATCTGCATCCGGGTGATAAGGTGAAGATCAGAACCAAAGGGAAGTTGAGTCCAGTAGGTGCTGTTATCCGCAAATCTGATACTCCCCGTTCTTACATCGTCGACGTCAACGGAACAGAATATCGCAGGAACAGACGACACATCATTCTACTTCCAACATGTAAACCTGATCCAGTCATTGAGATCCAGATTCCATCAGACGAACCCAAGGATCCCATTCCAACAGAGACCCGACCTACTCGTGTATTGAAGGCACCTGCATGGCACCAAGACTACATCGTTTCTAGAAACTAGACTCTAGTGTCCTTGCACTTTTTTGATAGTGGATCACCAAACTAGTATTCAAATGAAACTGAATCAAAACAAATGAACATCAGTAATCAGATCCAAGTTTTATTGTTCAAGTTTTTGATCTGCGTGATTTTACAAATTTACTGAACTTTGACATTCCGATTGATTCTTGTTTGTTGTGGACAACTCCAGTTCCAGATTACATTGAACATTGAACTGAACTCTAATACATCAGAAAGAACTGAACTCTAATACATCAGAAAGAACTATTCTCAACAATATTGATTATTTTATCAAACTCAATATTTACTCCGGACTGTGCTTCATTTGTATTGTATAACCAGTTTTGATTCCTTTCTAGAAAAAGGGGAGATGTTGTAATATGCACGAAGTGTACGTCCTAAACTATACATCATATGTGAACGTGTAGTTGATACACGCATGGAATAAAGACATGTGCAAACATGGCGACCCGCTTGACAGTTCACACTGGTGAGTCCGTTCCATTTACTATTCTCTAAACTCATGAACCCGAGTAACAAACATAACAGTTTGGGGGTTGTATTTTATAGTAATTATCGTTTAACTGACCTATCCGAAGTTTGACAATAATGGGTGCTAATGGCGTTCGTTTTCAACCAGCGTCAGGCAGTGGTTCTTTTGGGGTTTTGGGTTGTTTTTTTGCAATCGCCGTCCGATTACTGGATATCTAGCGCAATAATTTCGCTAGATGCCTAGAATCATTACTACTTTCAAATAAGTAAGATAGTTCCTAATAATTTGGTAGTAAACATTTTCGATATCTGCAAATGGTGTATCATACCTTTAAACAAATTTCAAACTAGTATTATTATGTAAAAATACACTATGGCGAGGCATCATTAAGATGACATGCCGTTCCCCTGCGTCGGAAAGGGGATATTGTTGTTTAATTACCCTGTTTTCTGGCGAGCGCACGAGCCCCATTCTGCCTGCGTTTGATGCTCGACAGCAATACGGTAGAGCGGTCACGCGTGCTTAAACGCATTGTGCCTATCGCTTGAAGAATATTTTGATATCTTGGATTAAGGCCATTTGCTGGGAAAAAAACAACACGTTTATGATTATAATATTGGTGGCCTAATCGTCCTTGCTGACAGCTAAGAAGCTAAATTGCGAAGGACGCGTCTACAACGTGGTCGAGTTAATGGTATGTAGACAGCCGCCATACGACCCTATATCTGACTACAGGGCACAACCAGATAGATCGATTGCATTTTGCTTACAATTATTATCCCTGTACATCATCAGGAAAGATATCATTATTTTCTGCGGCAGCTCATCGTGATCAGCGCAATTTGGTTTCTACTTTCACATGTACTCCTTGGTGGAGAGAGGCAATTGCAGTAAAGTGTCTTGCCCAAGAACGCAAACACATTGTTTCCGTCAGGGCCTGGACCCGTGTATCATCGCACACGAGCCCAACAACATAGTCATTGGACCAATCGACCACAATATAGATTAATAGTCGTCGCGTCTTTGGCAAAGACTAACATGCACATGGCTTCATATGGAGACATGGTTATATAAAAGTCAAGTGCATGTTAGTTTTTTCCAAAGACGCGACGACTAGTAATCGATATTGTACACGTCGCGTTAAATCTTCTTTTTTTCCAGAAACGATTACGACGCCCTTGGCCAAAGACGAATGCGTTTGATCGATCGCGTACGTCGCATATTCTTTGTACGCAGAGCGCCCAATAACGACACAATTATAGACCATCTCTCGCTCAAGCATACGTCTTTAGAAAATACTCAAAGCGGTTCTACTTGTTTCTTATTTCTCTGCAGGCTTTCCTAGAGAGCGATCGCCGCCCAGGCACTATTGACCCAGCTCACGGGCGAGTGTCTAGTGGATGAACGGCCAGGTGTAAAATAATGTAAAAATGTGTAAAATTACGGGGAATTTGATAGAAAGATAGTATATCCCCCAACATTTGACTAAAGGGAGAGTGGGGGGGGGGGGGGGGGGGGGGGGGGGGGGGGCATGTGTACAAATTTGTACGCGTGCAAGAAGTCTGGAAATACTGATTAGTGATTACTGCCATTTTCCCTTTCTCGCAGAATCAGAAACGTAGATTTAATTAATAAAGTTATTTTTATGTTAATAAATTGATGAAGAGAAAGAGAAGTCCAATTAATGAATACCCTGTGGGCTTAATTCATTGAAATAATATCAAAATAGCCACTTATGTGTGGAACAATTGGGGAGACACAATTACCTAGACTGGAATAATAATAAACTGGAGGGGGACAGAATAAACGGCTCCAGGAGGACAATTTTACCTAGGTAATTTTGTCCTCCCGGACAATTTTACCGGGGGACAGAATTACTGTCAACACAGGCGTTTTTAATTATTTTGATGTGTGTAATGACCACGGGTTTTGCTCAATATTATATATTTTTCGAACACCCTACACAATAAATTATATACCGTCTATTTTAAAGCTAATAAATTAAGGAATCTGGAAGTACCAATATCTCAAAATATCAAAATGTCAACTTAATTACTCTGATATCATGGGAGCAGGTCATTAGGTCGTTATAATTGTCGTTATATCTTATACGTCAATGGTTTCCATCGCTGTTATTGTTTAGCCTACTGTCTTTTATCTTGTTTCTATCTAATTTCGCTTCCTTGGCATATATCCTCAATACTGAGCTTACTGAAGTTTCTACCTTAATTGTTTCAAGCAAACAAGCTCTCTCTGAATTCAAAAAAACCAACTACATGATTTTCAGCAGGTCCACAAATCTCTCAGTAAATGACAAGAATACAATTGACGATGTTGCCATATCAATAACGTTCATTCAACGAAAGTTCGGGCTGTCGTACGCGCCTCGATGATAAGCTCTTCTAATCTGAACATATCGCTTCTGTTTCTAGGATCATCCGCCATAACTGCAGTGTACTATCCAAATTTCCGTCTTTTTTCTCTTCTCACAACTGCCCTATTAAATTATGCTATACAGCTTAACACTTATACTGCCCTATCTTAACTATTGTAACATTGTGTGGGCACCCATACGAACATAACACTTCACCGTCTTATCACCGTCCAAAAACGAGCTACGTATGCACCACTTTTTTTTTTATAAATTACGCACTGTGACACTATCTGATATTAAAGGTAGGATACACCATTGGTAATTGTTTGAATTGTAATAAATAGGTTGGTTTGGGGGTTGTATTTTATAGTAAATATCGATTGACTGACCTTCCCGAAGTTTTACAATAGTGGATGCTGAAAAAAGCAAAACAAAATGGCGTCTGTTTTCAACCGGCGTCGGGCTGAGGTTCTTATGTTGTTCTTGTGGTGTTTTTTTGCGATCACCGTCCGATTACTGGATATATAGCGCAATCATTTTGCTGGATGCCTAGAATCATTATTACTTTCAAATAAGATATTTCCTAATAATTTGTGAATAAACATTTTCGATATCTGCAAACGGTGTATCTTACCTTTAAATAAATTATACACTAGTATTATTATGTTATTCCCTTATTCGCGTTCTCAACCGTGAATAAAGTATTTTCAATTCCGCATTCCCTATCCTGTTGCACAACCTGCAAGAGAAACATAAAATACAACAATGAACTTGGGGAGCACCAAGCTTCGACGGCAAGACAGAGCGGATGAAATGAGTCTGAGATTAACTTACCAGCCTCACGGGACCGCTAGGCAGCATCTCCGTGTTACTTCGTTTCAAACAATACTCACAATCTCCAATATCTTTCTAGATGTCCCTTCTCCATCGTTACCTCTTCAATTGATGCGTCAGACTAGGCCACTGTCTTGAAGAGTACCTAATTCTGTGCTTCCATTCCTGAGGTGCCAAATATCTAATCCTAACTTGCATCCCACTTCCGTCCCTCGTAAGCGTTTTATCATAAAACTATACGTCCGTCTTCTTGCGTGCCGAACGAGGTCAGTGCTTGGTACAACACTCTCACACTTCAATGCACCCGAGTCCTTCCTGCAAAACATTCTTATGTAAATATCGGTTAGCTCAGCTAACAATTGAAAATATATTTATTCCCTTATTCGCGTTCTCAACCGTGAATAAAGTATTTTCAATTCCGCATTCCCTATCCTGTTGCACAACCTGTAAGAGAAACATAACATACAACAATGAACTTGGGGAGCACCAAGCTTCGACGGCAAGACAGAGCTAATGTTAGCTCCCCTTATTTCAGAGATTAAAGAACGGGCAGACAAAAAACAGTTAAATGCAATTATTTATGAGAATATTAATTTTATTTCTGGATTACATTACAATTTCACTCAATTTATGTCATGTCAAACTATAATGCTGAATTAATAATTTTACAATCTGTTAATGCTATATCTAGCTTACTATATACCCAAGTTCAAGGATACTGAGAGTCTGTCCTTCATACTGTCTTTAACGTACCCATCTTTCGCTGTTTCTGATCTCCATCTGCCATGCTTTTTGAACAGTCTATCCGGTACACCAATATTAGCCGCAGCTGATGCTCCACCACTGCGTAGGCTGTGCATCCCAAACTTCTTGGGATTCATCCCCACTGATGCCAATGCTTCTCTAAGAATTTCTAAACATCTAGTGTATGATAATTGACCGTCTCTTAACTTGTGTGAATTTAGCGACTTACAGTAGTTTACTGGTCTGAAGATGCAATCCTCATCTAATTCATTATTTAAACCTGCAACAAATACTTTCGCAAAGCTGAAACTGGGCAGGTAGGAGAATTGGTGGCACCTACAAGTACCCAAGCACCCTGCCTGTAAATGTATGTTTTACTTTTCACTATAAATATGTTCACATGAGAGATATACATGTCTAAATCGCACCTTCTTATATTTATCAATTCATTATGACGTAAGAAACCTGCATATGCAATCAGAATCATAGCGCACAAACGTGCATGTAACAGGTCACTAGAGGTTCCATATTTGTTTACTATGGCTTTCAACATTTCTGGTGTAATAGGTTCCTTTTTGACAATAGGTTTCTTTAGTAATCTTTTTAATCCTTGCAGCATAATATGCAAGAACTTACTGTCACATGGATTTATCACAATGTGAGGGTTACAGTCATTATGCCACTTGAGGGCATAAAACACAGACTCCATTCTGGAATACGGTGCGCCACTTTGATAAAGGTGAATGAAGTATCTACTTATATCCTCTGCACGAGGAGGAATTAAAGTTACCTCGTTATGGGTACTCCACTCATTCCATGATGCCAAAGCTTTGTTATATTTGTACACAGTGTTATCAGCCCTTGAAGCTGTCAAAACCTCATTCAGTACTTTGGGATACTCATCCTGGTTAGATCTGAAAAATTCAAGAGGGCAAATGCACAAATTAGATATATAAATATGTAAGTATGTTTAAACTAAACACCGGATGCAAAGAACTTGACCATCATTGCTCTGCAGCTATATTGATGGGATCTTATTTTGTCAGCTATGCAGCTTTCCTTTGCCATGCGGCATGATTGAAAACCATGGGCCAAGTTTCCATTGGAGACTCGCCAATTAAAAACCATTCAGTCGTATGCATAATACTGGGCTCTTGTATTTCGACGACCCAAAAATTGAATTTGTATTTCGGCCTTGTACGAAAATCCCAATAGGGTCATTAAATCTAGCAACATGTGATACAAGTGATTTGAATTTGCTGTGTTCAGAACAGAGAAGGGGCCAAAATGGAGCAGAAGGCCACTCAGGTACAACTAAGGTACCTTTAGCAGAACACAGTTGGACATGCTTCAGAACCTCTCCAATGCAGTTAATTGGGGGAACAAACCAATTATTCTCACCTGCCCAATTACAAGAAAATGCATCAACTTGTACTGAGTTTGGGCACCAAAACTTAGAATTGAATGTAGGTATTTTGGCGTTGAGATCATCTGCAAATCTGTCAATGGTGTGTGGACCCCATAATTCTTCCATGAATTCAAAAAATTCGTTTGACACTCCCCAATCGTCAAAATCAATAACCCGACTAAGTTCATCCGCAGTTATATTTTGTTCTCTCGGCACCCACTCAACATGCAAGAGAATTTGATTCTCTCTGCAGAGATTGAAAATGTTCAGACTCAACTCATGCAAAGCTGCAACCATGCTACCTTTAGCTACAATGGCAACTACTCCTTTGTTGTCAGTGTATAGTTTCACTATCTTACCTTTCAAGTAAGCAGAGAATGTTTGAACAGACAAACACACCGCTTTGAGTTCTCTCCAAGTGGAGCTTTTAGACATCTCCATGTCTGTCCAGTATCTTACCATTCTCATGTCAGCACATTCAGTAATCCAGGCCCCACAGCCTAACTTACTGGCATCCGAGTATATAATTGTCTGTGGGAGAGAATAGTCAAATAACATATGTTTATTAAGACTGATCAAATTCGATTTCCAGAAGAATATTTCCGTGATAAGATTGCTATCACTGGGAATGTTATACAACTTATCCCAATGCTCTCTGCGGTTGATGTCATGGTGCATATATCTGGATTTTAACCGAGTCAGGGTTCCCAATACTGGGTAAAGGGAATTAATTTTTCCGGCCAGAGTGGCTATCTTCCGGGCTGAAACTTGAGGCAAACAGACCCGAATTGAGTCTAGACACGATATTACATCATTTATCCTTCTTTGGGTTATTTTGATACAGCCCTCCGTACTATCCCAGGTTAAACCAAGCCAATCAAGCGATTTGACAGGGTTCCATTGCGATTTTTGCACATTAGGTACAAATCCTGCTTTAAGAAGATCATCTTTTACTATTTTAGCCATTGACTCACAGACGTCATACGAATCAGCACGGCTCCATCCATCGTCTAAGAACAAAACAATAAACATTCGTATACTGCGCCAATGTTGAATAATTGGTTTAAGGCATTTGGTAAATATATATGGCGCGGTGGATAAGCCAAATGGTAGAACTTGAAATGAAAAATATCTTGTTCCTTTACCAAAATCCCAACTGAAACCAAGAAACCGTGAATGCTCTGAAAAATTTTCAATGTGGTGATATCCCGACTTAAGGTCAAAGGAAAACATAAAATCACCTTTCTTAAAATAACTCAGTGCTACATTCCAATCTTCAAAGTGTACTTTATCCTTCCATAAATATTGGTTAACGAAACGCAGGTCAAGAATTAACCTCTTTTTACCTGAATTTTGAACCGATACAGTTAGAGGGTTGACAACGTGAGGTGTGGCATTACATTCAAATACTAAACCTTTACTAAGAAGGTCTGTCACTGCCTCGGAAACAAATTCTGAATGTGACAAAGCCGAAGTGTTATTATTCAACACCACTCGTGGGGGCGTTTCCAATAGTGGCAGCTTATAACCCTGCTGTATAATATCTAGGACATATCGGGACGCCCCAATACTTTCCCAAAAGGGCAGAGAAGCTCTGAGTCTACCCTTGACAATGGGTTCACCGCTATGTTGTTCATAGTCGAAATAATTCATAGCATAAAACTCCGAGTCATATTCATACCCTGTATTTGTGCGTACATGATATGCATACGTTTTGTCACGGTCGGTAGATTGGTCTTCATCAGTCCCTCCATTAGCAGTAGACATGCTACCTTCCCCAGTACTGGCTGGCACAGTAGGTCTCGACGCTTGTTGGTCAAACCCATGTCGCTCTTGGAAATGTTTGTACCCGACTGCAGCTAGAAGGAATGTCGCGCTGTCAGTGTCATGTCTACCAACGTTGCTGGGCGCCGCCATCTTTGAAGCTTGACCCGATTTGTTTGTTGGTGGCCCCTTGGCAATTCTTTCTCCAGTGCCCCTGTTTACCACAGGCAAAGCAGAGATCGGTTACTTTTGGACCGCCGCCGGTAGTACGCCAACTATTTTGGTTGGAACTAGCGCCAAACGCGAATCTATTCCGTGGTTCAAAGCCACGAAAAAAGTTGTCAGAATTAGAAGCCACGCCTTGACCATGATGCCCGTCTGCTTTCGCCTGTTTACGCTTCGATAATGATGTACGGGCCTCGGTCTTGCGTTTTCTAGACGCTCTGGCTTGTGCAGATCTGATTCTTTTCTCATCATTGGAATCGCTCGCCAGCTCTTCGCTTAAATACTCGTCTACAGCAGACCAGCCTGCATCAGATTTGTCTGCCAATCTGATTAATTTATTTCTTTTCTTGATTTCTTTAATCCCCTCCTTCAACTGGGTAAGTGCAGGGACTTGATTCCCGTGCTCTAGCGAAGCGACAGCCTTATCTAGCTTTTCTTGAAGGTTAGCGTTGAACTCGAACTGCGCTTTATTGCCTTTAAAGCGAAATGTGAGCTCCGCTGCTCTCTTTAATTGCTGAAGTTCAGAGGACGCTGCCGATAACTTTTTATCGCTATCTTCCTTCACTTTCGCAATGGAGGAATCGAAATACTCTCTGAAGGAGCCAAAAGCTTCTTTTATGGCTTGACCAACAGATTGGGATGTAAGATTCTCGCTAGGCCGGGCTTCTCCGGGCCCGTGAGCGTTCTCTGGAGCTATGTTGTAGGCAGAAACACCCGGCTCGTTGTCCGACATTGTGCAGCTAACGCCCCGGAAAGAAATTCCAAGCCCAACGTGCACAAAAACAGTTGTAGAATGACGAGCACATAAAACTAAACGTCCGTCTTCCTGCGTGCCGAACGAGGTCAGTGCTTGGTACAACACTCTCACATTTCAATGCACCCGAGTCCTTCCTGCAAAACATTCTTATGCAAATATCGGTTAGCTCAGCTAACAATTGAAAATATATTACAAATACATTTTGGCGAGGCATCATTAAGATGACATGCCGTTCCCCTCCGTCGGAACGGGGCTATTGTTGTTTAATTACCCTGTTTCCTCATGAGCCCATATACACGGGCCCCATTCTGCCTGTGTTCCATGCTCGACAGCAATACAATAGAGCAGTCACGCGTGCTTAAACGCATTGTATCGAACGCGTGAAGAATATTTTGAAAATCTTAGATTGGGGCCATTTGCTGAAAACAAATGTTGGATTATCAAATTATAAGACGAGAAAACAAAACAGAAAACGAATTATGTGACTATAAACTTTATTATTAAACAAATCATCGATAGCGGACAAAAACAATTCGTGTCAACATCAAATTTTACTCGCCACGGTGTGAAACTACCTGAAAAAATAAACCAATACGTGTACATGTATACCAAACAAAATCCTTGTAGAGTTTGGAATGATTTTGGATCGATCCTATAAAACACATCTCAGACTAATCATTATTTTGTGGTTTTCTTTACGCCCGGCTATGTTTATTTGTCCCCTTTCCGATCGTTTTGCTGCTGCTAATAACCTGCCCGCAGCGAAACGCAACAATTTACATAACAAAGAAGTACACAATGGCGCCTTATAGTCTGGGTGGATTGCTAAACCCCTTCCCGCCACCTTCCGAAGCAAGAGAACGGGCCCATTGATGTTTGTTATTGATTCCTGTGCAAGAACTCTAAGGAATTACGGGTGCGCTCGCACGTCAACGGCATGTCATTTTAATGACGCCTCCAATAATAACCTTTAATTTCTTCTTATTTTTTTCTTTTCTTATTTCACTTCTGTTCGCGATACTCACCAGTACCACACAATATCACGCAAAAATCTATAATAATTATATTCTATTCACCCGTACGTTACATTCCCTAAACACCTTACGTGTCTACGGGCCCCGTTTGTGGAATAGACTTATTCAGGCTATTTTCAGTAAGTTTTTTAAACCATCTTTTGTCTCATTTCCTTGCAATTTTTTTGTATTTACGTACATGTATATGGCATCTCAATTCATGCCTCCATCTTAACTAATATTCATTTATTGTTTCTTTATCTGTATAAATGCTCTTGAAATTGAAAATGTTGAATATTCATAATAACAATGTGCATTGCTTATATAGCGCTTCATTATCACCAATGTCTCAACGCGCTTAACATTATTACCCTGGTCATTGTGCCCATGAAACATTCAAAATACTATCTCAGCTCACTGGGGAGTATACTGCTCGATGCTGCCATTTAGGCGCCACCACAATAACCATCTCTGCCCTCACAGGTACCTAATTACTCATTGGTGGAGAAAAGCAATGAATGTCAACGTGCCTTGCCCAAGGGCACACGCACCATAGTCCCAGGCAGGACTCGAACCCACAACCTGTAGATATACCTACACATTCAATGCTCCAGACCACCAGGCCACGGCACTCCACTCCGAGATATACGTTTATGATTATAATACTGGTGGGCTGATCGTTCTTACTGGCAGCTGAGAAGCTGAAGGCGAAGGACGCGGCTACAACGTGGTCGAGTCGTTGGCATGTAGACAGCCCACATACGATCATATTATGACCACGGAGCACAACTAGAGAACGATTGAATTTTGCTTACAATTTTATCCCTGTTCATCAGGAAAGAAACCATTATTTTGCGGCAGTTTGTGATCAGCGCAATTTAGTGTCTACTTTCACATGTACCCCCATTATACTCCTTGGCATTTAAAACACTAGAAGAAAAAATGGATGCACTGTACATGATAAATTGCATTCATGATAAAGTGATGTTCAATGACTGTCCTCACTGAGCGGCTTCTTATTCAATTTGGTGGATGTTCAATGTCCTATACAAACATCTGTGAATGTTAAATGTCTAACTAACTTTTTTGTCGTTAATCGAATAAGTTGTGAGAATCGAGTAACCTTTCAATGACGAGGAACGGTTTAATCGGCCTAATGTGTATGTAGTCGACTAGGCTTGAGATAAAAAACAATCCTTTCCAAATTATGCACTTTTGGGTACAGGTCCTATTAAAAAAAAAAAAACACTTAATGCCATTTTCCTTGCCTCCAGCCGTTTATCGGACTTTGATTTTTTTTATCTAGGCCTGGACTTTTTGCATTTAGTAAAACATTTGTCAGAATGTTCAAACCCAAACAAATTTGAAAGACACTTTGTCCATGAAATCTTCCAGTTGGACTACAATGTTAATTGGAAAGAGCATATACAAGTAGGATATCTATCCACACTTTAAAACTGGGCGTTTTGTGTTATTCTTTCTTGTGTAGAAGTAGTCTTTGCAAAAAACGACTGAATTTGATATTTGATTGTGCAAGTATAGCGTACATATGTATTATGTTCACGCAGTGCGCGCCCGCCGCTAACGACACGATTATAGACCTAAGGTATGCACTGTTGAATAATGTCGTGGTGGCGATAGATGCAAAAATGACCCGTTTTAATAATTTGTTATGCTGTTCCCTCATAGAAATTTTACATGAAAACTCCCCAAGTAGCTTAGTTCCCTAAAGGAATTATTACAGTTCCCGCTGAAAGATGTTTAACAACAAATAAAAAAATATGCAAATATACACATAGGTAGAGAAATAAATAGATAGACTGTATACACTGTTTGTGGCGCCTTCTTTTTTTGTTGAATTTCTGAATGTACTTTTCTGGCTTCGAAGTTACATGATTTGTATCTCTCCGCTGAACGGTGGCGCCCTTTATTTTGACATGTGCATCTAAAAGTTTGATGACCCTAGGCTTCTTACCTACAGGTGAGAACGTCATTTTGTTACTGAATATTACAACCTAGATTTTCTGAATGACAAATTAATGATACTTGTCTATTGTTATTTCCAGTTTATCCGCTTAGGTTTATGCCTATTGTACATTGTAGGTGAAACTTGGTACCAAAAACTGTTATTTTGGAGTTTGGAAACTTGTGAAGTGTCAAAAGTTTAGCGGTGACAGTTGCCGTGCGGTGCGTTTTTGCCATAGCACATCGTTGTACAATATGTACGTGCTGTATGAGGTGATTTGTGGAAGCAGTTATCATAATCATAATCATGTAATTATATTGTGTATTAATAAATACCTGGGAGAGTTGAAGGCTTCTGATTGGCCGAGACTCGATCACGTGCCGGTCATTATATGTAGTAATATCATGGGCTTTCCAAGGGCCGTTTTCTAAACCCCGGCTTCGGGCTGCATTCTGGCCACATTACAGACGTTTTCCTAGTTCCGGATCGCAACAAATATTCAGGCTGTTTTCGGCAAGTCTAATCTTCGAAATTTAAATAAAATAGGTTTAGTAGTTTACCTTGAGTGATGGAGAAAGTACAGTTTTTGTTTCGATATTTATGCTCTTCTTTATTTGAAAATACGACGTCAAATATACCGACATCCCTTTTTCTAGTTGCGGATCAGTTTAACCAATTCCGGATCGAGTATACAAAAAAAACTGCTTCGTACATGAACAATTATCACGCTAGAACCAACCCGAATCAAGCCTATATTTCTGATAAAGTATTCATTATTTTTTATAAAAATACAGTTTAAAATAAATTTCAAATACTTTCACTTTCAATAAAGTTTAAAAAGAGGACTTGCAAGGAAATGCTTTGAAATGTGTTGTCCGTGTACGTGTGTGGCGCGCGGCAACGAGCCGATAAACTTTGTCCCACCATGGAGGAATAAACTCCATCGTCCAACAGAACACGTCATATGAAATCGCTTGCGCGCGTGTAGTTGATGCATGTATTTTACGGGCGATCCGGAACTAGGGAAAAAAGGAACGTTCAGTCTTTGGCAGATTTTTTAATACTGGAGACTTTTAGACTTATTTTTACTTATGTATCAAGAAGCTTGTATCATTCTTTTCAAAATGCACTTCATCTAAACAAATAGTATTGGAGACCAAGCCATAACAAGGTAGGTTTTTATTTGAAGCGGTCCCGAACTAGGACAAATCCGGGACTAGGAAAACAACTGTACCACTGCTAAACTACATGAACAAAGCCAAAATACGGAAACGAAGCTGCGTTTGTAAAACGGCCTAGAAGAAGCCGCGAAGTCGCGAAATTCGGAGTATTTTCACCATTTTTTTCGTTAAAAAGATATTTATTAAAGGTAATAACAGTGCGAGAACCCGGTTATTACTGCGTGGTAATGACCGGGTTGGGGGATGACCGCTGGTAATGGACCTCGCCTTCGGCTCGATCCATTACCAGCGGTCATCCCCCGACCCGGTCATTACCACGCAGTAATAACCGGGTTCTCTCACTGTTATTACCTAATTACATTGCTGGTTGTGGCGGGTTGCATGGTTGTCGCTAGTGTGCTGGACTTTCTGTGTATGAATGTATACACTGGGCCTAGCGATGTGTGTATAGTGTGTCCTATATCTCTTCTGCCTAGCGTTTCTGTGGCATCTTTGCAGCCTAAACAATCTTGGTTATGCAATGATGGTGAAATTAATAGATCTAGATGATTGATGGTGACATTTATTGAAAGGAATGCCTTTTGGGAAAAGGGGACATGTTGAGACAAATTAAGGTACAATGTACAATAATTTGGATACAGTAATACTAGTCACTCTTATTTGTAATAATGTGCATTTGAAGTATAAATCATGCATTCACTTTTAGTATGTTGATTGATATTCTTTCAGACGTCAGTCATATTTGTACATGTATAACAATTTGTCTACTTAGTGATCTTGTTTGACTGCTTGCACAATCTGTCACAGTTTGTGCAGGTATCCTGCAAGCAGTTAGCGGCAATAGACCCAGCCATGGCTGGAGAGAGACCCTAGAATAACCAGAGTTTTGTTTACCCTCTCACCGGGATCGGAGTAATCCCGCCTCCCCCCCCCCTTCCACCTTTACAGTTATATACACCATTTGCCGTGTGTTTAAAATTTCGGAAATGTAGGCCTATGGGTTTTAAATATAATTGTTTATTGGTAAATACTGTGACGCATAATTATATTTTTAAGTTTTGCGTTAATAGATGCTGGTCAGGTTCCTTGATTTTGTTCAAACAAAACGGAGTAATTTATAGATGCCAGAGAATTATTAGGTTAGGAAACCAGACCTAGTTGGCTGACACCCATGCACGGATGTGTAACAGTACTGCAAAACAAAAGGGACTATGACTAACTAAATTAAACAAATTGAAGGAAGTATTTAAAAATAGTCGGGTATTTTTAACGATTGCCGAAATCTCAGTGTTTCCTTTTATATATCTAGGGGGATGTGTTTACACCCTATATAAGACCGAGCCCCCCCCCCCCCAATATTTTTTGAAACAGACATTTCTGACTAGCATATAAAATATTCATGGGGTGTAAAACTCCTTTTTTTCAATTTGAACAAGGGTTTTGTCACGGTCATTATTCTATCGGTAAAAAAATCGCAAATGAACCATGATCCTTGCTTTAATTTCTAAACATTTATTAACTTGCTGTGTAATACGTTTATTCCAACCTGATGAGTTAAATCTAGAATGTTTTTTCTAGTTTTATTCTAAATTTATTATTTTTATGACGCTTGCATGGCGTACGGTCAAAGGATGATGATGGCTAGCTACGATGTCCAGTCATTTTTTTGAGCCTGGATTCTGAGATGCAGTAATTCGTCAATGGTGATGGAGCCGGAGTGGAGCCTAATTAAGCTGAGGTTTGGAAAACGGCCAAAGTCAGAACGTTGGGCGTGTTGTCTATTGGGGGCGCTCTTAATGTTGCATTTCTATGTCGAAGTTGTACTTCCGTGTTTGCTTCGAGGAAATTACAGTGAAACTTACTAAGTTAAAAGGTTTGCTTATTTCAACCAGCGTCGGCAGAAACTTTAACGGTTTTACCATCCACACAAAATGTGAACAAAGATATTATTATCGGTCAATGGGAAATTTTCCAAATCAATGCAGGTCAATCAATCAGTGAGTCGGTGCAAAAATACTGGAAAAAAACCCGTCCGAAGTGCTTAATATAATATAAGTTTATATGTTATTTTCATTGTACTTGCATAATTATCTGGACGGCACTTTACTAAGTATTAAACACATTCATATTTAATACTTTAGACAGTGTGAAGCTGTGTTTAGTTTATTGCATTATCTAAACATTTTTGGATGAAACTGATCACCACGTACGTACAACTTGTCGCAATTAATTACTGTCCTCCCTAAAACTACAAGTACTACCGGTAGTATGACGCTCCCGGTGCCTAGCGTCGGGAGCCCCATAGTTCTAGGGGTATGTCCTCCCCTGAACGTGTATACACCGGCCGCCACGCTTTGATGAATTTCAAACATCTATTTTCGATACAAAACGCTACATGTATGTCCTTTGCATTTGCAGCCTAAATTTCTTCCTATTTTATTTTTAAGTGATACACATTGCTGTTTTACATCAAAAGCCGCAAAAATAGCACCTTCCGTTCCCCAAAAAAAATTGATGACAAAAGGTGGAGTCCGTTACAAAAGTTTTGCTTTTTTGGTTTGCCACTTTTGCCGGAAGATCTTTGCACGGTGCCCTGAATCCTTTACGTGAGAAAGCCAACACTTTTGTATCGGACTCAACATTTTTTAATATCATTTTTTTTGGAACGAAAGGTGCTATTTTTGCGGCTTTAGGTGTAGAAGAGCGATATGTATCACTTAGGAGTAAAATGGGAAGAATTTGTTGCTGCAAATAAAGGACAGCGTTTTTTTTCGGAAAATAGATAGTGTTTAAAATCTATCAAAGCGTGGTGGTGTATACTGCCACGTTCACGGGTCTAGCCCCCCCCCCCCCCCTGCATCTACAGTAACACATTGATTGTGCTCAAACATTTTTGCCATACGATGTGCTTTCTAAATTTAACGTCTAGACTGCCTTCCTATTTATGCCTGCTATAGACTCTAACACCAGCACTGCAACACAAATCAAAGGTGCATGATACATGACCTCGAAGCAAATCTTTCTGACAAAAGCACTATAAATTTCGCCTGAATATTACATAATGTTCGAAAACAACTTGCATGGCTTTAAAGATAAGACGAAAGGTACTTATGAATTCTCAGCCTTCTTTCAAATTTACATCTAGAGCTCTGGCTATCGATCCATATTGGCTACCGAAACTTCCAGAGGCGGGGGTGCAGGGTCTGAAAACCAACTTTCATTTAATCGGTTTGGTTGAGGAGATTGAACTTCAGGAGAAGGTAGTGAGCTTGGATGATGCTGGTATTTTGTGTGGTATTTGTGAGGAAGCCACTGAGGCAACGCATAGATGTCTGGATTGCGACCAGAATGTGTGCTCAGCCTGTAGCAAAATGCATCTTAGATTCGCAGCAACATCTAATCACAAGGTGACTCCACTGAAGGACATTCGAGAGGGAAACGTTACCCTGAAAAAGAAACATCCGAAACAACATCCCAAATGTCCGATCCATGAGGGCGAAGCGACACGGTTCTTTTGTACCACGTGTGAAGTGCTCATCTGCCGAGATTGTACCGTCCTCGACCACCGTATGCCAGAACATGTGTATATTGACAAAAATCTAGCAACATCAACATACAAGGAGTCGTTGGGTGAACTGTTTTCTCCACTTGAAAACGCCTTAAAAGAACTGCAGAAATCACAAGAGAAAGCCTCAAGACTGAAAGAAGATTTGAGTGTCACAGCCAAGAGGGTCACAACAGAAGTGCAAGACAGAGCAGCTAAGATACGAGCAGAGGTAACGGCTCAGGAAAATCGCATCCTTGACGACATCAAAAACATCCAAACAGATCGTGAGCAAAAACTGGAAGAATGTGAGAAAACCGCGAGCTTGGCTGTGGAGAGGTTTCAGTTTTCACTAGATACAGCTAGATAGGTGACAAGGACTGCATCGGATAGTGACTTCCTGTCACTCTATCCTACAATCAGCAAAGACTTGAAACTGTTGGCCGGTCAGGCTATTCCTAGAGTTGATGACAGGCTGCCATTTCTGAAGTTCAAGCAGAGTGAGGAGGTTGGTGACATCAATCTGGGTGAGGTCGTGGTGACGGAAGACAAGTGGGAGCTGTGTGGTGAGTTTGGTAGACGGGGAAGCGGTCCAGGAGAGTTCAATGGGGCTTACGGCCTTACTGCTCGTCAACCTGATGAGATTGCAGTGACTGACTACCACAACAAACGAGTTGTGATTTGCAGCATCGATGGCAACCAGAAAAGCACAATCCCGATGCAAGGACGTAAGTTAAAATTACATGCCATCTGCGAAATTATTCACTTGAACAATTTGCCTTCGGTCTTCACTAATAATTTTTAACAAATAAGGTAAACAAAGTAAATAAAACTCCATTGAAACTGTAAATTTGAAACAGAATAATAATCTACTGAATGAGTTGGTATTCAAGACATGGGAATGATTTTCAATCTCAAGGAAAACACATTCCATGAAAACAAAAGGTCAAAAGTAGACAAAACAAAAATGGAAATTTGATTAGCTTTATTCCTAAAGCTCTTTGAAGAAAAAAATGGGAAGTCCAAGAAAAATACATCTGATAGTTACAGAGAAAAAACATTCATACTGTTGATTTGATGGAAGAAATATGTTTGCTTAAGCATGGGTACTGTATAAGCGGGTTTACTCTCAAAAACCTGTATTTACCGAGTAAACGGCTTTTTTTGCTAACAGTTGACATAATTAGCAAACTTGTTTAGCAGATAAACACCCGCGTCCAATAAACATCAATGTTCAATGACTAAACATTATGGGCCAAATTCATAAACGGTGATGATCACTGGATTATATTAGTCACGTACAACTATTGTACAGAGAAGTGCGCGTGTGGATAAACTCCTAAGATCATCGCAATTCAGTAAGAAAATAACCGGCTGTTTATCCAGCCGTGTATAAGTTCCTGCTTAGCCGATGTTTAGTGGTCTAGCCGTACATCATTCTATTCACAGCGGATTATGTAATACTTTGAATAAAAGGGCATCTATCTTCAAAATCAGGCATATCGCTTTGCTCTGCTGATCAGCTCAGTTGACACTAGTGGGAGGGTCGCCATGTCGAAAAAAACGCGCTGATAATTTTACTCATGACCAGAAAATGGGTCTTCGTTGAGTGTGTAAAAAGTAGGAAAACAGTTCTTCCTGTGCTATTTCAATGATACGCAACAGATCCAATGCCATACGTCCGTCCCACAAGCAAGCCGACAAAAAAATGGTAACTTATACACGAGATAAACAAGCCCTTTGGGACGATTAAAATATATTTTGTTACTTAGACGTATCGTCACCGTCACCACGAAGTACAGGAACACTAATGTCATGGCTGAATCGCGACCCACTTCTGGCGTTTTCACAAAGTAACGCAAAGCCATAGCTAATACACACGAATAACGTCACTTCATGAAAACTCGATACGTGGGGCCATTTCTGGCGTTTTCACGAAGTAACACAAAGCCAATAGCTAATACACACGGATAGCGTCACTTCTTGAAAACTTAAAAACGGTGTATCTGATTTGTGAGTTTTTACAAAGTGACGCTATCCGTGTGTATTAGCTATGGGCTTTGCGTTACTTCGTGAAAACGCCAGAAGTGGGTTGCGCGTATCACGTGACATTAGTGTTACTTCGTGGTGACGATGACGGTATGTCACTAATCATGTCCGTTTGATAAACAGCAGCTAATCTAAGCACTCTCTATGAATTCGGGCCTAGATTTGTACGTTCGATCAACTGTTTATACACAGTTTAGCCTAGTTAATCGTGATCAAGGGACAATTACCGTTTATGAATTTGGCCCGATCCATCCACATGCTAAACATGTTTAGTATGTAAACATATTTACAAACTGAAAGCAAGAAAGTATTTCACTCTTTCGAGAATGTCTGTATTGAAAGGATTGTGCAATAACTGCATAATGTCGTTTGTTTTGACATCATGACTCCTACAGATCCACGCCGCATCGCATCTACACGCACCAACAATCGTTTGGTGGTTGTCGAGGAAGGCGTATCCCATGTGAAGGTGTTCAACAGCGACAACAGCGACAACACGCTGGCCTACGAGTTCCCAACAGTGCCGCCGAGTGAGGTCGGTAAGACCGCAGTTGCCCCCTGGAGTGTAGCTGTCAAGAATGATGGTACCATCGTAGTAGGTGATGCCAAGAGGCTGGTGTTGACTGAACACAGCCCCACTGATGGTGAGCTCCTACGTACTATACCAGTCAAGATTAAACCTCACTATCTGGCTATAGACAGCAATGATATGATTGTCATCAGTTCATGGTCAGACAGTAAATGTTGCTGATGGCAATGGTACTACACGGCGCACCATCAAACCCACCATCAATGGTCAACCAGTACAGTGCTGCAACGGTGTGTACACTGATAGCTCAGGTGTCTATGTTGCAATGCGTAACGGTTTTAACACGGGTCATATCCACCACTATGACCCTCAAGGTGGCTTTCTCAAGTGCATTGCACAGGGTCTGTACTGTCCCCGCGGAATCACATTCACCTCAGATGGGCAGCTGGCAGTGGCTAACTGCTACTCAGTCAAGATGTATCACCAGGTGTGATGCGACATTGCAATCAAACATGCTGCTTTTAACGTTGTGTCACAAAAAACCGATAGTAAATATGTTCCACCTTGAAATTACTGGTGAAAGCTCTTATATCAGCGAATCGATTTCTTTCGAACCGAATGTATGGATGAATGATACATTTAGAAGCGTTTTTGTTTATAGGCCTATATATAAATCAATGAATAATAATAAACATATAAATCAATCTGGTATGGATGTAAATTATTACAATAAATTAATTTAGACTTCCAGCTTTAATGTTAACTGCCAGAGTGATGACCTCTAATTATGAAGATTGGAAATGTCGAGTTGACCTATGAAAACCAGAATTCATTTTTGTTTTTTACAAAACCGACTGCCGACTGCAGCAGCCATCTCGGAATTGTATAAAATAATTTAAATTCCTGGGTCAGAGTGACCCGAAATCTGCATCCACATTTGCTCAGTCATATTGCTGGTCAAATAGAAACCTTTTTGGGATCAAATTTACCTAGAAAAAAAGTAAATTTAACCCGAAAAAAGGGCGTTAAATGACTGTGCAAATTCGGATGCAAATTCTGGGTCAATCTGACCCAGGAGTTATTTTAGAGTGTGGACTGCGTCTTTCACGAAAAGTGTTGTTATGTAAATGGTCCACTGTTTTTCTGATATGTTCCAACAGCCAAATGTAACCCCAAACAAACAAACTAACACACAACATATAAAGAAAGAACAAAAATTGCAGGCATAATACCTATGCTACAAACGGTACATGTGTATTTAAAATTAAAATTGCCTTTGTAAACACCTCTTACATAAACCTCTTTGAGCAAAGGACTGCCCTGCTAAGATGGCTGGCATGCAAAGGGTCTAGAATAAAGGCCCCCAAGGGTTACATCTCTGTAAATTGTGTCTGCCAACAAGTGTCCTACGAGTACAACCTACTACAGTGTGTCCACAAAAATGTAAACACAAATAATTGAGTGTTACATAATGCACAACCAACATATGGTATGGTATGAAAGATACACCTTTCCATTTTACAATGAGGTATCAAATCTGATAATTATTGACAGAGTTATGAGTGTTAAGTCAGAATGCCTTTTGAAAAGTAATTAATGTTTGTTGTATTTTGTCAATAGAGGGCGCTATTCAATCAGACTATAAGCTGGGAATTATTTTGATCACGTTTTACATTCGCCATTTTTGTTTGTACAAAACATTAGTTTAACGCGTCATCCCAAAGTCGTAAGTAAAATTATAACGTATTAAGGTTCCTTTATTTGTGAATTAACAGGTTTATAGGCACTCTTTGAATTTAGGGATAAACTTGGGGTATTCATTTGGGAACAAAAACGTAAACACAAGAACAAAATAGAGACAGTTTATTATGATTGTGAGCTCATGTCATGACAGTGTGGGGTTTATTACACGAGGGAAAATTATGTACATGTAAAGTATAGGTAGACTTTCAGATAAGGTTAAGTTTATCTACCGGCTAATTGTTCGTTACTCAGTGATTGTTTATGATTGCTTACATTTAATTGGATAACCAGATTGCCATTGTTAATTCGGGTTTGTAATTTATCACCATTTAAAGTTAATTTGTGTATTTGTTGTAGACAGATTAAACCGTGTTTATGTTCAACTTCAACGAGAAAGAGAGTCCGACACTTTACCCGCCACATGAGTTTAATGACTGGGACCTACATGTGTAAGATACCGACACCATGAGCGTAGCAATTGAAGATACTACAGTCGCTAGTGATGGTGATCACAGCATTGAACACCATGGTGCCTTGTCACCTAAAACTGGCGATGGACAAGGAGAGTTTGTTCACCCAGAGGACTCTATCAGTCAAATATCATTGTCATCAAGGGGAAGCACAACTAGTTCGTCACTTGATAGAGCCAGGAAGCGGCTTATCGCCAAGATGGCAGCACTTGAAGCCCAAGCAGCAAGTTTACGAGAGATTCAAGCCATAGAACTGGAAGAGTTGAAATTACGACAAAAGAAGGCCGAGCTTAATATCAAGGCCAAGCTGAGCATGGCGAAGGCTGAAGAAACAGTTTACGCCATAGATGATGACCTTGTTCACACGACACCCCCGAACTTGACATCGACATCGAATGGCACGCCGTTACAAGAGTCATCAAAGGAAAGTTTACCTGAAGCAGACGATGAGCGGACACACCAAGAGGAACGGAGTTACTCACCCAAGGAAAATCCATCTAATACGACACCACCGAGCGTGGCCGCCTTCGTGGACAAGCCCAAGGCAACCGTGATGGATGATGACACCCAAGAGGATCGAACGTCACTTCTGGACTTGGTACAGAAGGGACAACTGCAACAGCAACGCTTGTTGGCGACGATACAACTTCCAAGAGCGGAGTTAATGACATTTGACGGTAACCCACTACAGTATTGGGCTTTCATACGGGCTTTTGAGAACTGTGTAGACAATTCCATTGTAGATGACAGTGCTAAGCTAGTCAGGCTCCTTCAGTACTGTACTGGCAAGGTAAGAAAGGTCATAGAGTGTTGCACAATAATGCAACCGGATGTAGGCTACCAGAAAGCCAAGGCACTGATAAAGGATCGATTTGGCAGTGATCATGTCATTGCTGAGGTATGGGTAAAATAAAGTAACCGAGGGAGGGAGTTTAGCTCCTCATGATAAGGTGGGCTTGAGAGAATTTGCTGATGACCTCAAAACTTGTAAAGAAACACTAGAAGCTATGGGGTATATCAAAGAGATAGAGACCCAGGGTGTAATGGTAAAACTTGTAGAAAGGTTGCCCAGTTATCTACGTAATCGATGGATAAAACTAGTAGGGGGACTTAGGAAACGTAACAAGTCACCTAAGATTGTTGACTTAGTAGAGTTTGTAGAAGATGCGGCCCAGGAGGCCAATGATCCAGTATACGGTAGTTTACATTTGAGTAAGCCACACAAACCAGAGTTGAGAACTAGAGAAACCCGGCCATACAAGAGTAACTATGCTGTAGTCACCGATACAAGACGAAATGAACATATGACATGTGTGATGTGTAAAGGTTATCATACATTGTTTGGTTGTTTGGAATTCAAAGGTAAAACTCCAGTAGAGCGCTTAAACTTTGCCAAAGCTGAAAGGTTGTTTTACAATTGTTTAAGGCCGGGGCATGTAACAAGTGCATGTAGTTTGCATAGAGTTTGTTCTGTTGCAGGATGTGGGAGGAAACACACAAAGTTCTTGCATCAGTTGAAACAGACACCGTCACCCAGTGGTCAATACGGCACTCCAGTTGGGATGGAAGCAACAGTGCGAAGTAGCTTCACTGAGATGAATCTTGGCACATCTTACGTCACAGGGGTCGGGGTGTACAGAGTAGCCCTACCCATTGTTGCAGTAAGGGTCAGCACAATACATGGCAACAGTAGCATCGACACTTATGCTCTACTTGACAACGGATCAACAAGCAGTTTCTGCACTGAAGAGCTAGCACGTCAGCTGAACATCGAGGGCAAAAGGCAATCTTTGACCCTCATGTCAAGGGCAAAGGTAAATATTAAAACAACTGTCATCAGTTTGGTGGCGAGCAGTTTCGACCGACAAACGGCAGTTAACCTGGAGAAAGTTTATACACGTCACTCGCTCCCAATTAATGACGACAACATATCCAAGCCAGAAGACATAACAAAATGGCCACATCTACAAGGCATCAACATTCCCCAAGTTGAGAAGGGCAAGGTACATCTGTTGATTGGTCAAGACTCGCCAGAGGCTCTTATGCCATTAGAAGTGAGAAGCGGTGAATCAAATGCACCCTACGCTACCAGAACACAGCTTGGATGGTTCTTAAACGGGCCACTGGGAATGTCCAGAAGGGCTACAGTCACTTCAAGCTATGTGGCAGTAGATGACGCACTTGAGCAACAGCTTCAGAGATTCTGGAGATTAGATGCTGCCGAGTCACTCTATGACGATGACAAGGGCATGTCCATCCAAGACAAGAAGGCAATTGCATTGTGGGAAAGTACTGTTCGCTTGAAAAATGGACATTATGAACTGCCAATACCCTTCAAGAACATTCCGCCAAAGCTTGTTGACAATCGAATCGCCGCAGAGCAACGTCTTACTTCGTTAGGCAGACGTCTAGAGAGGGATCATCAGCTGAAGTCACGTTATGTACAAGGCATGAAAGAGTTGGTAGACAATGGATATGCAGAGAAGATTGTAGGAGACGATGATTGCACATCACATACGGCCACGTGGTATCTACCACATCATCCAGTACTTGATTCTGGTAAACAAGGGAAGATGCGGATAGTTTTTGATTGTGCCGCAAAGCACTATGGTCAGTCCTTGAACACGCAGACAATCAGCGGGCCAGACCTGACAAACAAATTATTGGGCGTACTTTTGCGCTTCAGACAAGAGCAAGTGGCACTAATGTCAGATATCCGAGCCATGTTTCACCAGGTCAGAGTGTCTCCAGAATGCCGTGATGTCTTGCGTTACCTTTGGTGGCCCGACGGTGATACTTCACGTGAACCGGCTGTGCACAGGATGACTGCACACCCTTTTGGAGGGACATGGAGTCCCAGTTGCTGTTCCTTTGCATTACAGCGTACCGCAGAAGACAACCGTCAAGATTTTCATCCAGACACCATCAATTGCGTGATGCGCAATTTCTACGTTGACGATTGCTTAGTCTCACTGGCAACCGAAGACAAGGCCATCCAGGTTGCCCAACAGTTACGAGAACTTCTGTCCCGAGGAGGTTTTCATCTAACGAAGTGGTTGAGCAACAGCCCTCGAGTTCTTGAGTCTGTCCCTCGAGAAGAAAGAGCTGTGGGTGTCAGGGAGCTAGACCTGAACCATGAAACACTACCAACAGAGAAGGCCTTGGGCATGCTATGGGATGTCGAGATGGATTGTTTTGGGTATCGAGTTAGTCAAAAGGAGAAACCGTTGACAAGGAGAGGGTTGCTGAGCATCGTATCCTCCATCTACGACCCACATGGATTTGCTAGTCCCTTCACGCTGTTGGCTAAGAAAATTGTTCAAGATTTAAGCAGGAAAAAGCTGGGTTGGGATGAAGCACTGCCGTCACAACATAGGGATGACTGGCAACGTTGGAGACAAGATTTGGAGAAACTTGAGCATCTTCGAATAAACCGGTGTATCAAGCCTTATGGGTTCAAAGATGGCATCAGATATCAGTTACATCACTTTTCTGACGCGTCCGAGGTAGCTTATGGGGTTGTAACTTACCTTCGTATGGTGAATTCTGCAGGCGACAATCACTCATGTCTGTTGTTGTCTAAATCTCGCCTGGCACCTCTCAAAAAGGTTACGATACCTAGGCTTGAGCTGACGGCTGCAACACTCTCTGTGAGACTGGATGCGATGATCAAGAAAGAGTTTGACTTACCTTTGGAAGAGTCGGCCTACTGGACCGATAGCATGATAGTGCTACAATACATCAACAATGAAGAGAAGCGTTTTCACACCTTTGTGGCGAACAGAGTTTCCGTCATCCGGGACCAATCAAGTCCTTACCAGTGGTGCCACGTAGCAAGTGAGTTAAATCCGGCAGATATTATCACGAGAGGACAATCCGCAGACGAACTGCTGGCCAACCAGAATTGGTTGGTTGGTCCTGAATTCCTGCGCCAAGATAGCCACTTGTGGCCAAGTCTACCGATCTCAACAACTCTTGACGATAAAGATCCAGAAATAAAGTCTGAAAGAAAGATGGTCACCATGTATGCTACTAGTCATGCAGATCCAGATGATCCGACCGACAGATTGATAGCTAGGTACTCCTCGTGGTATGAGTTAAAACGAAGTGTTGCTTGGATACTGCGAGTAGCTGACAATCTACTGAAAAGAATCAAGAAGCAGCCGCCAACGCAAAATAAAAGGACATTGACGGCAAACGACCTAGACAGGGCTGAGGCTGCTATCGTAAGATACATTCAGGGGCGGTCATTTCAAGAGGAATTCAACCAATTGAACGGTCAAGATAAAGTGCAGAAGCCTAGGGTTGATGTGAAGAAGAAAGGTCAACTGTACAAGTTGGATCCAATCTTGACAGCCGATGGTATTATCAGAGTTGGGGGCCGTCTCAGAAATGCCCCAGGAGATGTATCAAGTCATCCACCTATCTTGCCTAAGAACCACCATGTGGTCTCTCTCATCATGAGGCATTACCATCTTGAATCTGGTCATTCCGGGAGAGAATATGTTTTGTCACTTGTGCGCCAAAAGTTCTGGGTCATCAAAGCCAGGTCTATGCTACGCAAGGTTCTGAGCAACTGCTTCGAGTGTAAACGAAGATCTGCAGTTCCGGCGCAGCAAAAGATGGCAGACTTGCCACCCGACAGGGTTACCCCTGACAGACCGCCATTCTCATTTGTCGGAGTAGATTGTTTCGGGCCATTTCTGGTAAAACAGGGTAGAAACCAGATAAAACGATATGGGTGCATTTTCACATGTTTGGCATCCCGTGCGATTCACATAGAGGTTTTGCACACACTAAATACTGATTCCTTCATAAATGGCATGCAGAGGTTTATCTGCCGACGAGGACAACCAGTAGAGATGAGATCTGACAATGGCTCTAATTTCATTGGGGCCGAACGTGAGCTCCGGGAAGCTGAAAAAAGGCTAGACAAAGGAAAGATTGACAAGTTCCTTCTGAGGAAGGGAATCCAGTGGAAGTTCAATCCCCCTACTGCTTCTCATATGGGAGGCGTCTGGGAGAGGCAGATAAGGTCAACACGCAGGCTGTTGAGTTCACTGATGACCGAGCAAACAGTGAGCGACGAAACCTTGTCAACTGTAATGAGTCTAGTCGAGTCTATCATAAACAACAGACCGATAACTACGGTGTCCGATGACATCAACGACTTGGAACCACTTACACCAAATCACATACTTCTTCTTCGTGGTGCACCACATTCGCTTGGAGAATTCGACAAGAAAGACATGTATGTGCGGAAAAGGTGGAAACAAGCACAATATCTTGCGGATGTATTCTGGAGGAGGTGGATCCGGGAGTATCTCCCTACGCTCCAGAAAAGGCAAAAATGGCTAGAACCAAAAAGGAACCTCATGGCTGGTGACTTGGTACTTGTCGTCGACAATAACCTACCTAGAAACGAATGGCTTCTCGGTCGTGTTCTAGAAACTTACCCAGGAAAGGATCAACTTGTAAGAGTGGTCAAAGTCAAAACAAAGTCATCCATTCTTACTAGACCAGTGCAGAAGTTGTGTCTTTTGGAGTCAGTAGATAAAGGAGAGTGAACTCTCTGGTCTATAGTCAACAATTTGTCATAACCTTATCCTCGAGCACTAAGGTTTATGTAAGGTTATGTATAACCGTCCATATCTGTAATATGATACATGACATCATTATTGTAGTTGTATGTTCACATGTTACATTGCTTAAAGGTCCAGAGTACCTAATTTTTCTTAAAATTGACACATTCTGATCAAGGTTAAAATTATATTTGTAAATGTCATATCGATTAGGGAATAACATTTAAGGGGTCGGGATGTTAAGTCAGAATGCCTTTTGAAAAGTAATTAATGTTTGTTGTATTTTGTCAATAGAGGGCGCTATTCAATCAGACTATAAGCTGGGAATTATTTTGATCACGTTTTACATTCGCCATTTTTGTTTGTACAAAACATTAGTTTAACGCGTCATCCCAAAGTCGTAAGTAAAATTATAACGTATTAAGGTTCCTTTATTTGTGAATTAACAGGTTTATAGGCACTCTTTGAATTTAGGGATAAACTTGGGGTATTCATTTGGGAACAAAAACGTAAACACAAGAACAAAATAGAGACAGTTTATTATGATTGTGAGCTCATGTCATGACAGTGTGGGGTTTATTACACGAGGGAAAATTATGTACATGTAAAGTATAGGTAGACTTTCAGATAAGGTTAAGTTTATCTACCGGCTAATTGTTCGTTACTCAGTGATTGTTTATGATTGCTTACATTTAATTGGATAACCAGATTGCCATTGTTAATTCGGGTTTGTAATTTATCACCATTTAAAGTTAATTTGTGTATTTGTTGTGGACAGATTAAACCGTGTTTATGTTCAACTTCAACGAGAAAGAGAGTCCGACACTTTACCCGCCACAATGAGTAATTTCCCAAGAGACGTCAAATTGACCATGGGAGCAAGTTTTCAATTGTAGGCATTGTGACAAAGGTAGCCTACTAGCCTGTGTGGGTAATTGCTTGACCTACACTGCAAAAACTGTCTTTAGCGAGTAAACAAAATGTTTACGTACTGAACATGTTTAGCATCAGGACGGATAGGAATTGGACACATCCGTTTATACCTGCTAACCACCAACAGCTTGTCCACATTGCAACACACAGTATCCCAACGAAATCGAAAAACTTGGTCCCATGTCAATTTGACCTCTCTTGGGAATTAATCGTTACTCTGTAAAACATTATCAGATTTGGACGATGTCCCATTTATATAGTGGAAAGGTTTATCTTTCAAACCATACCTATGTTGGTTACACATTCTACGCGTGGCCTTCCGTTATTTTTTGTTAACTTTTTTTGGGCACACTGTATTAATCCACAGGGCAGGATACAAAAGAACGTTTAATGCATTTCGTGTTGTTTTACTAAAGTACAGCATTTACTTTGAGCTTATAGACCTGAGAGGTAATGACTTCATAGCTTTGTTTACATATGCGCTTTCCTATAGAAGTGAAGTCGAGACACCAGACGACGTAGGGACATACATCCGTGTGAGGTTTTTGGGGTGGTGCTCATTTTGCTAATAGTAATAGCCTAAAAGCTGACCCGTTTCTTATTGGTCGGTCGTTGCATAGAAAATGTATGTTTAGAGTCATCGGTGAAAGGTCATAACATTAACACAGTCATGCTCAAAATATCGGTGATATAAAGTTGTAATAGTTAAAGTTTTGTATGTGTCAATTTAGCTTTTGTTTTACCTGTCCAATGTTATCCTAGACGCTAAGTGTTTGTATCATAGGAATGTTAGTGTTTTGTTTTTGTACTTGATAGCATTTCAGGAGAGCCACTAGATAGTGATTAAGTTCGCTTTTGACAATTTCATTTTCATTTAATTTATTATTTCTCAGGGCAAAAAAAAAAAGGTACAGTACACAGATGAAAAAATGACATAAAACAAAACATAACATGGTAACACCCCTGAAGGATTGCCAAATGTGAACTAAATCACAATCGAGTGGCTTTCCAAATGCAGCCATGCCAACATTAAATACATGTACATATATATATACAAAATGAAAAATACAAAAATACAAGGCAATACTATAGTAATACAAAAAAAATAAAAATATAAATTTAGTTATAAATAGGTTTGCTTACAGTATATGCAGGAGATGAAGTATATATATAAATAAATATGTAGACGGATTTCAAATACATTTATGATATTAAATCTCATTAAAGTAAATACATTATGTACACAAATAACAGATTGTAACAGTTCAGAATAGACCTAAAACAAAATGACGTCACACTTAGCTTACATGCGCACAAGTCTATGTAGTTTAAAATTTAAAAGAAGCTAATTTCAACTGATTTGGGTAGGTATGAGTATGGACAACTACCAAAAAAAAGGAAGGAGGGATAGGGGTTGGGGAACTTTTTTTATTAGAGGTCAAAGGTCATTGACCCCTGCCAAAATCCCTAAAAATTATATTTCAGCAACAAAATATGGTATATAGATGATCTTGGTGTCAAAATGTACAGAATTACAATAGAAGATGACATCAAATAATTATTGACCCTTGGGACCAAATCCTGACCTCCGAAAATGAGGTCAAAGGTCACAAAACAATTGTATTACTAAAAATGTCATATTTATAGCAACAAAATATGGTATATAGATGATCTTGGTGTCAAAATGCACAGGATTATGAAAGAAGATGACATAGAATAACTACTGACCCTTAGAAAAGAGGTCAAAGGTCAAAAATAGACGTATTACTAAAATGTCATATTAGTAAAATAACAGGAAAATTACCATGAACAAAAACAAATCTAAGAGGCTAATTTCAACTTATTGTGGCGGGTATGGGGGTTATTATTTATTCCAAGAGCAAAGAAGAAGGGGGAAATTTCCTCTTCTGAGGGTCTTTGACCCTGCACTAAAACTTTATAAATTGTATCTCAGCAGCAGTATGTTTTTCATAGGCCTAGATGATCTTGGTGTCCAAATGCACAGAATTATACTAGGAGACAAACACAATATGAAATGGATTCTTCACCACCAAAATACGAGGTTAAAGGTCAAAATGAGCAATTGGGCGGGGAGGGGGGGTAAAGTTCATTAGTGTCAAATAGTTTGTGTATGTAACATATATGTGCATTTATAATCATGTTTGGTGTTTATTGGGAAGGAGCGTAATCATACATTCAGCCTACGTTTTTTTAATTATTAAAACGATTCTCGGTCACATGTGAAGGACATTAAATTGAAGGACGTCTAACGCTGGGTTATGTGGAATTGTTTTCTTTTTCTGTGAGGCTATTAGGTTTTTTAGTTAAAGATGAAGTGCTTTTGCAAGAAAATAGCAAAGGGAAACCGGTTTATGCAGGCATACTTCAAGGAATGATCAGTTTATTTGTTGTTGTTTGTTTGATCAATCCCAGAGTTAGCTGCAGTGAATCAGAACTCATTCTACTATGGGAAGGGGAGGGTGTTTATGGAAGTTGTCACAAGTCAGAACTATTTCTCATCGTTTTCATTATTGTTTTGGAGATGCTGCAACAGTTCTGCTGCGTGAAGTATCATAGGATTGTATGTTTGTTGCTGGTCTGCAGAGATAAATCTGTATATTTATGATTTGCTGGTATGCCAGCAGTGTGGTTGCGTAACTATATTGCCCAGAGCGTAATTCTTAATGTAAGTTTTTTCTTAGTGATATACGCTCCTGGGAAGTCAGTTCTGCCACATTTTTTCTGCGAGATTGCAGTCGGTAGGAGGAGGGGGGGGGGGGGGGGGGGGTTACGTGTACAAGTTTCAAGAGAACACCTCCGTGTTTTTCGTTATTTTCTTGAGACGCGGTTCTGCTGACAAGTATCATATGGATTGTATTTGTGACTGGCATAGTTAAATCTGTAATTGTACGTTATCTAGTGGGTATGCCCGATATGCCAGAGAGTGGTTGTTTGACTGGCCTCTCCGGAGCGTAATTCTTAACTCTTTTTTTTTTTTGGGGGGGGGGGGGGGGGGGGGGGGTTTGTGTATTGCAACAGTGGTCCTTTGTTTTTAGTTCACTCAGTGATTGATTATTACCGGTAATAATATGCCGTCCCTTTTTTCTCTCCTTTTTTGGAAGGGGAGCAGGGCATATTTTTTGTGCTATATTATGCACTTCACATCAGTCACCATTCTTTCAGTTTACTTTTCTTGTTCCTTGTTTTTATTTGTGTGTCGGTTTATATGACAGATTGCAAGGACAAATACCGGCTTTTGGGGGGTATTGATCGAAAGGAAGGCATCTTGACTTATTTATTTTGTTTTAGTCTTGAGAGCGATTTCTTTGATCATTGTTTTGTTCTTCCAATAGTTCCAATAGGATTTGCACATTCTCATCATCCAGGTTGTTTTCTTCTTGGTTGGATTGTGGAGATGCTTTAGTCCTAGATCGAACAAGTTCATATTTTATGTTTTTGTGCCGTTTGTATGCCATTGCCAAGGGTTGGGTATCAAATAGCCTACATGTATTTGGTATTCGTTTTCACTAATCCAGTGCCAGTGTTTGAGGAGGGCCCGTTTGAGAGCTGGGTGCGCGACTCGTGGGTAGCATGGTAGGACGAACACCAGTGGGGTATTGTGGGTTTTTTTTTTTTTTTTTTTCACGCTTAGAGTCCGCGGAAGGCTCGCCCCTTTGAGGAAGGGCTAGGTCTTCGTTTGTGTATCCGCGCTTTTTAAGTTGGTCCTTGAATAATTCAACCCTCTCCTCAAAGTCTTTTAAATGGGTACATATACGGTTGTTCCAGTCACTTCGCCCTTGATTAAGCCGCCAAATACCGACTTAGGGTGTGCTGAATCTCTCTGCTGTATACAAGACTCTCTGCAAGATGCACCAAACTCCTCTTCTTATTAATAGGAAACTGTTGGGACATCTCACTTCACTGGGGTAACTAGTCAGGGTACATGTAGGCTAACTAGGTGTTATGAGTAATCACTTCTTAAACAAAGACATAATTCATGTTGTTTTATGTTATACGTATATCTCTAGGGTGGTGCTTTGTGGATTCAATATGGGGCTTCGAATAATTACCTTTGACCTTTAAGGTCATATGTGGCGGTCAATTTGTATTCTACATTTATATCACAAGAATTTACATTTTTCTACTTCCAGTGTAATTATGACCATTTTGACACCAAGATCATACAAGTACATATGTTGTTGCCGAGATACAATTTATAGTGTTTTAGTCCAGGGTCAATGACCTTTGACCTCTGCTCCTAGAATAAATTATAATTTTCCTGTTATAAATATGACATTTTAGTAATAAAATAGTTTTTTTACCTTTGACCTCATTTTCGGAGGTCAGGATTTGGTCCCAAGGGTCAATAATTATTTGATGTCATCTTCTTTTGTAATTCTGTGCATTTTGACACCAAGATCATCTATATACCATATTTTGTTGCTGAAATATAATTTTTAGTGATTTAGGCAGGGGTCAATGACCTTTGACCTCTAATAAAAAAAGTTCCCCAACCCCTATCCCTCCTTCCTTTTTTTGGTAGTTGTCCATACCCATACCCACCAAAATCAGTTGAAATTAGCTTCTTTTAATTTTTTTCACAGATTGGCTCAATATATGGCTAATTTAGGGTTACTAATGGTAGTCTCAGGTACCAGGCACCTTGTAGCGCCATAGAAAAGCACGCATGTAAGCAAACCAAGACTGTGTTTCAGGTGCACGCCTATTTAGGATGGAATTATGGTGGATTTACCGGGAGACAGAATATAATTACACAAACTACTGAGAAACTTGGACATATTAAGTACAACTTGTTCCTTAACATTAGATGGTAAACTATCCCATAATCTTGAAAACCTAACAATCCTTCTTTTTTTCGGACGACAAAACGACGCTGAATCTTCGCCATTGTGTCGTGGTTTGCATGCAACGTAGCTACGTATAATTTTATGACGTCGGGATACATTTTCACGTATAAACATAAAATTGGTATGGTTGGGAGCTTTGTAAAAGTAGAATATAAAGATTCACCAACTATTCTTTCAAATTGCGTGGTTTTGGTTTAATTTTGTGACAATTAACGGTCCGCCATTTTATAGAACCAAATTTTTGAACCAAAATGACGGCCCGCGTCATCTAATATAATATAACTCATGGACCGCGATCACTAGAGTCGTATTTCCAGTCAAACGTGTATTTTAAAAACATGTGTGCCTACTACAGTTTACCCCCAGTCGCAGACAATATAGACATCTAATAAAACCTAGACAAGCGTTATTGTTCTAGAACACACACAGTTTGAATTGTATTTCTATGGCGCCCGGAAATGCGTCTACGGATAACCCTAAACTGCAAACAACTTTTTGTTTCTTTTCTGGGGAACCGACGATAAGACATTAGGTTGGTTTTCTTTCAACATAATGTTTAAAATAGGATAAGTGAGCAATCCAAAACATACAATTTTTAAATATTTCAGGGCAACGTGCCCCTTTAACCAATTAAGGTGTGATTGGACACTCCACATCTCTTAGCCCCGCCTACACTCCGCCTATACTTATATGTATTGTAACGGGGGCCTCTGGCTTTGCTACATATGGGTAGGTTCGTAAGTTTAAATTCAACTCCAAGTAATAAAAACAAAGGACAAAGGTAACTAAATGCTCTCAAATGTATTATTTCTTTTTACAACAGCACATATAAATCAGGCCATCGGAATGCATGTGGTTACGGGATGGTTAACCTTCGGGTAATACAAGCAAATAAATAACTTACATACAATAATTGGAGATCTGCTCGGACGGTGGCCTCAACGAAATACACATTACTATATAACTTTCACATAACGTATGGACATGTAACACTAACTTAAGTAGAACCACCACCCGAGCCTCCCGGTATCCCCAGCCACAAGTGACAAGTGCCTCCACGAACGCCCAAAGATGACCACTTATATAGTTATGGCTCAATGGACGAAGGAATGTCCAGGCATGGAGCTCAAAAGACAATGGAATGCCCAGGCCTGGATCTGAATAGACAAAGGCATGTCAGGCCCATGGCTCAACAGGCACAAGTATGCCCAAGCCCACGGCTTAACTGACAAAAGAACAGCCACCCAGGCCCGAGGCTCAATGGGAAAAGAATACAAAACATGCGTGGGGCTATTAACAAGCACCAGAATAGGTAATCCCACATTCCTGTGAAGAATGGGAAGTACCTGTTCGTCACATTACCCTCCCCAAAGAAAAAGGGGCGTCTCGCACCTTTAATAAACAATTTATAATTAAAACAATTGATGACTGGAATTTGTTCCTTAAAACTCACAATGCCGTGTTTCATTAAATTCATCTAATAGCAATTAGGTAAGTGTCCATATCGGTCTGCAGCCCAACAGGCACTACAAAATATTGCTAATGACGTTAAGAGCTTATGTGACGTAGTCGCCAGTCTGCATCCAAACAGGAGGTCGACGTCTACGAGGGTGGTATGTCCGGCCGGTCCATATGTATCCATCCTCGTACATGCTTCCTCCCTCGGTGTCAGTCACTCTGTTTGGGTCCCAGTCTCCGATGACTCCGTCTTCCCCGTCCGCGGCACAGTGGTCTTGGCGGCTTGGATCTTCCCCAGGCGTACAACTCGTCTTTGGTTCTGATCCGTGCGCGATGTCCCCAGTGTCATCACTGTCCTCATCTTGGAAGTTGCCATCATTTGTCGAACTCTGCTCAGAAACACTTGTGTAACATGGTTTTAATCTATCAAAATGCACTACTAGGCGATAGTGGGTTCTACTGTCCTCAATCCTATACACGGCATCAGATATGCGTTTCTTTATTTCAAATGGCCCCTTCCAATTTGATTGCAATTTGGGGCTCCGACCAACTTTTCGTCTGGGACAGTACAACCACTCTTTATCACCTAGTACATAAGGATTGCCTCTGAGTTTAGCATCATATAGCCGTTTTTGTCGTTTTTGTTCCCCTTTAATCTTTGTTCGAGCTACTTCAAAAGCTTTTTGCATACGATTATAGATCTCATTAGCATACGACTCGTGAGTAAAGTTACTGTTTTCAGGTTCATGACTTACTAACAGGTTAAGTGGTAACATGACTTCACGACCAAACATCATCCTATTAGGACTCACTCCTGTGGTTTCTTGTTCACTTGCCCTATAACTCTAATTGGTCCTCAGACACAAAAGTACTTAACATAGTCAAAATCGTGCGATTGAATCGCTCCACAAGCCCATCGGATTGAGGGTGATATGCAGTTGTCCGGGTTTTATTTATACCCAACAACTTACATACTGTTTTGAAAAAATTACTCTCAAAGTTGGAGCCCTGATCCGAATGAAGGCTCAAGGGTACCCCATAACGGCAAAAAAATTGTTCTACCAGTACTTTTGCAACGGTTTCCGCTTCTTGATTTCTTAAGGGAAACGCTTCAGCCCATTTAGTGAAGTAATCCATCACTATCAAGATATACTTGTTGCCTTTCCTAGAACGAGGCAAAGGTCCAAGTATGTCAAGTGCACATCTTTCGAAAGGTTCACCAACCAATGTGGGTTGTAATGAACTTCGAAATTTGGGGGCAGGTGTTTTCTTTCTCGAACAAGCTTCACACTGCCGTACCCAACTGGCTACTTGGGACCGATAGCCTATCCAGTAATACTGGCGCTGTATTTTCTTAAAGGTCTTTGTTCGACCTAAGTGACCACCTGTTTTTGAATTATGTGCCAATTCCAAAACCTCTCTTTGCAACACTTTGGGGACTACCAACTGTAGATATGAATTAACATTATCTTCATATTTTCTGTACAAAATACCTTTCCTTAGTTCTAGTTGGTCCCAGGAGTACCAGTATCCCTTTGTCTTCCGGCTTTGACCAGCAACCAGACTGCCAGGCGGCCTGTCCGTGTACTTCTCTTTCATCTGAATAATCGGCGCGAGTACAGGATCATCCCGCTGGGTCGCCTGCAGTCTGATTGGGTCTAATCCTGGAAAGACACTCAAAGAACAATTATACAGATTAGCTACATCAATATGATCTAACTTGACCTCTTCTTGAGGAGTTCTTGAAAGGGCATCGGCATTTCCGTGCCGTGTGCCTGCTCTATACACAATTTCATAGTCAAAGCTGCTTAATATTTCTATCCATCTTGCTAATTGGCCCTGGACATCTTTAAAATTACACAGCCATCTTAATGAACCATGATCAGTACGAATGGTGAACTTTCGTCCATATAAGTAATGCTTGAAATGTTTCACAAAGTGGACGACAGCCAATAGTTCTTTCTTTGTCACACTGTAATTGCGTTCACTCTTTGTCAATTTACGGCTACCATAACTAATAACCTTTTCTTGACCGTCTTGTACTTGAGAAAGGACGCCACCAATCCCCTGATCACTGGCGTCGGTATCTAGAATGAATGCCTGCGAAAAATCGGGAAAAGCTAAAACATCGGCTGTCGTCAACTTGTGCTTAAGTTCTTGAAATGCCAGATCACATTCTTTGGTCCATTTAAAAACTACACCTTTGTGAGTCAATTTATGAAGTGGAGATGCAATTTGTGCAAATCCCTTAATGAACCGTCGATAATATGAACATAAACCCAAAAAGCTTCTCAGTTCAGTTAAGTTTGCAGGAACCTGCCAATTGTGTACTTTGTTTGTTTTTTCAGGGTCTGTTGCTACTCCCTTACTTGACACTACATGTCCTAGATACACGACTTCTTTCTGAAATAGGAAGCACTTTTTAGGTTTAAGTTTTAGCCCAGCTTCCGAAAGTTTATCAAGAACTTCACTAAGTCGTTTAACGTGTTCTTCGTACGTTTTAGCAAATATCAAAATGTCATCAATATACACAAGACATGTTTGCCAATGTAAGCCAGATAATACCCGTTCCATCAATCTTTCAAATGTACTTGGGGCATTACAAAGACCGAAAGGCATTACATTGAATTCAAACAGTCCTGTTCCTGTCGTAAATGCAGTTTTAGGTTTATCATTAGGATTTACCTCTACCTGCCAGTAGCCACTGGCCAAGTCCAAAGATGAAAACCAATTTGACCCAGAAAGTGCATCGAGACTATCGTCGATACGAGGTAAAGGATAAGCATCCTTATAAGAAACATCATTAAGTTTCCGATAGTCTATGCAAAATCTCATGGTGCCATCTTTCTTTTTGACTAAGACTACTGGACTTGCCCAAGGACTACTTGAGGGGGAGATAACTTCTTTACTTAGCATATCCTCAACTTGCTTTTGAGCCTCAGCTCGCTGGTGGTGGGGCATGCGACGAGCCGGTTGACGTATCGGCCTCGCATCCCCAGTATCTATTTTGTGATAGACAACATCAGTTCGCCCTAATTCACCATCTTTAGAAAATACATGTTCGTATTCACACAGTGTGGTTTTCAATTGTTCTTGTTGTGTTTCAGTCAAGTTTTTAGAACTTCGTTGAAAAAGTTCATCCAACTCGGAGTTTTGTTCACTTGTTGTACTTGCTTTTACTTTTGTCACACCATCAGGCTGTATCAAAGCAACTTGAGTGCCCTTGTACACGATTGTTGGTTCTGGTTTCAAATTTAACATTCTGAGTGGAACACGGTTTTTAATGCAAGAAGAAAATGTTCTTCCAACCAAAACACCGTTATCCTTACCAATATAGCCCATTGTAGGTTCTATTAAACCTTCATGTACACCTGTGCCACGAATGTGAATTTCGCCAGGCACAATAGCTTCTTGACCAGAGGGTATTACTATGGTTTCAGCTACAGAAACTCGACAACACGTACTAGTGAAAACATTCTCCATTATTATGGGCACCTCATATACTCCAAGTTTTAACACCTTCTTTGGCAAATCCAGTACACCTTCATGCCCCGATAAAAAGTCAATACCCAAAATAGCGGTCTGAGTAATGGGGGCTACATAAAACGTGTGGCGTTTGACAAATTTACCAAATTTTATAATAACTTCTGCACATCCCATCACATCCAGTGATGTGCCCTCCGCAGCTATAATAGGTTTATTACATTTTTGCAGAGTCTGACGTACATTCAAGGGCATCATTTCCCAAGTGTAGGGGTGTAAAATGGAAACTGAAGAACCCGTATCCAACAAAAAATTCACGTCTTTGCTGTGAATTTTTCCTTTCACAAAAATAGTGTGTGTACTTTGGGCCGAATGATCATGACTTGTCAATGGCTGAGTAGTGGCCCCGTACCCAGCCGATTCTAGTTTCCCTGTTCCTTAAATGGGGGACCACGAGCTGGCATTTGACTATACGGGCACTCAAAATGTCTGTGGCCTTCCTCTTTGCAATTCCAGCAAATCAGAGTTGTTCTGAGTTTAGGGTTTGGTCGAGAAACCCGTTTCTCTCTAACGGCCAATTCCAAACTTTTAACAGTTTCTTCCAACTGCTTAATCTTTGTCTTAAGATCTTGATTGTCAGTTTCAGGGGTGCATTCTTTTTGACATAGATGTACCCCCATTTTCTCAACATTTTGGAATTCTACTTGAAGAAATGCCTCTTCTTCTAACGCCACTGTTAATGCAGTCCCCAAATTAACTGGTTTAGCTCGCCTGACTTGCATTCTAACTTCTGGTAAATTCAATGCTTCAATGAAATAATCCCTTGCCATTTCTTCTTTCAACTCAGTCGGTATTTCAGGGTAAGCCTTTGATACTAATCTTCGTATGTCACTTGCCAATTCTGGTAAGCTTTCACCCTTTTTACGAGTTATTGCCTTAAGCTGAGCCCGATATACAGTGGTTCGACCTCGAGGAGAACATCTTTCTCTCAAAGCTTCAACAACGGCAGTAAAATCAAGTTTACTTACATCAGCTAAATCAGTATAAACTTGCAGGGCTGCACCTCGCAGTCTAACAGCCAAAAACCTAGTTTTCTGTTTTTCCGACCAGCGATTTATTTGACTACATAAATTTAAATTAGTCAGCCAATCTTGAAAAGGTGTGCTACCATCATAAATATCTGGCTCAACCACAGGCTTTTTTGGCATTTCCGATGGCCTTTTTCTTTTAACATTGTCGTCAGAGCATAATTTATTAGAACTACTTGCTACAGGTACGGATAAATGAACTGTACTTTCTTTTGAGGAAGACCTCACACTATTACTAGAATCTATCTAGAAATGCCCGTGCTTCCCGTGGGTTAACCATCCCTACTCTACCCGTGGTAGAGGACCCGTGGCTGGGGACGCGAGAACCCATGGGTAGAGCAATCCCCTGCACAACAAATCGTTCATAATTTAAATCAATCTCTTCTTCTAACGCCCGAATGGTCTGATTCAACTGTGCCGCTAAATCCTCACGAGAGCTCATTTTTGATCATTCCAATGTCTTCGTCTTAATCACAATTTGCACCAGTCAATCCCACCGCTGCCACCAAAACTGTAACGGGGGCCTCTGGCTTTGCTACATATGGGTAGGTTCGTAAGTTTAAATTCAACTCCAAGTAATAAAAACAAAGGACAAAGGTAACTAAATGCTCTCAAATGTATTATTTCTTTTTACAACAGCACATATAAATCAGGCCATCGGAATGCATGTGGTTACGGGATGGTTAACCTTCGGGTAATACAAGCAAATAAATAACTTACATACAATAATTGGAGATCTGCTCGGACGGTGGCCTCAACGAAATACACATTACTATATAACTTTCACATAACGTATGGACATGTAACACTAACTTAAGTAGAACCACCACCCGAGCCTCCCGGTATCCCCAGCCACAAGTGACAAGTGCCTCCACGAACGCCCAAAGATGACCACTTATATAGTTATGGCTCAATGGACGAAGGAATGTCCAGGCATGGAGCTCAAAAGACAATGGAATGCCCAGGCCTGGATCTGAATAGACAAAGGAATGTCAGGCCCATGGCTCAACAGGCACAAGTATGCCCAAGCCCACGGCTTAACTGACAAAAGAACAGCCACCCAGGCCCGAGGCTCAATGGGAAAAGAATACAAAACATGCGTGGGGCTATTAATAAGCACCAGAATAGGTAATCCCACATTCCTGTGAAGAATGGGAAGTACCTGTTCGTCACAGTATTCGCATACGAGGTCCTGCGCTAGAAATCTAGCGCAAATAAGGACAAACACTTCGGCCTTACTCGAGATTGCACCTGCCACCGGTATTTATTCGACACACTTGAGAGAGTCCTTTGTTAAAATGACGAATCCCCTATATACGTGAGCCCCGCGCTCGATGTACGCCTCAGTGCATTTTTGTGACTGGTATCATTCACTAATAATGTCTACACAACTCTCCACGGACATCTTGGATTTACTCGATGGTCCGTCGGACCTGGAATGCAGCGGCGTTGTACTACACGCCGACCCAACCCCGTCTACTTCGTTCTCTGCCTCCGGTGGTAATCCACCGGCCACTAAAGCCAAGTCGAACAAAGCAAGCAAATGCTCGGACGAGGTGTCTCGGCAGGAGTTTGCGTCTCTTCAAGACCAGATTTTGTCGATGGCCGACGCAATGCAAACTCTTCAGTCTACAGTCCTCACTTCACTGGGGAACCCACCAGCGAAGAACCAGAAAATCGGCCATGCAACCATCGGTCAGGTATCAAGCTCATCCAGTGACGAGTCAGTTGCAATGGGCCAACTAGTTGACAACCCCCTAGAACCCGGGGCAAATGATAATTCATCAGCCGTGGTACTCGACACAGTCGAGCAGTTTTATTCCGGAGAAAATTCTGGAAACAAGGTCGACGACAAACTTGCAAGCACCATCAGCAAGCTACTCCGAAAGAAAACTTCTGATGGTGAATTTATTTCACATATTTTCATCATACCTAAAAAGGATGGTTCTTTTCGTCCCATAATTAATCTTAAGGGGCTTAACACTTTTGTGGCATATTTCCACTTTAAGATGGAAACTATCCGCACAGCAATTCAGCTGATACGGCCTCAATGCTACATGGCCTGTATTGATCTTAAAGATGCATACTTTGCAGTACCTATTGCTGTTGAGCATAGGAAATATTTGCGATTCACTTGGTGTAATGTGGTATACAAATGTATGTGTCTCCCTTTTGGTTTAGCGTGTGCACCACGTTTGTTCACGAAAATTATGAAACCATTGATTGCCTCACTAAGGTTAAGGGGCCATGAATCGTGTGATTATATTGATGATTCACTTCTTGTTGGCAGAACATTTCAAGAATGAAAAAATGTTACAGCCCGAACCACCCTTACTACAAGTTTAGGATTTACAATCAATGACAAAAAGTCAGTTCTAATTCCCACTAAACAAATTGATTTCTTGGGATTTCATTTGGATTCAGATCTTATGACGATCTCTATTCCGCAATTAAAGGTAGAAAGTACCATTGTTGCAGTTAATACACTGTTGCGTCATCAGTCTCTTACAATACGAGACGTTGCCAAGGTCATATGTCGCTTGGTTTCTTGCGAGTTAGCAGTTCCATATGGACCTCTGTTTAGAAGAACAATAGAAAACGAAAAGAACCTGGCACTATCACATCATGGTGGTGATTTTGAGGCTAAAATGAGCCTTTCCAAAAACGCAGTTTCTGATCTGAACTGGTGGATTACAAAGCTGCCAGTAACCTTTGCGCCTATGCACAGACATGACCCTGATCACGTGATTAAAACTGATGCATCCGCATTAGGCTGGGGTGCACATTTTAATGGTCGCACTACTGGCGGGCGTTGGTCTTAAGACGAGGCCACTCACCATATAAATTGGCTTGAGCTAAAGGCTTGCTTTTTAGCATTACAATCTTTATTTGCAGATGATAATAATACATCTGTCCATATTAAATCAGATAATGCCACAGTGGTAGCATATATACAACACTTAGGCGGCTCGAAGTCAAAACTACTAAATTCCTTGACTAGAGACATTTTGCTGTGGTGTATGACAAGGGAAATTTGGCTGTCTACATCACACCTTCCTGGTGCCCAAAATGTCCTTGCAGACTCTGCATCCCGACATTTTCAGGATGATTTGGAGTGGAAACTTAACCCCTCTATTTTTTCAAAGATCATATCAATCTTCCCCAATCCTAATATTGATCTTTTTGCATCAAGGTTAAATCACCAAACTGTGCATTATGTTTCATGGCAAGCAGACCCAGGATCTGCTCACACGGACGCATTCACGTTGGACTGGTCAAATTACCACTGTTTTTATGCGTTCCCATCATTTAGCTTAATTAACAAAGTGCTCACTAAGATTGAGCGTGATGAAGCGGTTGGTATATTTATTGCGCCGTTATGGCATACACAGTCATGGTTCCCGACAATGCTAAAACTGCTTGTCAGAACTCCATTGATCTTGCCTATTCAACAAGATTTGCTCTCACTTCCCTTCTCAAATGGACTCCACCCACTAAGGGATCGTCTGAGGTTGATGGCATGCTACTTGTCAAGGGAGACATTCCGACAACAAGGTGTATCAGAACCAGCTTCCACACTTATCCTCGCATCATGGCGATCTAGCCCGAAAAAGTGCTACAGGTCGGTACTTAGGAAGTGGATTTAGTTCTGCGCTTGGACAGAGACTCATCCAGTTCGACCACCTCTGGTAGCAATCTTGAACTTCTTGGCGAACCAATTCATGTCAGGTAGTCAATACACAAACCTTAATATCACTAGATGTGCTTTGTCAGCAGTCGTCCCATCAATTGAGGGGACTACAGTGGGTTCTCATCCACTAGTCAAGAGACTAATGAAAGGGATATTCAACCTGAGACCACTTACGATCTCTAGGACCCAACAAGGACCTTTTATTAAAGAACCTCACATCCGGGCAACGTTGCCAAATATTATCATTATTAAACCTTAACTCTGTACAAGTTGGTGCAAATAATGTTAAGTTTATTATTGAGGAGCCTACTAAAACGAGTAAAGCAGGTAAACCTCGTGTCGAAGTAAATTTAATTTCATTCCCACATAACAATTTGTTATGTGTCATGTCTGCCTTAAAGGTTTACCTTGAGAAAACGAAACCTTTCAGGGGTAATAACAAGAGACTCTTTTTAAGTTATTTGTCGCCCCACAAAGCAGTGGGATCAGAGACAATTGGTCGATGAATTAAGTCAACCCTTTCAGTTTCTGGGATAAGGATGGATAAATTTACCGCCCACAGTAAACGATCAGCATCATGCAGTGCAGCATCTTGGAAAGGTGTACCACTAGAAACTATCAGCAGGATGGTCGAGAGCTTCGACCTTTGCAAGGTTTTATAACAAACCATTAGAAGACACACGTCTTTGCTTTGCTCAGCGTGTACTTGATAGCTAATCAGTTAATGCAGAATAAATTATGGTTTCATAGAAACTTGTCTGTAATTGAATGTCGACTTTAACATTCATTCCTATACTTTTTGCAGCTGCTCTAAACATCTCAAGTAAGGCCGAAGTGCTATGTGGTTGCGAGGTAGAATTTCCTAATTAAACAAAATGTAATGCAATGAAATTGAAGTTTAATTACGATTCTACCGAGCAACCACTATCACTGAAGGACTTACGTTCCTGTCCTTAAATTTTGGAAGTATTGCTTAACAAAGGAATCTCTCAAGTGTGACGAATAAATACCGGTGGCAGGTGCAATCTCAAGTAAGTTTTTCAGTGCTAGTGGTTGCTGGGTAGAATCATAATTAAACTTCAATTTCATTGCATTACATTTTGTTTAATTAGGAAATTTGTGATGGATGTTTGAAAACACGGCGATCAGTCGTCTTCAGTTGAGTTGCATAAGTGAGGTCGCTGTTCGCGCTGTATTTGTTGCACTTATAACATCCACCCATTCATGACAATTCAAGCAATTACTAATGGTGTATCCTACCTTTATACTTACCCATTCATGACAATTCAAACAATTACTAATGGTGTATTCTATCTTCACATCCACCCATTCCCGATAATTCAAGCAATTACCAATGGTGTATTCTACCTTTACATCCACCCATACATCTTGATAAAGACCTTCAATCGTGGACGGGGCATTGTCCGACCGTCTTCCCTCTTTTGTTTATACTCTAACGTTTTTTGATGATCGCCATAGGATTTGTACACGGGAAAAGATCGTGGACGTTTTGTCAATCGTGGACCCATTGTTTGACTCCCAATTCTTTTGTCCGACGACCACGATTGCCGGTCAATACAAACGCATTCATGGCAATTCAAGCATTAACAATGGCGTATCCTACCTTTACATCCACTCATTCTTGATAATTCAAGCAATTGCCAATGGTACACCTATCTTTACATCCACCCATTCATGACAATTCAAGCAATTACCAATGATGTATCCTACCTTTACATCCACACATTTATGACAATTCAAGCAATTACCAATCATATCCTACCTAAGTCATATACAACCATTCATGACAATTCAAGCAATTACCGATGGTGTAATTCTACCTTTGAAACTGTTTCTAGGATGTTTCGAAGACGAGGAACATAAAAACAAAGAGTGTGCATGGAAAACTTTGTGCGAGTGTAAGCGACATAGAAATTTAAGGAAACATCTTTTTGTTTATATTATTTTTGCTTAAATCAATAAAGTATAATGTGGACAACAAGATTATGTGCGAGGTTGTGTTTATTTGGTCAAACCACTCCACCCCTCATAGGGAAGCCTCATTAACAGGGGTATGACGTAAATCGAGGCAGAGAGTCGCCGCACTGCGGGGGCCGCTACCTGCAGCCTAGCGTGCATTATACTGCCGTCTTGCCAACTATTAGTAAACTGTTTAAGATTTCCGCAAACGAAATAGTGCAAATGATTTTAAAATAATGTAGTTTAGAAACACAAGAAAACCTGGAATAATTTCCATCTGCATTTTGTTGTCGGTGTCCTGTAAAATTCATGAGATTAGGTTTTATCAAAGGTTTAATACTGGGAAATATAAGAAGAGTTAGTAATGTTATTTAGAGGTGGTTTAATCCAATTCATTTTTTTTAAGTCACGGAGAATATCATATAATATAAATATATAATTTAAAGATATTTTCTTTAAGCCCTGATTCAATCGGAGGTGCCAAGTATTGTGAAATTGTAACAAATTTTGTTTGATAATCACAAAGAGGGCGCCATTTATTTTTAATTAATGTTATGCTGCCCTCGCTGGGCTAGGTACTTGTTGCTTTTACTGTGTTGATTTTATCAGTTGCTGCCCCGCCTCGATCCAAGCATGTTGAGTTTTTCGTTTGTGTCTTATTATATGTAATGTTAGCTGTTATTTTTTGTTGGCGAGTTGCCTCGTCTAAAATTATCTTCTTTGTCGCCATGTATTTGGAGTTGCAATATGGCATTTTTGTGGTCACCTTTAAGGTATATTTTGTGAGGAATTTCTGGGGAATTTTGGCTGGAAATTACTGTGGGCTGTGAGAGAAGCCAGGTGTGTTAGGTGCAGGGTGTGGCATATTGGCCATGTGCTCAGTTCAAATTCCCTAACATTTTCTTGAATAATGGAACAAATGTTAGTTTAAAAACAAATCTCCTTTACAACTCTCAAAGCCAGGAATTCCACAAATTTACGAGTTAGTATTCCACATTGCCAACCATTTTTATTAATTTCTAATATTTAGACAAATTATTACTAGTGTCATCTCTATCTACGTGTTTTATAAATATTGAAATAATGATAAATACATACATATTGAATTGTTTTAATGTCTGAGAGTATCACTATTTCTATTTTTTTAATATAATTTGTGACGAACCTCTTCTTTTAGTAAAGGCCAGTTCTTACTCTGCACAGAAGCGAATGCAAACGTGGATTTGTGACATCACGAAAAGTATTCGTAAAAGTTGAACATAATTCGGGCGAATTTTGCAGCGAATAAATTGCATAACCTTCAAATGGTCTTTATTCACTAGTCGGCCATATCGAATTAAAAGTGAGGCAACATTTTCCTTTTTGCAACTTGGGAATATAAATTACCTAAAGTTTAATTACAAATTCGTCTTCTCAGATGAATAATTACATGTTGTTGATTAAACAATAATCCTAATGTTTTATGCCACATTAAACAACACATATTTTTTTACAAAATTAAAGTACATTGCTATTGTAACTTTGATTGTGCTAAGTAGTCAATTTAATTATATTAAGTACCACAACTATTAATATTTGTGCATAAATTTAAGATGAACTGGTATAGACGTGCAGAGAAAAATGTTAAAGTTAAATATAATTTGTTTACATGATACAAGTATTTACATAAAATGTATTTAGATAAACAAGGATAATAATGAACCACTGAGTAAGACGATAACATTCTAAACTAAAATGGTTTTAAAGTAACCATTACTCCCAAGATCGACAATCATAATCAAAATATAATTTAGACGTCTTGTACGGAAATTTATGTTTTAGAAAAATAATACATAAATATGTTCATTTTCTTACAAGATATATAAGCACATAACGAAACCATGTTCAAGGATCAGACTCCCATGGGCCTGGCACTCTTCCAGGTCAGAATGACTTTTCGTTGGCTCCTTTTATGAGTAATTTTGGCCCGGAAAAGTGTCATTCTAACCGGGAAAAGTGTCAGGCCCGTATGGAACTGTGATCCGGATCAAATTTGGCCCGGGACTTTTTAAAGTGTATTTTCTAGGTGTTCTTTTTTTTTTTTTTTTAGCCACGATGAACGCACAGGATGTTTATACCCTTGTTAACTTTGTCCAGGCGATACAAAACATTGCCCTCTGGCCCCGCCCTAGTGCGTAGAGTCTATAGCAGTTAATCTAGATAGTTTGGTAATGCATTGTGCAATTAGTACTCAGTTTCAGAATATCATCTATTCAGCCAAATTAAGTAGGGCGACATCCAAGCAACTCCAATTGCAGAAGAACGTACTCGTTCCAACCAGTAGGCTCAATGCGCACTACAATCGCCGCCACGCTTTCATAAAACATATTAGTGACAGCGTTGGTGTTATCGATGTTACCATTGAACTCCTGCAACAAAAGCAAAGATTATACGTTTTATTATTTTGTATATGCGGAACAATACTGGAAGAGGGGAGGTAATTCCTCGAAATTATAGGTTTTCCCGGCTATTTTAAAACATTTTAAATTCAAATTCACTAAATCTCACACTCAATTTTCGCCACAGAAAAAAATTCACAAGCTTTAACCAAACCAATGCAGTCGTTTATCATTCAATTTCAACGTTTGGTCACCCTTTGTAAACACCATGTTGATAATATTTGTCATTACAAATCAAATTACAAAGCAACAGCTTAGACGAATTTGATCTGTAATAACGAATATTGCCCGAGTAATTGTTTGAATGAAGTGACCCAACTTTGAAATTCAAATGACTAAATTGAATTGGTGAATTAAAAGTGTGTGAAAAATTTCCTTGGACAAAATGAATTGTGATAGTTCGTGAATTTGAATACAATTCAAAATTTGGTCACTCTATTTAAACATTTTCTCAGAAATATTTCTAATTATAAATCAAATTTATATGAGCTGTTGCACAAAGGTAGAATTCACAGATCGATTTTGTCTAAAAACAATCAATTTCAAACTTAATGTTAACTGAATTAGTCTGATGTGTGCCTGACTCAATCACACACTGGACTTATTTAGTTAGCATACAGTTTTTAAATTGATTGATATAAGACAAATTTTGTTGGCGGCCTCCAATAATGGTTTGAGGGGCCTACTCACCGCATCCTGGTGTTTATGACTTCAGACTAGCGCCCTCAAACAAAGATACTGACAATTTGGGAGACCGGAAACATAGGGCAAAACAGCTTGGTAGAGCGCTGGTTCGGTATTCAGGAGGTCGCAGGTTCGAGTCCCGCCTTGCCAATTTGTTTTGTTCACTTGGAAATTTCAAGTAAACATTCTTGGTAGTTTTTCCTCATTGGTCAAACTTGATAAAGGCGGAAACTGTTGTGAGGTCCGCCGATGCCTTCATTTTCTGATACAAATAAAAGGCAAAATGTTGCGCGTCGAGGCAGCAACATAAAAAGAACATTACCTTGACGTTTCCGATTGCATCGGTCACATATTTAAGTGAAGATGTGGCATCTGTCTGATAGGCCGCCTTGTACTTCTTTACGTGTCCATTGTAGCCCACATCGCCTTTTGTGATGACACCAGACACCACTGTACTTTCAGTCAGTTTTACCTGGAACCAGGAATCGTCGTTACTGTGCACCAAGAGTGAAGGGATATAAGAACAATGACGTGAACACGCTCCGCAATCAAACCCACGTTGATCAGGAAAGAATTAGAAATTGGCAACAAATTAGAACGAATAAATAGTCAAGGGAAAATACTTAATTTTGTAATAGAATATTTGTCACCACAGTGCACTTCTATAACGTCCCTAGAATGATAATACTAATAATCTCTAAAAATCCAAGTGGTTAAAATATAACTAATTTGCTTAAACTGCAGCGTAATATATTTATTCCTATATTTGGGTATATTATTGTTATTATTTATTTTTAAAGTTTATTTGGGTGATTCTACTTACACATCTTTACTTCACTAACATTTTCTGAAGCTTGTAAGTGACTGAATAATTATGAAAATATAGTAATGGTCCAAAATGACTAACATTATACCCTATAACTTGCACGCATTTACCTTGTCCCCAGATATCATCAAGTCGTCAGTATTGACAAGCTTCAAATTCACCAAGTTGCTTACTGGCACAGTTATCATATTAAAACCTAATTGTAAATCATATGAACAATGATAACATCGTGATATTTAGCCTAGCAAACAAAAACTGGGGGAAAATGGTGTGTCCATAAATTGGGTCCATAAAAGTGAAGGGTTGCCCAAGGTGAGAGACTTGAACAAGTTCAAGGAAACCCCCCAAATTAAAGAATTGTGTTGCTTAGAATAATACATATCTACTTTAAAATGTATTTTGGGAATTTTCTTGAACTTGTTCAAGTCTCCCATGTTAGGCAACCCTTAACTACTTTTTCGCCCAATTTATGGACACACCATTTTTCCCAGATTTTGTTTGCTGGGCTAAATATCACAATTTTATCATTGTCCATATGATTTCCCATAAGGTTTTAATCTGATGACTGTGCCAGTAAGCAACTTGGTGAATTTGAAGCTCACCAATACTGACTACTTGATGATATCTGGAGACAGTGTAATGTGCGCACATTTATTGGTTCACGAAGTTGTCATTTTGGATAATTACTATGTTCACATAATTATTCAGTCACTTATATGCTTTAGAAAATGTTATTGAAGTAAGGATATGCAAGTAAAATCACCAAAATTAACTTTTCAAAAAATAAATTAATATACCCAAATATAGGAATAAATATATTGCGCGAAAGGGAATAACGATTTATGCAAATTAGTCATATTTCCACCACTTGGATTTTTTTAGATTCTTAGTATGTCATTCTAGGTACTTTATATAAGTGCACTGTGGTGAAAAATAATTTAATGCAAATTGTGTGAGGTCAAAACCTATTTTCCCTAGACTAAAAACTACTGAAGCCTCTTCAAGACTTTTGATCTTTCAAGTTTCAATACACTTCATATTATTGGTACCGGTAGTTTTTCTTTTTAGGTTTACTGTCAGTGCTAGTTTGACTTTCCTACATTAACAAGAAAATAATTTTATTTTCTATTTTGTCTCGGACTAAATTGAATGTGCCAGAGTTGAACAAAATTGAATGAAAAATAATTGTGTATAAATAGCTGGGACAACCTATACTACAGCAATAGAATGGTACTAAATTAGGGTAGTCTGAAAAGTAAAACAGAAATGTGGGTGTCTGCGTTTGTCATGCTTAGGCAGTACGGGGGTCTAAAATATCGGTATTTTGTGCGTACATCATTGGCGACTCATTTAGTGATGGGTGTTATTAAGCGACGGCTAACAGTTCCCTTACAGTTCCCTTTGATACCTACATGGATGGTGCCCATGCACCGACAAAGTTGAGTCGTCCCTTCCAGGCAGGAAAACCGCTAAAAGTACTGGACACACTGATCTGACCATCGGTGATTGCCTTACTCTCCATTCCAAGAGGCTCTGGGTTCAGACACACAGCTGTTGCTGCCAAAAGAAAAAAAGAAAACCATATCGGTGTATAAATGTAAATTCGCCCCCCCCCCCCCCCCCCCCTCACCCAAACGGAATAAAAAATGAGCTCCGAAATTATTATTATCAAATTGCCATACGCAGATAAATAATTGTGGATTTCAAAAACATTCAGGGGATGTCCAGAACTCTCCTAGTCCCCCTCCCCCACCCCCTTCACTCCCCGAAACCCACACCCCACCCCACCCTACCCTAATCTACCTAACTTGATATGCGCATGCAACGGAAAGCGTGAGTATCATGGCAACATGTTCTCGGGCCTGAAACGTAGTCATAATGATGTAGTTTGTCCAACAAAAGAATATTTTTTTCTTGTAAAAATTGTATTAGATAACATCTTACTGATCGCTGGACTCGCAGTGGCCGCTGGACTGTCAGTGGTCGCCGGTCTCGCCGTGGTCGCCGGTCTCGCCGTGGTCGCCGGGCTCGCCGTGGTCGCCGGGCTCGCCGTGGTCGCCGGGGTCGCCGGGCTCGCCGGGCTCGCCGTGGTCGCCGGGCTAGTCGTGGACACCGGGCTCGCCGTGGTCGCCGGGGTCGCCGGGCTCGCCGTGGTCGCCGGGCTCGCCGTGGTCGTCGGGGTCGCCGCGCTCGCCGTGGTCGCCGGGCTCGTCGTGTCGCCGGGCTCGTCGTGGTCGCCGGGGTCGCCGTGGTCGCCGGGGTCGCTGGGCTCGCCGTGGTCGCCGGGCTCGCCGTGTCGCCGGGCTCGCCGTGGTCGCCGGACTCGCCGTGGTCGTCGGACTCGCCGTGGTCGTCGGACTCGCCATGGTCGTCGGACTCGCCGTAGTCGCCGGCCTCGCCATGGTCGTCGACTCGCCGTGGTTGCCGGACTCGCCTTAGTCGCCGGGCTCGCCGTGGTCGTCGGACTCGCCGTGGTCGCCGGACTTTCCGTTGTCTCCGGAATCGAGGTGGTCGCCGGACTCGCAGTGGTTGTTCGTCTACAGTTTAAGTTATCTGTGTGCGGCGGGAACCAACGGGGTGGGTTACAAGAGTATGGGCTGTACTCCGGACCGATGAAAGAGACTTTGTGGCATGAGATGCCAGCACTTACGTATGCAAGGAAATATGCAAAGAACATAAACAAAACATTATCAAAATTATGCTCCTGGTATTAAGAATCGAGAGGAGCAATGCACCTAGCGATTTGTAGGCAAGGTATGCACATCCAGAGTTGAGAAATATGTGATAGCATTGCAACGTGGGCGGTGACAGCTTTCTGGGTGTTTTCACTTCTTTTAATTTCTTTTAAAATGGCCGCCAATATGATTGTTACTGGATTATTTATGTGGTAACAAGCATTACTGGCGGTCATTAAACAAAACAAAAACGATGATAAACACTAAAAAAGCTGCCACTCTTGCATTGCTTTCACATATTTTCCAACGAGGGGCGCATAACTTTCCAAACATTTACATGAGCATTATTCTTCTATTTTAATACTGACACCCCCCCCCCCTCCCTCCACCCCCAGTTGATGGCCTATCAGGGGGCACGGCGTATGAAGCAAACCATTCAATTCCTTCGTGCAACACTGTAAGAAAAAAATGTGTAATTTTACCAAAAGAATACGAATACACACAAAGGAACCGAACCTGTTTTGGCCTTCAGTTTGCTAATTGTTTGGTTTTGCTTGCAGTTTTTTTTGGCAATGGATGGAAAAGTGTTGCTGCTCCATAATTGTCTCATTCACTGAAGCGCAGTGCGAGAATAAATGATTTAAGGGCTTCTTTTTGTTCGTTACTCGTTCACCTACGCGCAACCATCAATCGTCGCATTTAATAAAGAGAAACGGATATAACTATAACAAATGTAACCAACCAAATTATTGTTTATCAGCTTACATGATGTCAAGAATTAAAGGTACTGTAGTATACGCCATTGGTAATTGCTTTAATTATCATGAATGAGTAGATTTGGGGGGTGTATTTTATAGTAAATATCGTAGCTGACCTGTCCGAAGTTTTACAATCATGGATGCCGAGAAAAGCACGAAAAACAGTGTGTTTTTCAACCGGCGCCGAGCAGTTATTCTTATGTTATCTTTGTTTGTTAGTGATCGCCGTCCGGCGATTGCAAATTTGTCTTCATACAATTATATTTTTCGAAATAATTACAGGATTTCTAGCGCAATCATTTTGCTGGATTCCTAGAATCAATATTTAGTTTCAAATATGTACGATATTTTTTAATAATTGGGTAGTAAATATTATTGATATCTGCAAATGGTGTACCCAACCTTTAAAGACTCCCTGTGAAATTATTCCTTCTGATATGCTGTCATTTTGCAGTCCAAAGATGCGTCTCCGAGACGCATTTTTAGAAAATTCCATAAGTAGTTTGTTACAAATCGAAATCTTATAAATGTTCTTTTCTTGGAATATATACACATTCGCAGAGCTACAACTTCGTCAGGTCAAATAGATTTCGATAACTGTTGCTGCTTCAAACAATAAACATTCACAACTGACAAATGCTACAACTTTAAGTGCAGTTAGTGACGAATAAATGTCAAGGGAAGAGGGGGTAGGGGGAGGGGGGGGGGGGGGGGGGGGGGTTAACGTCGATGAAAGGCCAAACATCAAAGTCTACCATTACGATTTATAATTCAGTATTCAATGGCGATATTTCACAAAAGATGCAACAAATACCAGCCTGACATCTGCCTCGTCGTTTGGACAAAATTGCCAAATTAATTGTCTAAGCATGAACAGAAATGAATTGATAGTTTTCATTCTTCTCTTACATTTTCGTTGTGACCTCCACACGAGAAGCAGCATTCAACGCTGGTCATAATTATGTGTCTGCGTATAGTAGATACACAAAGGCGAATTCAGAACAAAATTAGGGCATATAAAACCTTTGCAAAATCAAGATTTGACGTTCAAATTTTAAAATGTGAAAGACAGTGGTTGGTACGGAAGGGGGCGCTAGGTAGGGGTAGAGGGGCAGATCAGGGCTAGCTTGATTTAACCTTTGGCCCAATTTGTTAACAAAAGATCAGTGTTACATGTAGGTGGATTGGTGCACGATAAAAGCATGGAATTTGACTCGGAGTATGATAAAGATATTTAGCTATAATGCAATCGCAGATATGACCTTTGGAAATATAGGTAAAATAATATGCAATGGCAGCCATTTAGATTTTTTTTCTTAATTTCGTATTCTAACTGCAAATCTGCAAAATTATTCCTATCAACCCCAAGACATCACACGGGCTTTGGTTTGCACAGTTCGGGGCCCAGCATGTTCAGTTAATTAGGCAGGCACATTTTAGAAAAAATGCAGTGTATAGCGCCCTCACTAGGCAATCCCATGAAAGGCCACTCTTGCAAGCACAATAAATGAAACTCTCAAACTATAATTGTTCTGGTAATTTAGAACAATTGTTCAGGGGTGGTTCATATTTGTGAACTCACTACATTTTGTTTTTGGCAAAAGGAATGTTCTAGTAATTGCTCAAACGTGAAGACTAATCCCCCATACAATGTTGAAAATATTGTTTTCTTCAAAGGTTGGGTCGCCGGTGTGCGCAAAGTCTTTTCAAAATTGTAATGGGGTGGGGGTGGGGGGGGGGGGGGGGGGGGGGGACCTGGACCACAATCTAAAAACTCGTACTATGGCTGCCAATGTGAATTGTTACTGGATTAATTTAATGTATGTGGTAACAAGCATTATTGGCGGCCATTTAAAATATAAAAAAACGATGATAACACTAAAAAAGCAGCCACTCTTGCATTGCCATCATAATTTCCAACGAGAGGCGCATACCTTCTCAAAAATGAACATGAGCATTATCCTCCTATTTTAATACCGCCCCCCTCTCAAAAAAAAAAAACAAAAAAAAAACGGCTGATGGCCCTATCAGAGGCACGGCGTATGAAGCTAATCCTTCGACTCTGCCGTTCAACACTGTAAGAAATAATGTGTAATTTTACCCTAAAAACGCTGACAACACAGTTGCCAATACTTTCTGTTATTTCATTTAACTGACGTGTAAAATTTATTTGGGCAAAAATACAGAGAAACCGTAAAATGCTAGGTACATGTATATATGGGTACATGTAGTTCCATTTATTAGGAGGCCAAGTGTTTTTAAAAGGGTATTCGACTTACTTTTAAGCTTTGTGCTCTAAGCCACAGATATTCATTATTCATATTAATATTGTTATTAGACATATATATTTTGGGTATTACGCCATTCACACACACAAACATCAGATGATTTGGTATTAATCCCCGATTTTATTCGTCGTGTCCCCCACATTTTGAGTTTTTGTTGTGACATGAAGATGTAAAATGTTGGTTAACTGTTAGATTTCAATGATTCTACCATCAAACACAACATGAACAACAAACATCAGTTTCTTGTACGTTTCATTTTCCTGTTGTCAATCGTAATTGTTCAGTTTGTGTTGAAAAAAAACCTCACCAAAACGTAAACTGTCGTGTCCCCCTTGTTTACGCTGAGAATTGTATTTTGGAAGGCGTGTAAAATAAAGAAAAGGCTGACAATCGGCATATTCTTGTTTTCTTGTTATCAATATGCATCAATACATACCTTTTTACGTTGCGATTTGTTAAGCTGACTAATCAAATTGTTAATGTGTTATGATCTGTAAGTTGACACGGTATAGAGCCACACTGTAAAAGATAACCGTAAAATAACGGGTCTTTTTCCACCTGTAAAAACAAAATCGCCGTATTTCTATTTTAACAGATTTTGGACGTAAAATGAAGGTAGTGTGCATTGATATATTATCACAATGAATCATAATATCACGGTCCAAAATCCGTGAAAAAATAATACTGCGATTTTTATATTTTTTTTACAGGTGGAAAACCCCGTTATTTACGGTTATTTGTTTACAGTGCAGAGGGATACGGAATAGTTTTGTGACCAGCAATGGCAATATAGTCGTGGTATTCTGACAGTTTAGCGCGTGTATCCACTCCACGTAAACATATTAGCAGGGACACTAAAGCTTTCGTATTAAGACAACTCAACCGTTGTGTACATTGTACATACATGTACATATGATGGTACATGTACAGCGCAGCGCGTGTTTCATTGCAGGCACGTTGCATTCACGACCGGTCGACTCATACCGTTCTCGGGCACGGTACGTGCCGTGCACGTGGCGCACTGTGCACGAGTTGTCTAGCGTATGGTCGAACTCTGCATTTGCGATTGCATGGCAATCGGGAGCAACGCGTCGCGGGCGTGCCGCGACTGGTGGGCCAGTAGTTCAATACACTGTTTTGTTTACGTTATGCTTTATGGTCGCGTGATGATACACCGGACGAGTTAACGCGGGATAGCCTGCCAGCAAAGTCTCATAGTTTGAAGCTGACGGTTTTGCAAACACCGGGCTGAGAAACAATGACTGGGACAGAATGCCTGTGACTGACATTAGTGACTGAGTCGATGAGCCGGTGATGTCTCATATCTCCAACAGTCCATAATGTCTCAAACAATCTGCTCATTTGATTTTTTAGGGGGGGCGCACCCGGCGCGCGCCCTCCCTACAAAAATCTCGAGAAGACACCTCAGCGCACCCCCCCCCCCCCCCCCCCCCCCGGCGTTGGGGCTTCGCGCCTCCTGCGCTCCCATATCTTTTCCCAATATATTATGTTGACAATTTTTGGCGCCCCCTCTAACCGAAATTCCTGGATCCGCCCCTGACTGGTGAATCGGTCAATAGGAAAACCTAGCGGAATGTACGGCGTAAACCCAGGTCCAAAGTAAAGCCTGGATTACATTTGCCCCGGGCGCCGTACGATAAATTAGTCTACGATTATTCGTAGACATCGTAGGAGGCTACGGGCTACGATGTTTGTGTTTACATTATCTACGAGCATCGTGCCATTTATTGTATTGGCCCCTCGGGGGCAGGCCGGGGCAAATCCGTACA